>CP092087.1:62808371-62830871 GCA_029203775.1 Neoneuromus ignobilis | reverse complement strand
TTTTAAGCAAATAAAATGAATAATTAATGATAATTGAACACTTTTTTAAAATTTGGTGCTATGTAATAAAACAAACATTTTAATCATTTAATTGAGGGTATAAAAATGCAATTAAAGGCGTAATAATTACCAAAATGTTGATGATACTTATTTTCCTAAATATGTTGAAAAGTTCAACGCTGAGATTTTATAACATAAAGCTCTGACGATGGTGGCATAGCCTTCGAAATGTGCATTAGTTTATTGATATAAACAAAGTAAACAATAAGTGATTATTGAACACTTTTTAAAATCTTGTGATATTGGGGATGATGATTCATATGTGTGAAAGTGAATTTGCTAGTTTCAAAACAAATAATATTTTTAAAACGATAAAAAAATGACTAAGAACTTAGATGAGGTCTTTGAAATACAGATCTCAACATAAATAAAGAAAAAAGTATTGTGTAATGTGCTTATCCCCACCCCACCCAAAAAAATCAAAGAAGCTATTATTTATACTCATCTAGACCAGATGATGAGCAAGAGAGGGCCGCACATTAATGGAGTAAATAAAAAAAATGGAGATGACGTTTGATCTAAACTTCACAATATTTAAAATAAAAATTATACTTTATTCAAAGAAAAAATCGATTATTGTATCCTTTAGTAGTTATTAATAGCAAAAAAAACATATTTAAAGTATGTTTAGTTATTATTTTCTAAAAAAAGGTTAAATGGAATTTGGTACATTTTGTGTGAGATGACTGTTTCTATTTAGACAGATTTTGCTAGAGTATCGATTAGGAAATCATGTTTTTAAGTAAAGTTAATATTCTGGTAATATCTTGGCTAATATTTTAGTATTATGGTTTGAACAGTCATATAGAGTAGCAAAGAAATATGTTCAGAGTTCAAAAAAAAAACTTTGAAATATATTAAGTTCAAAAAGGTTCAGAGTTTTTCTGCAGACATTTTTCCCCCAACAACTAATATCTATTAAATATTACTGTAGTACATCTCTAATACTATCATGAAAAAATAAAATATCCAACTAGATATCTAATAAATCTTTGAAAAAAGTTGAAGATTTTCTTTCTGCTAGACAAATTCAAAACAAAAAATCCTGCTCTGATGAAAGTAGTAATAAATTTTATTTCCAAATAGAATATGGAAATATATGATACTATATGGAATATCGCCCTATAGTTAGAGAAAAAGAATGTATGAGAGATGATTTCAGGATTTTTAAAAATAAAAGACCTTTACTGAAAGAGAAAATCTCTACAGAAAAATCTGGCATGTTATAAGACATATACAACTCACCGAACCACAAAGTGGTTTTCTGCGGTGAAGACAAAATAATATATCCGCAAGATTCGACAAATATATATATATATATATATATATATATATATATATATATATATATATATATATGTCTAGATTACGTAAATAAGTTCTAATAATAAGGCCATTCCATTCAGAACAAATTATGTTATCCAAGAAAGCAATGAACATTAGCGTCAAATTCAGTTTAATTTTTTATTCACATTAATTTGTTGTATTTTATTATTTTTGAAATAAATATAGATAGAAAAAATTATATATAAATAAAATATAAACTGTATATAAACTGGTTGAGAATATACACTTTTTCAGTAAGATTTTTCAATTTTCTTTCCATAAATTCTTTCAGTTTTTGATAAAAGTATCACGAATTATGCATATTTTAATGAAAAATTCAAAATGTTTAAAATTTATTCATTTCAAATTAACTTTTTTATTTGTATTAATTTGTTGTATTTTATTATTTTTTGAAATATAAATATAAAAATTTCACATGAATAAAATATATATTGTATACCAACTGACTGAGAATATACTTTTTTGAGTTTTATCAATTTTTCTCAATTTTCTTTCTATTATTTCATTCAATTTTTGATGAGAAAATCATGATTTACAGTATGAATAATTCAATGAAAAAAATATAAACTTTTCAAATCTAAATATAAACTCAAAATATGTAAATATAAATTAAATATAAATCAAATTATAAATATAAACGTTTTTATTTTTATAACTTGTTAAATTTGATTATTTTTTGTAATAAATATAAATTATATAGAAATAAAATATACATTATATATAAACTAATTGAGAATATACACTTTTTAAGTCATTTTAAATTTTTCTTAATTTTCTTTCTACAAATTCTTTAATTTTTAAAACCTGTTTATTTCAATTAATTTCTTTATTTACAATCATTAAAGTCATATTTTATTATTTTTTGAAATATATGTTTATATATATATATATATATATATATATATATATATATATATATATATCAAAAATTGCACAAATAAAATATATGATCTAAATAAACTGATTGAGAATATACTTTATTAAGTATTTTTCAAATTTTCTCAATATAACTTTTATTTTTTTCAATTTTTGATAATAAAATCACAATTTATAATACATATTTTAATGAAAAATGTAAACTTTTCAAATTTATTTAATTTAAATTAACTTTTTATTAACATTAACTTGTATTTTATTATTTGTTGAAATAAATTCAAGTATCAAAAATCACACACAAATAAAATATATACTGTATATAAACTGTTTGAAAATATACATTTTAAGTATTTTTTAATTTTTCTCAATATAATTTTTTATTCCTTTCAATTTTTGATAAGAAAATTACGAATAAAAAAATCCTATAAAAAGTTGAATTTAATAAAAAATATGTTTTTTACTTGTCTTGATTTCATTAAAAAATCAATTAACATTATTCGAACAGACAATTTGAAATCAACAGAAAAAACTGAAGAAAAATCATATATTTTCAAAACAATTATTTAATTTATTACATAAAATTCAGTCTGTCATAATTTTTTAAAATTTCGATTTTTTTACTTGAAAAACACGATTTATAGTATACAAATATCGACGAAATATGAACAATGTTAAAGTATTTTCATGTGAACTTTGAAAAATTGTAGAAATATCATGATTTATAGATGAAAAGATTATTTAAAAGAAAAATTATATCAATGGAATAGATGACTAAATTTATATATAGGAATTTTAACTTTATTTGTATCTTCCTATCTATCTAATTTTTTACATATATATATATATATATATATATATATATATATATATATATATATAAATATATATATATATATATATATATATATATATAAATATATATATATATATATATATATATATATAAATATATATATATATATATATATATATATATATATATATATATATATATATAATTAGGAAGCTATAGAAAAATAGTTGCATGAGCAAACGAATTACACATACGAGTATAAAGAACTCGATAATAGTTTTTTTTCTAAAATCATACAAAATTTAAAAATTACGGAACCTATTTATATGCTACTTCTTATATACATACAGTTCTTTATGTACATAATTATACGTACAATTCTGAATTGGTTGGATTATTTCCAACCAGTGGAACGAACTATTCTTTAAAAAGAACCTCGTATTATTGATCGCTATACATAGACAACGAATTGAATGATGAAATAATTTTATCAAATATTCAACATGGACATATACATAAACATATAACACACACACACACACACATTTGAGTATGTAATATATTCTAAGAAATGCGAATACTAATTTCAAACATCTTTATTATTCATATATAAAAAGCTTATCTATTACGAAAATGAATTATTACCCCACTACAACAAGATATTGAAAAAATATTCAATAATTATTTATTGTTCAATTTTTGTTTATGAGAAAATACGCATTTCAATACCAGTTTTATCATCATAAGAGCACAGAGTTATAAAATCTGTGTTTTTTTTTATAAAATCTGAAATTTTAAACAAATAAAATGAATGATTAATAATTATTGATCACTTTTTTAATATCCTAATGATAATTTATTTGTATGAAAGTAAATTAACCACAATTCTAAAACAAATAGTGAAAGCTTATCTATTTTAAAAACCTTTCTCAATATAAAATAATCGAAATAATTAGAAAATTATCGCCAAGGTAATAAACCGACAGTTTTATAAACTGATTTGAAAAATTACAATAATTGCAAATGTTCTATTTCAATGACATTTAAAATTATTATTATAATATTTAATTTGAAAATGAATAACTAGTCAGTGAAAAAAAACTTGTTACGTAGTCATATTATTAATTCTTTATGGAAACGTTTTTTGTAACACAAGATGAAAGTAGTTGATTTATGAATTGTACATGTTTGAGATTATAGATGTTAAGCAATGGATCGTAATAACAGATTTAGATACACGAAGTATGTCATTTTACATCTAAAATAAAACATATTGTCTTTTGTAATAAATAAACTTCAAAAAGTAATATAAAAAATATTTTTATTATCTTATATACTTTCACTAATAGTTCAGACAATAATTATGATTATTGTTATTTATTATTAACATGTTTTTATTGAAATTTAATGTGTAATTTTTATTACTGAAAAAGTATCCATATTTATTTTTATATATATATATATATATATATATATATATATATATATATATATATATAATTTGTTTATGATTATTGAAATAACCTGTTATACAGAAACCTGCTTATTTTAATAAAGATACTTGAATAGAATTTTTGTTGATGAAGTAAGATACAAATTATGTTTTTCAATTATTGAGTAATGAATTTATTTAGATAAATGTTTATATACATATATGTGTGTGTGTTTGTGTAATAGACATTTTTGTAAATAATTTTGAAATTATGAAGATAGACAAAAATAACTATTATTAACAACTATTAAAAACATTTCGAGTTTTTTTAGAACCTTTTTTGAAATGAATTATTTTCCAATAATTTATCTCAGGGTATCAAAAATTATATTTTTTTAAACTTTGACGTCAATTAATATCATCATCATAAAAACCTATTACTGGACGAATTTTTTTACATGTTTTTCCATTATTATTAATTTTATACATATATACGAAAAAAGTGGCAAATGTAAAATTTTGAAAAGTGTGAGTCAATGTAATACAATCTCAACAAACCTTTTTTACATCTGCGTTATAATAAGTATTTAAGTGACTTAATTGAAAATCTGATGGAATAAAAATAAGTGGAGAGATGCTTGGACACTTAAGATTTGTTGATAGTATTGTTATTTTCTCGATAATTCCAGATGAACTCGAAAAAAGAATACAAGTATTGCATAAAGAAAGTCAACAAATAGATCTTATGATAAATTTAAACAGAGAGTCAAGTAATATTCAATGGATTTTCAGATAAAAGAATAATCGAATTAAAAGGAAGACAAATAAGAGAAATCGAAAACTATGTATATTTGGGATAACTCATTACCATTAAAAGAATATTTATGGATGAAATGAACAGAAGAGTAAAAATAGGATGGTGTAAATTTGGAAGAGATTTGAGTATTATGAAGTTTGATATTCCTTTATATTCAAAAAGAAAAGTTTTTGATCAATGTACCCCACTTGTTCTCACTTATGAAAATGAAACGTGGGTTTTGTGCTAGAATAATTGAGATAATACAAAGAAGCATAGAAAGATGTATATTGAAAATAATATGACAAGATAAAAAGAAAAATAAATAAAATTACGAATGTTATGATAAAATTGAAAAATTTGAAATGAAAATGGGCCTGTCATATAACATAAAGCAGTTTTAGATTTACCTATAGGCTTGGCAAGCTAAATTCTAGGACCTCCGACAAAGGTGTATAATATTTTTGACACTATTATAGACCTTTCTTACACATACAGTATCAGGGGTCTCATAATTGGAATAGTCGAGGGCGTCTCTTCATATAAATCCGGCTCTGGCAAAAAAGAAAACCACTAATAAACAAGGGAAAATATTTATTAAAAATCTAGATATATAAGAAGGCCCAAGAAAAACTTATGGATAGATAGGGTAGAGAGATAAAAAAAATCATAGAAATTGACAGAAAGATTAGATTGAAGAAATCATTGGATAAGTCAAAGTTGAAAATTTTGCTAACTGCTTTCATTCAAAAGTATTAATGATAATATGTAAATAATAGAATATTTTTAAAAATATAATTCCCAATTATTGTTTTATAAAATATATTAATTTTCAAACATATATTCATGAGTCTCTAAGTCTTTTTTATTGTTTGATTATATTCAGAATATTTTGTTATAATTTATTTAATTAATTTATCTTAGTCTATTACTTATTCTTCCTTTTCATATTCATACAAAGTGTACAAATAAAACAACGAATTTTCGTAAAAACAAAATTAAATTTTCAAAAATTTTCATTTTATAAAAAATACCTTCTTTTGCTGTAACGTACTTCATTTTATAAAATTAATTTAATATGAAAATGCATAAGATTGATTTTACAAATAAATTATTTTAAATTAAAAAATCTCATTACTATTTTTAAACCCAACTGATAGCTCCCAACCACTTTAATCTTGTGAAACATGAGTCATGGATTTCGTGTCCGACACTCAGTAGCATAAATGCTGCACCCTTGGGCGTGGCATAAAGGCATATATGTAATTCAAAAACCAGTCGATAAAGTACCTTTCGATCGAAATTCCAGTATTTTTTACCTACTGACTTGAAATAAAAATTATTTTATATGACTGCTTTAAAAAATTATAATTTTTATATATCAAGTTGTATGGATAAAATCGTCAAATTGTGATTTAAATTTAAGATTTATTTTCGTAAATTTTGTATTGTAATTCAACTATTGTACTAGTTACATTTTTTAAAAAATACTATATATTTAAATTGTATTTTGATATTAGATATAAATTATTTTTGTATTTTTTTCGGTTTTAAACAAAATTGTATTTTTAAAGATACTATGATCTGACGATAACGGTATGGCTATATAAATGCATACCAACGAATAAAGTGAACAATATGTGATTAATTAACACTTTTATGAAAAGTGTATAGTGTTAAGGTGTGACTCATATGTACAAAAAATAAAGATAATTTAAAATGAAATTTAGTTAACTTCAGTGGTAATGATTTGATATTTCGAACAGAATTTATTTTTCTTTGAATTACTAGTAGTTCAAAATACATGACAATGAAAATGTAGATACTGAAATCAAATTTTAAAAAATTCACAGCTATTGCAAATAAAAAAAATATTTGCAGTAATTGAAATTAAACCACAAATAATAATTATGATTTTTGTAACTGATTTTAGAATTTTTATAATGGATGTGTTATGATATTTTTCTGTATTATATTGTCATATAGTATGGTATTGGGGGTGATGAGAGTGGGATAAAATTGTGAGGTATACTGGACATGAGGATTAGACGAGATTATTATCCACGATTAGGGAACAATGGAAGAGTTTTGGAAAAATATTTAAGAATAACCAGGCAACATCCAATAAGGCTTTCACTCAGCAGTGAACTGATAGATTTTGATTATACCTATATACATATATATATATATATATATATATATATATATATATATATATATATATATATATAATAATAAGTCTTTTTCTATCCACTGTTGAATAGATGCCTCTCATTTTTTTAATTTTAAATGCCTTTCAGTTCCAGTCCATTCCAATTTTTGAATTTTCTTGAATCTCTGTCTCATTTATCCACAGGTTTATTTCTGGGTTTATATATATATATATATATATATATATATATATATATATATATATATATATATATAGTGTGTGAGTGTGTGTGTGTACATATATATATATATATATATATATATATATATATATATTAATATACACATACAAAAGTAACAAATATTTTTCTCTTGATTTTTACTAATTATTGAGTATTATGACAATAAATAAATAATAAATAAAACAATCAAATATGAAAACATGCAAAATGTTTTTATTGGTTTTAATGGATCAATACTTTTGTCACTACTTGGAAAATATCTTTAATAACAATATTTTGTAAATATATCTTTCTTAGTAATTAACTTTCTCCTAAAATTATACACATATATACATACATACATACATACATACATACATACATACATACATATATATATATATATATATATATATATATATAAAAATAATACAGAGATATGTATATTAAATTAAATGAATATAATGAAAATTATATCTGTATAGCATAAACGAGATACGACTGATACATAATGTGTGTGTCAGGAAACTCGTCTTGACAGCGTTCATTGACTCCAAAACACATCGCCGTTGCTTGGAAGCTGCTTGCTGACCGTACTACGTATTACCCACATATAATATATATATATATATATATATATATATATATATATATATATATATATATATATATATATATATATATTCTTCACTGCACAACTATATAGTCTCTCCCCCATAAGACAGCCGTAGTGCGTTCACACGCACAGATACACGCACGAACGGGAAAAAAGCACACACAGACACATGCATACATAAATACAAACAGATATACATAGATACGCACATCGATACGATTTTTATGTACAAGAAACAGAAACATTCCCCCATGATTATCGATACAATCACGTATAAAACATGTCCTTGGATACAAAGGTAAAAAATTATGTTTTATATATATATATATATATATATATATATATATATATATATATATATATATATATATATATAGAGAGAGAGAGAGAGAGAGAGAGAGAGAGAGAGAGAGCACACACACACACATAATAACAATGTAATAATTCTAATACACTTACTCAGAATAGTAATTTTACAATTAACGTTCCAATATAAATAAGAAATTAATTTTTACTAATTTAATTTTTCAATCTATAGTTAAATGACTTCAAAAAAGATGACAAATCAAAATAATTTCAAAGAAATATCATCAAGATACAACTAATTTATGTATGTAAAAAGTCTTGAAAATTCACTAATATAATTCTGATAAGTTCTGAATTTAATTTATAATGAATGATTCTTTTTTTAAAAATAAATATTTGTTTTAATTAAATTTCATGCCTTGTTAGATATAATGAATATGTAATAATTTAAATATATTATATAGTATAATTCATGAGTTAATACTCAGCTAATTCACTTATATACAAATGAAACAATTATCGCATCGCAAGCAATATATACATAAAAAAAAGTTTAATAATGAATTATTGATCACTTGCTTATTATAGATATTTTAAAATCTTTGTAATAATAATTACTTGAATAAAAATAACTACATCAAAAATAAAATTCTGATAATATAGAGCTCATACAAATATAATGCCTAGATTTGTGTTTTATTAAAAAGAAACTATACACATGTTTCCCTATACACCACCTTATACACATGTTTCTTTTTATAAAACACAAATCTAGGCGTCATATTTGGATGACCATATATATGAGAAAAAGTCGAGTTATTGTTATATTATATATATTTTTTACTTAAACTAACACAAAGAATCACTCCTTATAATAAAAGATATTACAAAAATATTCACACATTCGCTAGATTTTTTTTATTATTTTTTGGAACTGTGGCGAATTTACTTCAACACAAATGGATTTTAATATCACCTAAACATGATAAGGTATTAAAAAATTGTTCATTAATTATTGTTCATTTTTCCATACAATGGAATCATCAATAGAAAGTTTTATTATAAAATCTAAATTTTATAACGCAAAGCTCTGATGATGACGTTGCTGTCGAAATGGACACCAACTTATAAACAAAAAAAATAAACAATACATAATTATTGAACACTTCAATACATTATGGTGATGAGATGATAGTTAATTTTTATATTTTCATATTTTTTTATAAATTTTATCATTCCATCTTCTAATAATGGTACATTCAGCAAAAGACACATTAAGAGAAAACTGAAGATAAACGATTATTAAATATTTTTATAAAAAATATATGATGTTGGGATGAACGGATACATTTTATAAAAATTAATTATCCATAGTGCTTAAAATAAATAAGAAATATAGCTTTCTTTTCCTCTATACGATTTGGAAAATATTACAAGTAATTTATTATAAACTTTAAATAATTCATTCTTAGTACAAAAAATTAATTTAGAAAGAAATTAACAATATCTACTTTTCAAATATATTATCATCAAATTTAATATATGTAAATAAAAAGTATAAAATGAAAAGATACATAAACAAGAATCATTTCAAAATTTTAACAATTACTAGTTACAATTCGCAATAATTTCAATCATCATAAAAACAAGTGTGTGTAAAAAAACTTTCACAACTAAAATGACGATAAAAAATATGTCAAGTGAATTATAAAAATATATTGAGACAGATATATAAGGAAGGAGTAGACTTTTTAAAATTTATAGTAGATAATAAAATATTTTTTATTTCTTATTATACAATGTATATAATTCCTTACAAATACTCATCTCCTCTGTAGTATATGAATTACTATATTAATATTTTTCTTTTTCCTTAAAAAAAATTACGAAACTAAAGATTTATTAATTAATTGTTATATTCTATTTTTATTAGTATTTATGTTTATATTTTATTTATTTCATTGTTTTATATTTTGTAATTTAATGCTTAATTTAGTTTTCTTTTTTACTAATTTCCATAATATCATTTCTTTTCAATGTTTTATATATTTAAGAGTTCTTACTGAAGTTGTATTCATCCTTATGACCTATTATTATTTTTATTTGCTATATAAATTTCTTTGTTTAATTTATATTTTTCTTTCTATGAATAAACAATCATAACTTACATTTTTAATACTATCTTAAATTATTTTCGCCTAATTTAACGTTTATTCTTATAACAATTTTTTCTAAAAAAAGTAATTTATTACTGATATGATATTTCTGATAATTCATTTTTATACAAACTAATTTTAAATTCTAACATCATCAAATTTTATAATAATTGTAGTATTCAATTTTTTCTTTAATACACATTTCGACAGTCAATGCGTTATTATAGTAGCAAATTAGAATTATGAAATTACGTAGTGTAAAAGTAATAGTTTTTTAAATTATTTTTGTTCTATTGTATTTTTATTATACTTTAAAAACTTAACGTTTTATAATTTAGGATAAAATTGAATTAATTACTGATATTTTTCTGTAAATTGTATTAACATTAACTATCACAATTTAAAATGACAATTCTTTTTTATTACATTTTTTTATCATTTAAGTGGCATTAAAAGTTAATCCAACACTTAACAAATTTTAACATTTGATAATTCAGGATAAAATTGATTTGTTTAAATCAAATTAATTAAAATATTCTATTAATATTTTTCTGTACATTCGATTAACATTAACTGTCAATTCTTTTTTTATTACATTTTTTTGAACATTTAAGTTGCATAAAAACTTATTGTAATATTTTAAAAATCTTAACATTTGATAATTCAGGATAAAATCGATTTGTTTAAATCAAATTGTCTATTAATATTCTTCTGTGCATTTGACTGAATTAATTGCCACAATTTAAACTGTTGATTATTATTTTTTTATTTCATTTTTTGGACATTATAATTGTATACAAATTTAATCCAATACTTTAAAAATTTCAACTCTTAATAATTCAGGATAAAATTGATTTCTGTAAATCAAATTATTCATTAATGTTCTTGTGTGTATTTGACTGATACAATTTAATTGTCATAATTTAAATTCCTTATTATTTATTATACATTCCTATAACATTTTCTTCGTTATTAATATAATTAAATAAAAAATAATTGCACAAGCTAAATATTATACTGCATAACATGTTGACATACTGGCATGCATGTTAGCATTCCATCAAATATACAAAATTGTTACACAGGAATTTCCTTAACTTTATAACATTAACGTATGCAGTTGCTTAAATTCAGTCGTTTATTAATATAAGGAATTGTTAATAAATATTTTCTTAATAATTACTTTTTCATAATGTATTAAATATTGAATATTAAATACAATGGAAATTTTTTGTACGCAACTACCTCCCCCCCCTCTATATATATATAAAGAGAGAGAGAGACTATTTACCATTTTTCAATAAAATTTGAAGAGTATGAGACATAAATAAATATGAATTTTAAGAATATATTTTTCAGTATATTTTAATCATTTATAACCATTTTACAGAAAAAATAATACAAGTATTTTTTGGTACTCAAAAGTTGATTTAGATTTTTTCATATTTTCGAAAAAATTCGTAATTTGAAAAAACCGTTTTATGTTCATTAAAATGTAAAATTTAATTTAAATATTGTTCTATCGAAAAAAAATAATTTCTATGAGAGAAACGACATTTTTTCAACATATTTTTGAATCGTATTTCATCTCTAAAATTGAAAATTCGTATAAAAACTAGCCATTAATTACAATTATTTTTATCACAAACTTTGTTATTAATATAATTTATAAAATATACAACAATCTACATCAGTTAACAAAAATAATTAAAAACTATACTTCTATAGAAAAAAGGCTTTTTACTATTATTCAATAAAATCGTTATTTGAGGAGAATATGAAACACAAAGAAATACCAATATCAGACTAAACTTTAGATACATATTTTTCAATATATTATTCTAATTATTTTTATATACTGCAGGAATAATTCGAATACTTAAATAGAAATCATTAGAATGTCAATACTTGATTATTGAATTATTCAAAGTTAATTTTATGCCCATTGAATGTACATAAATAAAAAACATTTATGTGCATGTTTTATAACAAAGACTCTTGAACTGTAGTATACTAACCGTTTGTTTAATTTTCACACGAGTATTAACAACTTCTGTTGCATTTAGTGAAAGAAAACGTACGATCCGATACCACTCAGACAAAATACAATTTCTATTATTCTATTTGTATACGCAATGATCGTATCTTGACCAGTGAACAGTGACCGCGCCGTGCATTACAACACATAATGAGCAAACTTAATCAGAAAAATTGCGTATGTCAGTTCGATAATAGAGATAAAAGATGTCTGAGGCACCGTACGACCAAGTAGTAAACAACTTATGTACTTAGGTATCTATCTATCTACGTACATATGTATGTATATCATTCCGGCTAAGAGGTGAATATGATCGTTGAACCTTCTATGACATTGAACTTAATCTGCCCACGTGTATTTATTTACATCCGGTGAGAGTATTCATTCCAAATATTACCTTATAATTGGTCTATACAATTCGCATTCTGCGCAACGCAATAAATTCTAGAGCTAATTCGGTGACCACTCGGTCACTATGACACGCTATATACACATTTGCACGACGTATATATATGTACAACGGCCTATGTAAAAACCTTGGCCTTACTATTTTGGATGTGTTTTGCTTATATTCCGTCTTTTTCTGTACAGGGTTGTCGACCCGACGCTTAAACCCCCAAACATCAAACACAGCGGGCGCATTAAATAGTGTTTTTGTTCCGTAGACATTAACTTGGCAAACTTTAGATCGAGCGAATATTTTTTTTTGCGTAGGGTATATAATATCAATGAACATTTAAGTATGGAATTGTGTACGATAGAGAATGAGCTTTTTGATTTATCTCTAGTTTTGATTTAAAAATAATTTAAGCTCTACCATTCGCAACATTATATATATATATATATATATATATATATATATATATATATATATATTTTGTTTTAAACATGAAAATTTATTCAATTAACAAATTTCTTTCATAAAAAAACATTAAAATATTAAGTAAAATTTATTTTTTAAACTCAAGTAAACATTTAAATATGGTTATCCAAATGTGACGCCTAGATTTGTGTTTTATTAACCCCTTAAACGTTTATGCCGAGTATATTCGTCATAAAAAGATGGATTTTTTTTGTTCAATGTCGTGTGTACTCGACATGTAAAAAAATCGCTTTAGCTATTTATTGTAAAATTTAGGTAAAAAAAAATATATATATTTGTAATTTTAGTACATTTTAGAATATTTTAAATGCAACAAAACAAAGAAAATAGGCACTTTTTAATGTTTATTTTTATGAAATAATTTTCAAAAAATAAAATGTTAAGTTCTGTAAATACCGTTTGTGAATTACTTACCAATAAAATCAAAAAATTTTCAAAGAAACAACCAAAAAAAGTTATCATTTTGTTATAATTTAACCCAAACTTACAGCAAGTGCATTTATTGTGTTTTTGTGGAAATAATTAAGCATACCAGTGCACATTCTCAAAATAAAACAAAATGCTTAACGGGTTAAAAAGAAACAAAAAAATATATATACACATGTTTCCCTATAAATATGTTTCTTTTCAATAAAACACAAATCTAGGCGTCACATTTGGATGGCCATATATAATCCTTATTTATTTTCAAAATTAATTTATTTATAAAATAAATTGATAAGCTTAGATTTGAAATTTGTAATTATTATCAATAAGTATTCTAATGTTTGGAAACTGAATCGTATGAGGTTTCAATTTTGGAACAATCTTTACCTAAATGAAAGTAAATCCATTTGGAATCAATATTTACAAATGTAGGGTCATCCAAATGTGAGGCCTAGATTTGTATTTCATTAAAAAGAAGTAAAAAAAAACTAACACGTGTTTCTCTATACACCACTCTATACACATGTTTGTTTTTAATAAAACAGAAATCTAGGCGTCACATTTGGATGACCCTATATTTAGAAAGATTTTTCATTACGGATGATGACGATTTGGAAATACGAGTATGAAGAAAATTGTATCTCAACGAAAAATTGAATTTTTACAATTTGTTTTTTGTACTTTTGTAATTTAATTTTTAATGGGTCCTCAAAATATATTTTTTTAAAAATAAATTTCATAAATTGTATTATATATACTGTTATTTTTAAATAAATAAATCAAGATAATATTTAAAAATAAATACATAAAATATGTATTACTATTGTTTGTTTTGGAACTGTTGCGGATTCACTTTAATACAAATGAATTTTTATTCCTAACAATTTTTTTTAACAAAAATGCTTTGACGATGATGGCATCGCCATCGAAATGCGCATCATTATAAACAATAAGTGATTGTTGAACACTTTATAAACATTATGATGTTGGGGATAAAAATTAATTTGTGTTAAAATATATATTACTATAAAAATAAATATTTTCTATTAAATACTAGGTACTCAAGAAAGATCTGTCGTTTTTGTGTATGGTATAATTTCAAGAATGCATCGCATGGTTCGTTACACTAACTATATTAACTGAGAATGACAAAGTACATACCCTATTTCATTCATTCACTACATCTGGATATGTTCACTTTAGTTTAAAATATATATTTAATCGTTTAAAATGTTTGTGCAAAACAGTTCAAAACGTGTATATTTACTTTACGAATTAAAATTAAAAGGTTTTTTTAGGTTAGATATAATTTTTGATAGGAATTCAATTTAAAGTTCTATCACGTTTAAAAAAACACCTATAAAACTATAAAAAACAATATTTTTTAAAATGAAGTACATCTGAGTCTGTTTTTATGTGGTAGATACGTTCCACAGAAAACCTAAAAAAAAATCGCACAAAAAAGACTTGACTTACATTGAAAAATTAGGGATACGTTCCGTAATTTTCAAAAACCAAAGCTACAAAGTGAAATTATTATAAAATTTGCATAAAAAAATCAGGAAATAAAGAATGCTTAAAAATTTTTTAAATATCTGCAAAAAAATGATACACAACAAAGTTTTTTTACTTTATTTTTTAATTAACTATTTATTTTTTTCTAAAGCAATATGTACATATGTGTAATTTATTTTAGAATTTTTCATACATATTTTAATTATCACCGCAATAATATCTACACTGTTTAGAATAAAAATAAGAAAATAAAAAAGAAAGTGAATAGCTGCACTGTTGTTAAGACATGTAGGCCAAGCCTTTTTCCAACAGCAATTTAAAGTGTTTTTTTTATTTGAGTAATAGCAAATACAACATGATTTATACAGTCAACGATAGAATTTTTTTCCACGCGTCAGTTACTGTTATTGACTCATTTCTTGATTTATCCAATTTAAATTGAAAAGTGCGTTTAACGTAATATTGTTTCAGAAAATTTGGCAGCTTCTTCATCTGCCGTTGTAATCGTGCCCGTAATCTTCACATTATGCAGTGCATTCCTTTTTAAAAACCCGGTTAACCATCCTTTACTAGCCAAAAATTCATTATCAGTTTGAGAAGCGGAAGTAAATGTTTCTGGTTCCTTCCTTTGTTCATAAAACTGAAGAGCTTTTTGTTAAATTAAATAACAGCTTAAAGGAATTCTTAAAATAATTCATATAAAAAGATACTAAGAAGAAATATGAATCGCATAACTTCAAAATCGTATTAAAAAAATTCGCACAAAAACAGACCCAGCTGTACTTAAAATTTTCATTTGGTATTCCAAATTTGTATTTTTCATTTTATGATATATTAACTGGTATTAAAAATATTTAATTTTAATTTTATAGAATGCATATAGTTTTAAATTATTTTTAGTTAATTTGAAATAAGTAATACAATTTCAATTCTTATATATATATATATATATATATATATATGGTATATACACACACACATACACACACACACACACACACACAGAGGTCCAAGTGCCACTGAAGAACAGTAAATGATAGTAAAGATATAAATGTATGTCTCAACTCTTCAGTCTCATTTCGGCGACCATAAATATTTCAGTCTCATTTGAGCCACTTATGTTTGTGTTTGTGTATGTATGTATGTATGTATGTATGTATGTATGTATATATATATATATATATATATATATATATAAATATTTTTAAAAATGGAAAATCTTAATTTTGATTCAATATTTTAAATTTGTATTTTTATTCTATATTCACTAGTATTGAAATTATTTAATATTTATTTTTGTAGAATGTATACTTTCAAAATTACTTTTAGTTGATTTTATATAAGTAATACAATTTCAATTCCTGTATTTTATATATATATATATATATATATATATATATATATATATATATATATATATATATATATATATATATATATATATATATATATATATATATATAACGGATACAGTTAACTATAATTAGAAAGTAATATCGAAATAATACGATTTTTCATTGATTCAAGATACATTTAATTACAGATAATTATATGAAAATGCAACGACTTAATTGAAAGTAAATAAGATGGAAAAAAATACAGAGGTCATTTTTAACAAATGATTTCTACGCCGAAGTATATCAACTCCAACGTCATACTCGTTGTTCAAAATTCTATGAAATTAATTACCATATTGTATTATTTTGTATATATATTTTCATTGAATTTAATACGACCTTTTGTTATGAATAAATAAAATTTGTACATAGTATTTAACAAACGTACACTACTTTTAATTGAAATGAAAATATAATACAATACCGTAAAACACGTTATTAATTATACAATCTTGATAAAAAATAATGATATGTGTATAACATTGATTAAAATTATTTCTTGGAAGATGATTTATACAAAAATATTTCATATGATCGATTTTCCCAAATGATATTTAAATCATTTTTCAATTTGGTATTAATACACAGAACATTATTTAAGAATTCAGAATATGTAAAATAATTTATAACGACAATGATCCGTGGTTATACAGTAAGATTTCATCCCATGAATCGGAACTGTACTGCTATTAATCAAATTCTGATCCGAGACTTGGTACATTTTCAGCGTAATGGATGTCGATAAATATACAATATTCGTACAGGTTCTCGTAAAGTGATTTTAAAACCAATTCGCATTCCATAAATTGTAGAAAACGGTACATTACAATAAAATTATTTAAATTCTCCGACTTACAAATGTTTATTGGAATGTCGAGCATAATATTTCAAATAAACTGATTTGTTTGTTGAAATCGCCTTGATTGATTTTATTACCATTCTTATGACCCTTCGAATGGTTTCGTCAAGCGAGATAATAATCGTCTAAATCAATTAAATTAATTCTAAAATATGTTCGTTGGTTCATTGACAATGGACATGTTAACGTAATCAGTTCAAGATGAGAAAAGTAACTACGAGATATGTGGCACGCATTTTAATAAACATTGAGTTGAATGTAAAGATGAATATTTTGAATTATTTTAGTAAAAATTATAATAAATCGTAATGTATTATTTAGAATTAGGTATAAATCCTAACATACGAGGGTCGTTTGATACGTATGGTAAATTTATTTATTGCTTAAATTATTTAATTAATTAATGTAATTCAATTTTTCAATTTAGTTTTTCTTACTTTTTTACCATACTTATCAAATGACCCTCGTAAATGATAGTGACATAATATAGAATCACCCAACTGAAACTAAAAGATATATAAACAGAGATTGAATGTTATACATCCTTTAGTCTCATTTGCATAAATTAATTATCACCCCAATACAACAAGATATTAGAAAGTGTTCAATAATTATTTGTTCACTTTATTTGTTTAAAACAATAATAAGCTGATACACATTCGATGGCAATGCCATCATCATCACAGCACAGTGTTATAAAATGAATTCGAAACTAATATGAAAATGAAAATTTATTTTTCTAATATTTTTTGCTTAAACATGTTTTTTTTTAAAAAGAAAATAAAAACCGTTCAAAATCAAATTAAGCTTTTTTAATGTAAATATTATGAATAGAATATAAAGATGATCAATTTATATTAATTTAGGAAATTGTGATTTTAACTTTTATTTTATGCTAGAATAATTATTTAATAAAAATGACTAGATAAAAGTCATTATCATCAGGCATAGTTAATTTAATAAATAAAGAAGTATCTTTTAAGAAAATACTTACACTTATGTACCAAAAATAGCAGTATTTGATAATTTCTTTTCATTCTTTAGTGCAAGGCTATTGAATTTTTTAACAATTATGAATTTAACAAATTGTCATGCACTAAATATTATGCACTAAATTTTCATGCAAGATATTAATAATAAAATTTATGTATCCCTTTATAATATAAAAAAAATTGCATTTTTTAAAAAGATAATATTATTAATGAGCCTAATATTTGGTCCAATATTCTTTATTGGCCAATATAGCAGCACATCTTTGTAGCATCAAATCAATAAATTGTTAGCACTTTTCAACAGAAATAGACATCCACTAGCAACTCGAAAACAATCTTATTATGGATAAATCAGTCTTTTGCTAGTCTACTTGTATGTTTAGGGTTGTTGTCTTGTTGATATACCCATTTCAATGGAATGTTCTATTTATCATATGGAAGTATTGTATTTTTTAATATTTCTACATATGAAATGGCCGTCATGTTACCCTCGATGAAAAATATAGGCCCTATACCATTGTATGAAAAACAACCCCAAACATTAATTTTTGTTCCACCATGTTTTACAACTTTAACTACGTACTTTGGATCGTACCGACTATTCGGACTTTTTTTACAAACTCTCTGACATTTAAGACCAAAAAGTATTTTTTTAATTTCGCCTGGCCGCAAAATATTTCGATATTTTTCTTAAAAAAAAAATATACTACTATTTTTTACACATAATTGTTTATGTACATTTATATACATAATTACATTTTTATAATACAATATATTCATCTTTCTATTACTTGTTGCTGTTAAAGAACTTTTTTTAGAAAAAATTAAAAAAATGTTTAAAATCAAACTACGATTTTTTTAAGTAAATATTTTTTTATTTGTTGCTTTAGAAGTGTGGCTGATTAAAATTCATTAGTGTTAAATATTTTTTATTTTGAAAAAAAAATGCCGGAATTCTAAAGTCGTTATGTTGATCAATCAACAACAGATTTACACAAAAATAAATTCTCATTATAACATTACAAGATTTTATAGAAATATTTAATGAACACTTATTGGACCTATTTGTTTGTAAATGAATTATGACTTCCAAATGTAGAGATTTTATAACGCTATAATTGCTATCGAAATGCACACCAGCTTATTTACAAAGAAAGTTAATAGTAAGTAATTATTGAACATTTTTTTAATATCTTGTAGCGATATTTAATTTATTATTTATTACTACTCTTCATCTTTACGGCCCTTGTAGAGCTTTAGAGATTTTCTTCTAGCGACAGTTTTTTTTTGCGAAATAAAATTCCTAGCCCTACACCTAAACTCCAGTTTGGAAGATTATTTGATCAGGAATGGAATACAATTTCTTGCATGACAGTAATGCATATCTATTGTTCACTATATTCATTATTAATATTATATCCTGAAAATAATGACACGGCCGCCAAAATATGCATTGGCAAATAACATGAACAATGATTTCTGAACGCTTGATAAAATTTTATGGCACTGGAGTGAATAATTTATTTTTGAATAGAAGTAAATTATCAGTGTCAACCAAGTGTAAATTAATATAGTTTTTATTTCATATTAATCTTGTGTAGATAAATCAATGTTCGTAAGACATTATAAACAGTTTTTTTAATAATTTTATTACCAAATTGAATGAAAAAAATACTAATTGCATTTAAAAACATTGAATTAATGTAAATAAATTTTCTAAAATAAATACCAGATTATTAATTCATTTCTTTTATAAAAGTATAACTCACTTATATCAAGCTATTTTATTAAAATATATGTACAAAAAATAAATACACATACACACAAATAAATATATATATATATATATATATATATATATATATATATAATATAAAAAAAATTGTCTCATAAAATCACAAAATGTCTATCAGAAAAAAATAAGTAATACATAACCATTGTGTATAAAATAATTCAAAACTTAATTACAAATGTTCTATGAAGAAAATCTATTCAGTGCGTCTCTGTACGCATTCAAGTTCCGAGGAAAGTAAATTTACGTCAATTCGAAAACTCGTTCAGACTTATTTAATTTTCTTACGTCCAAGATTAAATAAATATATAAATACAGAAAAATTTCTTTGAACTGTACAATGTTCACTTTACAAACAGAAGCTTATACCTTTGTACATGTATATTTGAAAGGAAGTGAATAGAAAAGACGAGGCCATATAATTGTGTGTATTGAAGTAATATCATTCAATATGACTCCGTATTTAAATACCAGAGTTCGTTTCCGTACTAAAACCAAATACTTTCTTGTATTATTCTATAAATTTGTAATTTAAATTCAACGTCGTTGAATTTTAGAAATGAATATATATATATATATATATATATATATATATATATATATATATATGCTTTTATTTAATATTAAATTTAAATATTCATTTCAAAAGTGATAAATTAAGAAGACTCTACTTTACAATTATTTTTTTAGAAAATGTTCTCTTATGGCAGATTATTTTAAAAGAACAAATTGGGAGAATTGATTTTAAAAAATAAACTTTTTATCAAGAAAATTAATCGTCAACATCATAAATCTGAGAATAAGTATATAACTATTGGAATGTGTATTATCTAAAAGTGAACAATGAATGATAGCTGAACATTTTTTTAAGAAAATGTGGAGTTATAAGCGATTCATTTTTCAAATAGGAATTAGTTATAGTATCAAGTCGAGTTATAAATTAAATTTTATTTTTGTCTCGAAAAAATATTTGACATATTATTGACTACTCCATATTATTTTTACCATTATTTTTAATTGTGCATATGCATATATATATATATATATATATATATATATATATATATATATATATATATATATATATATATGTGTGTATGTGTGTGTGTATGTGTGTGCGTATGTGTGCGTGTGTGCGTGTATATAAACATAAACATAAAAAAAATTGTTTAATTCCATTTTTAAATTTATTATATAAAATTTATAAAAAATATGTATTTAAAAATTGTCAACACTTAGTATTAATTGCTTTAATAAAAATAATATAAAAAATCATTAAAATATTCATTAGATTTTTTTTAAGTAATGTAATACGATTTTCTTAAAACTTACTATAACTTAACAAAAAGATAAAGTAAGCACCAAAATCGGCTAGAATAAAATAAAGCAATAATATTTTTTTTAAAAAAAACAAATACAATGGATACATATGTGCAAAAAAAACTTTTAAACTGTTTACAGCTTTTTATTGTTCATTTTAATTGCATATATATGTTTTAATGCTGATATTGACCATTTCTTCCATGAATAAAAAATTATTTAACATTTTAATAAAAAATGATAATGTTTAGGATGATAATATATCTGAGAAAATTAATATTACTGAAGTTAGTTATTTATTTTGGAATTGTGACGAATTCACTTTCACACAAATAAACTGTTACTCTAATACCCAAGATATTACAATATCTGATTTTTGAGGAGATATCTTCGTTTTACATCTCTTTTTTCACAAATGATATTATTAAAGGAAAATAAAAAAAATAGAAAATAAGTCAGATATACAGAAAAAATTGCATGTGTTAATTCTGTTTTTAAAAAAATAATTTAAATATAGTAAAATA
>CP092087.1:62773371-62803371 GCA_029203775.1 Neoneuromus ignobilis | reverse complement strand
GAGTAGGGCATTATCCGACTAAATTTTCATTTGATTAAAAATTTATTCCTTATTTCTTAGTCGTAAAAATAATTAAAAATCTAATGATTAAATTTTTATTCCATTAATCATCCGATTAAAATATTAATTATTTCATTTTAGTAGTTCTTTTAGAAAATAAAAAGTTAATCGAATAAAAAATATAAACAACGACTAAAATCTCAAATTAATTTCTTCCCTTACGTATTTATTTCCTCTTCGGAAATGATTTCCTTTGTTAAACAGAATTCATCCCATTTCACTACCTAAATGATGGGATGAAAATTGTAAACGAAACCCTTATTTGTGTTTTATTTTAACTGTTTTACATACTTCCATAAAAATAATTTAGAAATTGATATATTTCATTAAAATTCAATTTAATTAAAATAACAAATTAAATTTCATTAAAAATCATGTATAATTTCTTCAAAAAAAGTATTTTTATTTGAAAATTTGATTTCTAAATTTTAAATATTTTTTCGTGGAGATTTAATTAATAATCGTACTCAATTAACATTGTACAATTTTAAATATTTAAATCTATCAACTTATTAATCGCTTAAATCAATTGATGACTAAAAAATCAATCACGACTAATGATTAATTGATCAGTCATTAGTCACAGATTGATTTAAAAATGATTAATTTTAAATCAATCGCTTTAAACGATTAATGATTAATTTAAAATGACTAAAATTTCAGTCGTTAGTCATTAATTGAACAATTTTTGCCCTACTATGTTCAAAATACAAATTAATTCCATTATTAAACTCAAAATTGCAGCAGTAATAATTCTCAGATTCTAATTTTTTTAAAAAAGTGTTTCTTTAAAGACAAATATAATTCGTTTACAGTCAACTTTTGCTAAATAAGAATTATTATATAAATTTAGAAAAATTCTATTTGTTTTCAAAATGTGCAAAATTCACTTGTACACAAATAAATTATTACCTTAACATTACATGATATTGTAAAAATGATGAATAGTTATTTATTATTTATTTTATTTGTTCATAAACTGATTTGCATTTTCGATGATAATTTTATCATCTCGTCAAAGATGCTGTATTATAAAATCTTGGTGTTAAGGGAATAATTCATTTGTGTGATAGATGACTTAATTTTCATGTACAATTTTCAAAAAAGTAATTTTTAATACACATTTTTCTCTGCTTATTTTGAAAATGTAGTAAATTCACTTTAGCACAAATGAATTTTCATCCCCATCACCATACTGTGTTATAAAGTGTTCAATAATCACTTATGGTTCACTTTGTTTTTATAACAACAATGGACTAATAAAAGGCTCTGACGATGATGGCATTGCTATCGAAATGCACAATAGTCAATTATTGTTATAAACAATAAAGTGAAAAATAAGTGATTACTGAACACTTTATAACAGTGTGGTGTTGAGGGTGAAAATTCATTTGTGTTAAATACAATTTTTATTACATTTTTCTTAAGATACTTAATATAAATTTGAATAGTGATTAAATAAGATAAAGAATCAACAATGTTATTTCTATATTTCGCTTTTAAATAATTCAAAATAATTAATAATAATAAAATTTTTAATTTTTAAAAAAATTGTTCACATAAATCGATTATTTTAATTTTTATTAATGATTCCATTAAACCTAACATCTCTTAATCCGACTAAATTCAATATTCAATCAATTAATTTCCATTACGTAGATTCAAAGAAGTGTTAAAGCGTTTGAGGTAATCTGTAATTTGATTAAATATAACTTAGTTAATAAACCTTAATACAATACAAACCAATGGCCTCTTTATCAATTATCTACAATAGTATCTATTCAACTATAATCATTTTATATCTATTTCCGCCGTAGTGAAAACACTAAGTTAAATCGATTTCGTAGTGTAATTCTAAAGGTAGTTACAAAATACGATTTATGAAAATATAATTATTATTGTTCAAATAAGCAATTGTTAATAAATATATTTTTCATCGCAAAAAAAAAATATTACCACTTTATTAAAAATAATATCTCTTGAAAATAAAATTTATTTATAAATAAATAGTTGTTTTTAAATTTTATATATATATATATATATAAAATTGAATAAAATTTTAAACTAGAATTTATTTTTTAAATAACAATCCCTATATAATCCTAATGCTTCATTTAAGCGAGTATTACTTTAAAAATTCGTTAATATTTAAGCAACGAAAACACCATCATCTAAACTTTAAACACACCTTAATGCAACATAAGCCTGACTCTTGGAAAATAATGATCAACCCAAATAAATTACAGCCCTCTGGAGAATAGCTATATAGTTCACTAACAGTAAAACTTGTTGATCATATTTAATTTTGCAGATATGATAGCAGGGTGTTACATTTTTCCAGTCTTAATGACTGTTTATTTTTGTTATTTCAAAAATAATACATAATAATTTATGTTAATTAAAAATCATCTTCCATAATTATTGTGTAAATATTTAAATATGTTATTTAATATATATTTGTGTATGAAAATATGTTTCGTTTATTTGTAACATGTTTTTTTTTCGTATAAGAAATTTCATTTCAACTAGAGAGTTTTCTATTTCTTAATGTTTATATGTCAAGGTTTATATAGTTTCGGTTTAGATTTGCGAACAAAAAAATGAACGATTTTATAAACATACCGAATGTATGACACGGTGTCAAAAACAAATCGGCTGTTGTTTCTTTGCTGTTATTTTTACTTTCAAAAAATTTGATTTATTCGCGGTTCTTGTGAAAATCGCTGGCAGACTTTCGACGTAACCACGCTACGTTACATTTTGCTTCCAGCAATTTCAACTTGTTTATTGTAGATGTATGCTGTTTTTGAATTATTATCTACCTTGAATCTCTACATCATATATATATATATATATATATATATATATATATATATATATATATGCGTAAGACTAGTTCGTATAAATAATTTTTGACAGAAGAAATATACTGTATTATTTTGTACCTTCATATTATCGAACAAAAAAAATATACACGTTGTCAGAATAATTTATTTAAATAAGATCAAGTTTAATCAAGATGATAACGTTTTTAAATCAGTACAGTAATATAATTTTCTCGGAATAAAATTATACATCAAAAAGATTATTTTTTGTAATCCAACATTTAATAATAAAATTTATTTCATTTATAAAACAGACATTTCTAATTCTTTTTTAAATGCTACTGCTACTTCTATCGTTTTTATGCCTTTTTACAAATGTTGAATTTTAATATTTTTTTTGCAATTAATAACCGTTATTCTGTCGTTTCCTTCCTGTTTATTTTTACTCAACTAAGTCATCCATTACGAAGATCGAGCTTTAAATTCTACTCGTTGAAAAGGATTTTCTTGTTTAACATTTTATTAATACACAACAAACACTCTTGAGATGATATTCAACGAGAATTCTCATTAGACTCGTTAAAAAAGACTTCATTTATTAAAACAAAGTATCTTCTTGTATCAACTCGACATTCGAGTGATCTTCTTATAAGTGCCACTTGTAAATATTTATTTTCTATTCAAACGGCACAAATCAATTTCTGTTAAACTGTTGAAATTTTCAAACGATATTTTTTTTCGATTTTAATTGGCTATTATATATTTGAGTGTCTACTTTTTTTATCGAAACAAATTTATAAAAAATTACTGCTGCTTTTTAAATCTACATCAAGAGGGTATTAAAGATTATTATTTTCATAATAATCATATAATTTATAAAAATAAGTTCAGTGCTTAAGTATATATATATATATATATATATATATATATATACACACACACACACACACATACACACTATAGAGTGGCCCTAATGAGACTCGAGGATACTAAAAGATAATAAATGATAGTTACTAATTAAGTCTAACGTATTCAGCCTCATTAGGGCCACTTTGTATTTATCTTGCAAAAATAACATTTTTAAACAATTAAAATTTTAAATAAATTCCTGAAAATAATCTCTATGAAAATCATGTATAGAAAAACGGTTATAGTTTTTCTCAGAGTCCTTTTTTTAAATACAAATATAAGAAATAAATCCAATAAGATTCTTTTTGACTAAAGCAGAAAATTGTAAAACAATATTTTTTTCAATATTTTATTAAATAAATATATTTTTTTGAAGAAAAATATTTTTATAATTTTATTTTTATATATATTTTTTAACATAAATAATTTTGTGCAAAATTATTACACCATTTCATAAAATATTCCTAATAACTCGATTTTATACGATCAGACATTTCCCCTAATTCCAATTATTAGATTTGTCATAATAAATCACAATTACTCACTTTTTAAAAAATAAATTTTAAATTCAAACAACAATTACAATCTAAAAGTGAACAAGTTTTATTTCAAAACTAGGATTAATGGATGCTACTATATTTATGTGCACTTCAATTTTTAACAAATCCAATAATCCAACCATCCCTTCGTTCTATTAATAGTACCGAATATACCACGCACATTAAACGATCACCAAATTCATCATAATATCATTTATATAATGGAAAAATACCCTCGGAGTTCTTTTTATTTATATTGACGGTCATTTTGCCCCTCAAATGTACATAGATGGTTATTGGACGTGGAGGATTTAAAGCAACCTCAGAAAAAAGCTAGTAGACGAAATATGCCAAGCTAGGTGTTCTGTCGACTAGGTGTCTCTAGAGTCCAATCCATCGTCAAAGAGAACTTCATCTAACTAGCCACGTATTCACGTCTAAAGTAAGGCGGTGTTCAATCTTGCTGGAAATAAAACTGACTTTGCTCTACGAATAACACTTCAACCTAATGTACCAAGCAATAACATAAAGTGTATTTTTTTCAAGAAGAGGATTTTGTGCCAAATTATATATATATATATATATATATATATATATATATATATATATATATATATAATTTTGAACAATTACTGTAATAACCAATAACAATAAATTTATATTTAACAGATAAGAGAAATTTAAATTGACATAAGTTTAAAGTAAATAAATATAAAAATTAAAGAAAATATAAATATACATCTTTATTTTTCATAAAAACATTCTCAATGTGTGCAAATACGTTTTTTTTAGTTTAGTATAATGAAAATGTTAGTGCTTTTTTAAAAAATTCAATCATATCTTAAGAATGAAAATGAAATGTAAATAATTAGAAAAAAGTAAAATATTTTCGATATGATCTTAAGAGGTTATAAAACTAAATTTGCTACCAAAGAATTGGAGTATTTATTCGAAAGATGTGAATTAGTCGTTAAATCTTGTCAAAATGATATTTATTTTATTAGAAATTTATTAATGAATGGTAGAAAATATTTTTATTTAATTTCCTAATAACTCATAAATGTGTAAATTTACATGTTTTAATTATCTAAAAATCTAGCAGATTGGAACAAATAATATATTCCAAATTGGTATAATATTTCAACGAATAACTAGCTGATATGAAATTACAATGACAAATTATATAGATGTTATTTTTCTAAAAATAATAAAAGAAATGATGAGACATCAGACGAAGTCTACAGAATAACCGACAGTGTAGTTATTATAACGTAAGAATCAATATTTTTTTTATTACTAGAATTACATAAAAAGAAAATAAGATGGTATATTGTACAGATAACCTTCAAAAAATTAATACGATATTTTCCAGAATACCTTATTTTACAATTTAATTATTTAACATTATCATATCATTAAATTTAATGAATCTCGATTTTTTTCCAGAAATTAAGAATAAGAAATGGAAATGAATTACAAAAATACCAGGAAAAAATAATCTCAATGTTTTATAAAATATAAGTGGGAGAAAATTTAAATCTCGCCAATCATCGGATATTATTTTCATGTTCAATGTAAAAACAAGAATGGCATTATATATATATATATATATATATATATATATATATATATATAATCAATTTGTATATAATATTGTTTCGTTCTAACACAGAAAATTCGAGAAACTTCTTTGTTATATCAAAAAGTGAGATTTTTATTCTTGAAAAAATCAATATACTTCATTCAAGTAAACAAGATTTGGTCATAATCAAAATGATTTGAGAAATTTTTCTATTGCAGACCTTTAAAATTCTGAAATCGTGAAAAAAATGTTGTTTTTTACTTTTAAGGTCTTTGCAAGATTGTAGGTTTAAAATATTTGATTTTTATTTTATTTATTAATTAAATGTAAGTCAGCAATTAATATTTAATCAAATTACTAAAATAATGTTATTTTTTGTGTTTTTCTCAAGATATTCAAGAATTACTGGCAGAAGAGAAAGCTGATGAGGAAGATTTGATTCAAATAGTAATGAATTATTGCCAAATCAATTTAGAGGATTATAGCACAGAAGAACATTTTGAAGTTCAAAATTTTATGATAAAAAGCTTACAGAAAGGCAAAAACTTAATCGAACAATTTAATTTTTTTAAAAATATAAATCATTTCACTGAGAGAAGCGCAAAATTAAAAAAGAAAAACTACAGAAGTGTTTACCATTCATATTATGGTATTTATAATATATCATGAAAAAGCCAAATATCAGTAAACAAAAATAACCAATTTTTTAAGAAGAGAACATAGAAATCTAAATAATACAGAAAAAAGTTCAGAAAATTAAAATGTTTTTCAACACAATAACTATTTTCATTCAATTGCTTTTAACAACAATAAAAAAAACATGTAACTTCATAATTTTATATTTTAAAAATATTTCTAATAGATATGCAAGTAAAATAGTAATTTTTGTTATTTGTTATAACCTAATCATTTTTTTTCACTAGTTCTTAGTCCCGTATAACACGATTTCGTATAACAGGGTTTTTTTGGCAATCTAAACACCGTGTTGTACAAAAGTTATATATATATATATATATATATATATATATATATATATATATATATATATATAATGTTCTGTCCTAAATACACAAATAAACCAAATACAGTAATTAATTTTGTACAAACTTCCTCTTCTGAACAAGATTATTACAAGAAATTACAAACATATTTCGAGAGAACATTATGTGCGTAAGGTAGGATACGCCTGCGAGTTTTTATTAATGAACACTAGTCTATTTTAGAATTGAATTGTAGGACAAGAAGATGATTTCAATTCAATGAATGTTGAATTTCGACTAGTCATAAACATTCCTACGATCTTACCATTCATCATTTTAATATATTACAAATTTAATGATCAATACAAGATCTACTCGTGTACAAAATAAATCATACCGAACTCATTCGTGAAGATCGACGAAGGACTATGTATGTGTGTAAATCATAACCGCGTGTGTTCGAAAAACACTACGACACACATTTTCAAAACATGATGATGATAGTAATAACATGATGCAGGAAGCGAAATAAATAACAAGACGATGAAATATATAAATCAAACTGTTGTATGTTTGATTCAAGAGGCAGCAATCGGAAATCGTTGTACAATGTGTGAGTAGTTGGCGGTCGTATTATACGGGGCGGGTGTTGTAATCGTAGAAAAATCCGCTAAAACACTCGGGCAGAGCGAAGACAGCTCTAAATCAACTCAAGTCGGTCGCCGTTTGATACAATAAATCTCTCGTTTCTCTTTCTCGTGAAACTATTATGGTGTATACTGATTCGGAACTGATACAGTAGATTTCGGATTATAATTTGTAAAGTTTTTTTTTCTGAGTACTGTAATTTTACCAAATCATTTCCGATTCATAAAATCGAAATTGAAACGAAAAGAGATTATTCGATGATTTTTTCATTACTCGTTTATATTTGGATTGAAGTAAATCGACCGATTTTACTATTTTTAGAAACTTTTTTTTATTTTTTATGTATAAAATAAAGTCTGTTTTTAAAACACTAAATAAAAAAAGGTAATATTCAAATTGAAAAATATTAACAATTGTTTATATATATATATATATATATATATATATATATATATATATATATATATATATAACTGTAAAGAAATATTAGGACATTTCAATATATTTTCTAAAAAATATTTAATTCATTGAAACATAAAAATATTTACTTCTAAAATTTTACTTTTTAAATTTAATTTCCAACTTAAAATTTACAATTAAGTTTTTAAATAAATTCATAAATTTTTAAAACAATATTTTCAGATTATAAAAACTAAAATAATAAATTTAAAAAGTATCAAAAATTAAACAAATTATTACTGTGAAAACTACAAATGTATTTTTGTAAACTTAAGTTGAAAAAAAATTTTTTTTTGATTTAGAGAATTTTTAATTTTTGCACAACTACAAAAAGGAACTATAAAAACTGAAATTTATCGAGTGATTTGATAATTTTGCAGAGTATTATATATATATATATATATATATATATATATATATATATATATATATATATATATATATATATATATATATATATATATATATATATAGAACTGTAAGAAAATATTAAGACATTTCAATACATTTTTTTAAAAAAATAATAATATTTAAATTGAAACAAAAATATTTACTTTCTAAAACTGATTTTCAACTTACCAGTTACAATAAAGTTTTTAAATAATCTCGCGGATTTTTAAAATACAAAATTTTCAGATTATAAAAATTAAAAAAGTAAATTTAAAAAAATCTCAAAAACTAAACAAATCAATGCTGTGTAAACTAAAAAAGTATCTTTGTAAATTTAAGTTGAAAAAAATATTTTTTTGATTTAGAAAATTTTTAATTTTCGCAAAACTACAAAAAGGAAACAAATCATATAGATAGTGAAAAATAATTTCACACCAATAACACTAAAATAACTAAAATTTATCAAGTAATTTGATAATTTTGCAGAGTATTGTATATTTATATATGTGTGTGTATATATACACACACACAACACAAAAATATTTTTAAACAAATTAGATTTCTTAACTAAGAAAAATTAATGTTTAGATTATGTAAAAAAATTAATCAAGAAAGAAGCTGGATTTATAAAAATAACTCTGCGAGATATTTTGCATCTAACGACAGTTTAATCAAAATATACTTCTAAAAATAAATCCTGATGTAAATCTGATCTAAAAATATTATATAGCTATTTACACAAAATACAAGTAATTATAAGTTTTAATTAATAAATATCACTTACATTTGTATTCTTCAAGAAATGGTAGAGACAGTAGAGATGACAAATATTCACTTACCTGTAAGAAAATAAATTTTATAATTACATTTCATTATTTAAAAAATATAAGTATTTAAATTCAATGAAAAATATTTTATTATGAAATATATTGTATCTACTTTTACTGATTTAAGAAATATTGTATCTAGTTTTTTTTAATCGATTGATTAAATAGATGAAAATTTAGTCTTTAGATTTTTAATCATTTTTATGGTTAAGAAATTGATTGTTTTGTAAATCATATTTTTAATCAGATGAAAATTTAATCGAATAACGTCTTACTTTGGTATATTTTAATGACTATATTTTTATAAACTATAAAATTTAGATTTTATACTATAACGTTTTATGATCAGTGAAAAATTGTACAACTAGTGATTAGAGAACATTTTTAATTGGAAATGAAGGAAATAATTTATTTATGTAAACTTATATATCCTCTTTATATTCCACCAAATAAATACAATATTACAATATTTTACAGAAATTAATTCAAGTCAAACAGCAATAATACAAGAGATTTATTTAGATAAATAAAAAGTACATTTTAATTAAAAATGTTATTATTGTAGAACTTTTAGAATAATGTATGATATTACGAAACTACTGCGTATAAAAATGAAAGAAATATCTATAGAACTTTTTTTGAACTAAAAAATACTGAACTACTACTTCATAAAATTTACTTTCAGAATGAGTTACGTGATACGTTTTAAAACAAATAGAAAACGTCTGAAATTTAATTAAATTGAAATAAAAATGAAGTAAAACTTCTCAAGAAAAATGTTCCAAACAATTAAGAGTAAATTCTACAAATAACAATAAAACTAAATGTACTTTCTCTATCGATTGGTCATTCAAACGTGTTCGCTAATAGATAGTTAGATAAATGAATAAAACGTGATATTTATAAAACTTCAGAACGTTAACGAAAGTATAAACATGATTACTGTAATTTATATATAACACAACTTGATAAAAACGAACACGATTCCTGTTAGATTACAGCTTTGGTGAACAAATAAGGACGAATTCATCAGAAATAATATAATTGCGAAATTTCACGATTGTAAAGAATATAATAGTTGTAAATTATTTCGTTAAACAATAATTGAACTATCTGGATTCTAAACACGACTATTCGAAAAGAAGAAAATGAAAATTTCAATTTATTATTTTTAATAAAAATACGTTTCAGACAACACATGTTCGTTTCTTGTTAATTTTTCTGTTGTATGAATTTAATAAGTTTGTACATGGAAATATAATAATAGTTTAAAAGAAAAAAATTTTTAGATAGACTGTAACTAGTTTGTAAATTAAAATTACAACTAAAATTTCTGAAAACGAAGTTCGTAACTACTACGACACTGTACTTTACGAATATTTCAGATGTTTTAAATGTCTGTTCATTTTATTTCACAACTTTAAAACATGAAGTTGTAAACATAGTACAAACTTATTTATCGCTGAACTTCATTTCAGTTTTACATTAATAGTTAGTCAAAGAAAATATGGGATTTGTTTGAAAACTAAAATAATAAATTGAACATTAAATTGAATAAATTCAAAATTAGAATTTCAATACATATACATACATACATACATATATATATATATATATATATATATATATATATATGGAGAGAGAGAAAGAGAAAAAAAGAATAAAATTAAATTCTTAAACGAGATATACAAAACAAAATCTAAATTGAAATGGAAGATCCTTTAGGCAAAATACGACTAGAGAAACGAGTCAAAAAAGAAGACAATTTTTCTAACAAATTATTTAATGAAATTCTAGAACAAGTAATGAGAGAGGTGAACATTCAAATAAAGGTATTAAAATAAATGGAGAAATTTGTCACATTTACGGTTTGCTGACGATGAATTACTATTAAGCGGAAACCAAGAAGAGCTACAATGTTATTTAACACACTTTCAGAAAAAAGTAGAAGAGTTTGATTGAAAATAAATATGGAAGAAACTAAAACCATGTTTAATAGTTAAGTAGACAAAGCAAATATACAATTAGAGGCAATGCTTGGAACAAATGGATGAAATAAAATACAAGGGAAAAATTAAACGATATGATCATGAACTATGGACAGATTTTAGATCGAGAATTAGGGTAAAATGGGTAGCATTTGCAAGAACGAATAATACAACGAAAAGTAAAATACCATTGAATCTGAAATGGAAAGCATATAACAATTGTGTACTACTCTACTTGTTTTTTTGGGTAAGAAACTTGGACACTAAATATAAAAATAAAACAGAAACTTTTAATAAGAGAAGAAAAGTTTGGAAAAAATAACGTTAGGAATTTCTAAACAAGATCAGAAAAGCTTGTAAAATTAATACGGGAACAGACAAGGACAATTGATATAACAGAAGAAATAAAATTGAAGGAATGCATGGACAAAACAGAGAGCAAGAAGAGAAAAAATAGATGAATAAAAATCATTGTGGAATGATGATCGAGAAATAAAATGAGACTAAGGAAGAGACACATTCAAAAATAAAAGGATGATATTGTAGTGTTGTGGAAGTAAAGGTTGGATGAAATTAGTGTCGAACAAGAAACAATGGAAGTATTTTAGGAAAATATTTAAGAGGACCTAATGACATTCAATGAGATTTTAGTAAAACAGTGATTAATATAGATTTTATGATACACATACACGCACGCACAATCACACACACACACACACACACACACACACACACACACACACACAGAGAGAGAGAGAGAGAGAGAGAGAGAGAGAGAGAGAGAGAGAGAGAGACCTATATAAGACTAAAGAATATATGTAAACCATGTCTAAACCTTTCAGTCTTATTTGGGTCCTCATATACATGTTTGCGTGTAAAAATAATCTACTTACAGCACAAAATATATTGACTTATAATGAATTTTTAATTTTTGATCCAAAAAACAACGATCTATAATTAAGTAAAATTTTATGAAGAATTAACATTTTCAAAAATAGATTTTTTTCATCTAAAATTCATTTAAAAGTTCATCGATAATTGCAATTATATTTCTAAACATAAAAAGAGTTTTATTTGGAAAAAAACTGATTAAAGATATTTGATCACCTGAGTTACTACGATATGTCAGTACCTAATCAATTGATCAAAAAATAATATCATTGTATTTTCGACAGTGATATTCTCTTTAAAAGCAATCAAAAACACTTATTAATAGCAAAAGATATAAAACTGATTAATAACAACATTAAATAAAAATTAAGATTGAACAAATGAGATGACCTTTTAATATCGTACAAGAAAGCCGAAAGTTTTGTATTTAGAAAGACTTGACAAATAATATTATTAATAATGATAAATAATCCTTTTAAATGAGTCGATTGAAAATATTGATTGGTTAAAAAATCGTTTTGAATTGACATATTGCAAAATCTTCATATTAATCATCAAAATTGACGAAGAGTCTTGAAATATGAAGAAATCAAGGAAGACCAATCATGAGATGGGATAAAATGATATGAGGGATTTTATTGAGAATTTATGGAACAAAGAGATAATAAATCATTTGAAATGAATGAATTTATAACAGATTTTCATCTACAGGTGATCTAAATGAGACTGGAGGGTTTGAAAAATTCACAAATTTGTTTTTAATAGTTTGTTTTGCAAGTGATGAAATATAATTAGGAGATTTACAATGATGTACAGCAACGAATGAAAATCAATGAATTTTTTATTCTCCTCAACGGTCTATTATTTTAACTTTATGAAAATATAGTACGTATTTTAATACCAGAACAGCTCTTAGTGACAACATGATTAGGAATTTAGTCCACCGATTTCAAGAGTAGGGATTGGTAGACGTTTCGGGAAGAAGTACTCGGCATTCTGTACACACTGAAGCAATAATAGAGGCTGTGTGTCAGAATGTAAACGATGATTCATTTGTCTCTACTCGTTATCGATTCACCCAATTGAGGATTTCCAGATCATTGCTACAAAGAATTTTAAACGTGGATCTTAAAATGTTTCTATATAAAATTCAAATTATACTGAGTTTGTTACTCCAGGATTTTTAACAACGCCTGCAATATGCCATTTGCTATGAGCAGACAACCAGAGAAAATTACAACTTCTTGAACCTTATATTGAGCGATGAAGCTCATTTTGATTTAAATTACTATGTGAATAAGCAAAATTACAGATTTTGAGGCAAGGAGAAAAGCAAAGCATTGCATCAATATGAATTATACCCTTTATGACTAACAGAGTTTTTGGGTTAGATTTTTACGAAAATGAAGAAGATAATCCAGAAACCATCACCGAGGTTCTGTATAGAATTTCTTACATTCGGCAATCCAGAATAGTCTTGACATATTATTCTAGAAGGATGGACCAACTACGCACACAAGAGTGATAACAATGAAGCCTCTTTGTAAACTTTCCAATAAACGACTCATTCCAAAAAATTGTGATTTCGTGAAGCTTCCCCGTTCACCAAATTTGATGGCTTCTGACTTCTACTTGTGAGGTTACTTAAAAAGCAGAGTGTATGTCAACAAACCTCAAAGAATTCAACAAGTAAAGAACATTCCTGACGAAATAAAAAATTCGGAGGTTGAAATCTAATATTTTTAATAATGGAAATGCTGTAGAAAGAGCCAATATTTGTTATCAAAAAAATGGAGTATATTTAAAGATATGATATTTTATACTAGCTCTAAAAATGTCTTTAAAATATATTTTATAATTAAAAAAAATTTTTAAAAAGATATTTGTATTTTATATCCTTTAGTCTCATTTAGGATACCCTGTAGTTAGATTGTTAGAAGTTGAAATCGATAATTTTTAAAATTGTTAATTTATATGATTATTAAATTATAACCATTTTTTAATATAAATAATAGGATTAAAACTATTGACTAAAATTCGAATGAGCATGTATTTCAACCTAAAAATATAAACAATATTCGTTCTGAATTTCACATTCACTCAATTAAACATAAAAAGTACCGACAAAAAATTCCATTAAAAAAAAGAAATTGAAACACATATTGAAAGGTTTTTTCAAATCATTCAAATAAATATGATACATTTCACTTTCAACTACTTTAGACAATCAAATCGTTGAAAATGTCAGAACAAATACGACATGTTCGTTTAGATTTAATATCACTTTTTGCCAACTTTATACGAGTACTGGAAATAAATAACATAACGAGCGTTTTCAACGATTTCTTAAATCTCGTCGACATACAAAAGAGTTTTTCTCTTAAAAAAACAGACTCGTATGTACTTATATGACAAATGTGAAATGTATTTAATTAAAATGGATTTTGAACGATGCCTGTATTTGAAATAAATCGACTAATACATTTGTTCCACAAAGTAATAATTCCAATGTTGAAATAAATTAGTTCTTGAACAATCGACAAGACATACGACGTTTGAAAAGTACATACACATAAACACACACACACACATATATATATATATATATATATATGTGTGTGTGTGTGTGTGTGTGTGTGTGTAAATACGAGTAATACATATAATTGTTATTAACTATTACGTATAAACGAATGCCAGTTATTATAATGGAATGTATGCTTGTGAGTGTATGTGTATGAATATATATATATATATATATATATATATATATATATATATATATATATACACGTATATAAATTAAATTGCATTTGAGTTCATTACATTTGAGGTCATCTGTAAGAGATCCAAGATCGCTTCTCATGAAGTGAACGTGGTTATTGACACCAGAATAAATCACCGCTCGCGAAACTTTCACCGTTCAATGCACTTTTGCATACACAACATTGCACCAGTTATTTTTGCCCGCATTTCATTGCAAAATATTCATATTGGCTATGTAAATGTGTACGTACGTATTATCTGAACAAAAGTCGACATGGCTGGCACAATTTTTCAGTTTATCGTCTTGCTTTCAATATTATTGGGTCGAAACAAAAGTTCGTAGCGTTTTTTTAAAGTTTACTTTCATAGAGCTTTTTATATACACTTATCCCTCGATTTACACGGTACTTTTTTAAACGATTTCGTTTTTACACAAATTGATTTATATAGAGCAACTAATATAATTAATATAGTGTTTAATATATACATGTATGAGGATCGTTTGATAAGTATGGTAAACAAGAAAAACTAAATTGAAAAATTTAATTAAAATAAACAATAAATAAATTTACCATACTTATTAAACGACCCTCGTATTATATATACATTAAAAAAATATGAACTTCTCTTTGATAATGCAAATTATGTGTTTGTAAATCCTCTACTTTTTTAATCATTTAATTTTTGATAATCACCTATATGTAAACTCCTAACTCTATATTGGATAATCTCAAATAGCTTTCCTATTAAAATGAGAATATGAAATTTTTTCTCAGTTTATAACATTTATGATCTTAAATATAAAATTACGATAGAATTAAACAAATTAATATTAATTATTGAAAAAATCGTATTTAAATACAAAAATGTAAATTTCATTTCTATATTAAAAAGAAACTATACATATATTTCTTTTTAATAAAATTCAAATTTTGCATCACATTTGGATGACTATATATTTCAATTGCAGTGTTATAAGATCTAAAATATTTACAGATATTTGTTACTCTAACAGTATATACATTCGAATTTAATCGTGAAAACATTATACAAACATATTTACTGCACATACAAATAAAATATTATGTAAGTTAGTTACGTTAACAATTTATCATTTCTTAAAATGTATCGACAAATCAACATAAAGGTCATTATTTTATGTAGTAATTTCAAAGCAAGTGCACAATAAATGTAAATTCCTGTATGTTTTCTTGTATTTATTTATTTCATATATGCATATATATATATATATATATATATATATATATATATATATATATATATATATGTATGTATTTTTATTCTATATTTGTGTGTGTGTATGTATGCACGTGAACATATATAGATGTATATTAAATGTGTTTGTATATGAAATAAAACACTTTTAAAATATTAGTATATTAAAATATATTTATATATGTAATTTTATAATTAAAATTTTTAATTCGTATTAATTGTAATTTAAAATTATATGGTTATTGCACTATTTTGAAACATCTTGAAAATTCGTCGGTGTTCACAGTATGTTTCATTAATGTTCGTGTTTTATTGTTTTAGTAATCCAGAGTTTTAATTATAATATCTTTATTTAAAATATGATTTTAAAAAAACATTTCTATAAATTGATTAAAATTCATTTATTGTAAACTGTAAAGTCTTGGAAATAATATCGATATGACAATATTAATAATTAGATTTCTTAATTCAAATAGAACTATTGTACTCTAGATTAAAATGTTTTTTTTTTTTATAAAATATTTTATTTATAACAAACTGATTGATGTTAATAGGTTATATCTAAGGATTTTTCTCTACACGCTCACACGCACACATTCAACAAACATACATACGTACATATGCATACAAATTATATGCATATGTATGTGTGTGCATGCACACGTATACTCTAATTATTAATATCAATTTCATTTAATAACATTTAAATTAATTCGAAGACAAAAACAAGTACAGTAACTTTAACTTAAATTCAAATAATTCATAACCAAAAACTGTCTTTTCTAAATAGTAAATTGAATGTAGAAATGAATTATGATTGCACATAGACACATACAATTAGTTGAAAATATAATTACGTATTTTTTTAATACATAAGGATTTATCACGAAAACAGCTATAAATTGAACTGATAATTATTTTCATTTGTGTATATTATCTACTTGTTTTACTTGAATATGTTACAATGAAATAAAAAATTGAAAATATATTTGAAATTATTGAATATACCGATGAAAACTTCCTGTCTTTTGCAAGTTAAAATATGGATTTTGTAAATTAATTTTATATTATATAAAAGAAGCAATAAAATAAATTCGAACGTACATTTTTAGTAACAAGTTTTTTTCATTTTACTACCAGTTTTCGAAAATGAAATGTAAGGTTATACTAATTGTCAATTTTAAGAACCTCACTAAGTATTTTCGTCACTTAAATATGAAAGTTTTCTTTTATGTTTAGAAATAAATACGTAATATAAAACAACAAAATTATCAAAAAATGTACAAATTTAAAAAAAAACCTACCTAAGCTCCAATCCTTCTTATTATCCCACCTTCAGTTGAAATCACAAAACAGTAACACAACACTAAACAATTTCACTACACTCTAAGACTGACGAAATCAAACTGAATTCAAATTTGAAACCACTTAACGATTTTGGGTAATACCAACCCAAGAAAAATAAAGATAAATTTATATAAAAGATAAATTTATCTTGGGTCGTTTAAGAACTTGTCAACAGAGACTGTGAACATAGTTTCAAATTTATTTTTCTTGGGTTGGTATTACCCAAAATCGTTAAGTGGTTTCAAATTTGAATTCAGTTTGATTTCATCATTCTTAGAGTGTAGTGTTATTGTGTTTTGTGATTTCTGAAGATTACTGTGTTTTGTGATTTCTGAAGATTTCTGTGTTTTGTGATTTTGTTCTGTGATTTTTTGTGATTTCTGTTTTGTGAGTTGAAAAACTGAAGGTGGGATAATAAGAAGGATTGGAGCTTCGGTAAGATCTTTTTAAATTTGTACATTTTTTTGATAGTTTTGTTGTTTTATATTACGTATTTATTTCTAAACATAAAAGAAAACTTTCATATTTAAGTGACAAAAATACTTAGTGGGGTTCTTAAAATTGACAATTAGTATAACCTTACATTTCATTTTCGAAAACTGGTAGTAAAATGAAAAAAAAACTTGTTGCTAAAATGTATGTTCGAATTTATTTTATTGCTTCTTTTATATAATATAAAATTAATTTACAAAATCCATATTTTAACTTACAAAAGACAGGAAGTTTTCATCTGTATATTCAATAATTTCAAATATATTTTCAATGTTTTATTTCATTGTAACATAGTCAAGTAAAACAAGTAGATAATATACACAAATGAAAATAATTATCAGTTCAATTTATTGCTGTTTTCGTGATAAATCCTTATGTATTAAAAACAATACGTAATTATATTTTCAACTAATTGTATGTGACTATGTGCAATCATAATTCATTTCTACATTCAGTTTACTATTTAGAAAAAACAATTTTTGGTTATGAATTATTTGAATTTAAACTAAAGTTAGTGTACTTGTTTTTGTCTTCGAATTAATTTAAATGTTATTAAATGAAATTGATATTAATAATTACAATATACGTGTGCGTGCACACACATACATACGCATATAATTGTATATACATATATATTTTTTGTAGATTTAATTTCTTCTGAAAATTATATTTTTTTATCGATTCTGTTTTCGATTTCTTTGTCTTTTCTGCTATTCTATTTCCAAGAACAATTTTGATTATTTTTAATTTTTTCACTTTTACTTCTGAATTTTCTTTCAATTGATTTATAAATTTGTATTTTTTAACACTTCTTTAATTTTAAATCTCATCTTTTTTTTCATTTTTTAAATAAACTAACTTACTTTTTTCTCCAAATTTCAATAATTTTCTTATTATCTACATTCTTCTCTAGTAGTTTTCATTTAATTTTTATTTACACCATCCTCATTTGATATTAATAATTAGTGTAAGTGCGCGCATACGTACACACACACATATTATATATATATATATATATATATATATATATGTATATATATATATATATATATGTATATATTTTTTGTATACTTTTTTTGTATATTTCGTTTAAAAATAATGTTGTTTATTTACTTTACAGATTTCCTGCTCGTGTCCAAATCCAATCGAGGGATAATCTATCAAACGACGAAGGAAATAAGGCCAGATTATTTTATTTATTACAGTTAAAACTGTACACGCATCGCAAGTTCTTGTCCTCCCAAATATTTAGAATAAGTTTCATCAGAGATATCGTTTTATTTTTTCTTCATTAACTCTATTGACTCATTTTTTTTATTAAAACGACGTCATGATGCATATGTTTATGTATATATTTTTGTACACATTACGTTGATTCTCAATTAACGGTCTTCAATATATAAAATGTTATATTGATTGATTGTTGATTTTGTTATCAACGCACGGAGATTTCGGGGTGGATGAAGTGCTGTAAAGCGAAGTTGAAGCCCCGACTCCACTATTTTTCTACACATGATTTTCCAGCGTTAGAACAGGCTGCATTCTAGCAGTGTTAGATAGGGACGCATATATTAATCCGCTTCACGGGTTTTATATGTATGTTCACCTTGTAGCAGGTGTAGATAGACAGGATCTCTTCGATGAGCGAACGATCTAGCTCTTCGAAGAAATTCTATAGCATATTTGTTTACTAATCAATTTTTTTATTTCATGATTTTCATGTTTTACTTCTACATATTTCGTCTTCGTCAACTTGGAGGAAACGTACTGCAGCTTCATCAGGGGCAATGGAACAAATAGTACCATTGTCCATAAAATCAAAACTATTATTCCATAATTGAGCTTGCATATTGAAGGTGCCAATATAAGTGATAACGAGTTTTGGAATCTTGTATGTAATGTTCGTTGTAATAATAATTTTGGTTTTAAAGTGTCCCTTTTTGAACTTGCGCTTGCATTGTGTACAGTTTTTTAATCACGCGCTGTTAGTGAATAAAAGAAATAACTCGAAAATTAAAGAAAAAAAGAAATAACTCGAAGATTAGTATGAAGAAAAGTGAATTATTTATACCCTTTCTTATGGAATTTTTAATTTTATTGAATGTTTCAGATACCATGGTTGATTCAAGAAGAAAGATCTACTGAATTTGCGAATTCCAATTAATCAAAATAAAACATTTTTAATTTTTATTAAATTTCAAATATTTTCAAAATTATTCACTTTTTTCAAAAACATAAAGGACTTAGTATATTTTAAAAAGCACTGTTTTTAATAATGATCATACGAGAGTTATTAAAAGAGAAATAATTGATGCAATCTTGTGTTCATAAAATTTACAATACTTCATTCAATTTGAAGGATTTTACTTATTTTTAATTAAATTCACAGAGTGAAAGGAAGAACTTATAAAGAAGATTAGTTACAAGAAAAAAGAATTATTTTAATTTTTCCAATGGATTTTTTTTTTAATTTTATTGTATGTTTCAGATACCATAGATAGTGGATAATCCAAGTAGGTGGTCCCTGGATTGTATAATTTTGGAATTTATTATTAACTTTCGGATTAAATTCAATTTTTATTTCGTAATTTATTATATTTTTTTTTTTAAATTTTAAAAAATATTTTTTTGATTAATTCAATTAATCTTTCGTCTACATACCTTTTTTATATTTCTTGGTATGATCATCTTGGATAAAATATGTAAGAGTGGTAATGGGAATTAAAATGTATAATAGGGTATTTTCCAAATTCATTTAAATTTAACATTTTTTTAATAATGTATAGATCTCAATTTTTCACTATATTAATTTTATTTTGATAAATGCAAAATTATCTTATATTACTTTTTGAATTGGATAAAATTCCAATTCAAATATTACACACATACATACAACACACATTAAACATACACATACTAGTATAACTAGTAAAACTATTGAAGAAAATGGTAGATATCGAAAAATAAAACGAAATTTTATAATCTCCTATTTAAAAAGAATTATTTTCTGATGAGATGTGAAAATTTCGTTTTCGAAGTTTTCCGAGAATTAGCGAAGTATAAATTTTATGAAATAAATTAATTGTGCTCCGTACATTGTTAAACAGAAGCAAGTTTGGGTGTCGATGAACGAAGAGAGTAGGTGGAGGAGAGCCCCCTGATGAAAAAACAAAAATCGTTCTGAAATTAGAGTAGAGAAGCAAGACATATAATAGATCCACAATAGTAAAGAGAATAGAAGAATTAATAAAGAAAAATATCTAGAATTAAAAAAGGCAGACAGTATCAAACGTTCCATAAGTTCTAATAAAAGTTTCAAATGCAATCATAAATCTGAAAAAAAGATTGAATTGAATAAGAAATTTACAAATTACAGAATGCTGATATCTTCACTCGATATTTTAGAAAAAAGAAAAATACTAATTGAATGGAATGAACCTACATTAGTTTTTTTTTTACAAAAATGGGACAAGGAAAACTTGAAAAACCATCGATCGATTAGTTTACTTTCGACGATGTATAAAATTTTCGAACAATCATTTCAAAGCGACTACAAAATCAACTGAATTTTTCATTCGCACCAGAACAAACAGAATTTCGAAGTGGATTAGGATAGTAAGAGGGTTAGGATAATAAATAACATTATTTTCTCAGCAATTCCAAATAAACTTGAAGAAACAATAGAAGAATTTGATAACGAGTTAAAAAAGATGTCTTATGGCAAACCTCAACAAAACAACTTATTATGATCATACTTTTATGAATTTTCGATATTTTTTTATTTGTTACAGATATACGAAGACATTCCAAATTTTCTTTATTATTCGATCAATAAAAAAATCGTCAAAAAAATCATTGTATGAAAATATTATCACAGCGTGATTAAAGCTCATTTTCAAATAATTAGAAAATGCAAATTTCAATAAGAAATCATTGGAAAAATTCATAATATTTTATTAATTAATTCTATTAATATAAATTTTGACTGTTTCAGGAAACATGAATATTTTCTCAATAAATTACAAAAACTCAAAAGTAATTGTCAAAAGTTAACACATGAAAACAAGTAAAACAACTTTTGGTTTGAAATAATATTTAATGGCTAAAAGTGGAATAATAAAAATTATTTCTACAGATATACCTAATTAAGAAAAATCAGTTTACGAAAAAAGATAATTAGAATTTTGATGAAATAACTTTTTAATAATAAATATATATTAAAAGAAAAAACATAAAGGAAAAGAACAACTTTGAATGGTTGACAAAGGAAATTAAGTATTTTGTGGTAATATTTTTTGATTTTCAGCTTAATGTATTTGTTTTATTTCAGCTCTTAATATTTTCTTAATTTCAGAATAATAAAAATAAGAAGTAAGATAATTCAGCTAATATGTTTTAAGTAACTATTCATTTTCTATTTTTTAAGTCTTACTTGTTGCCTCATTTATTTCTTTGTCTGTTTTTTTTATTTTTTTAATTTATTTTGATTTTTAGCTTAACTTATTTCATTTTATTTTGATTTTTAGCACATTACTTTATTTGATTTACATGATATTGTTTTACTTTATTTTCTGCATATTATTTTATTTAAATTTTATGATGATTTGATTTTTAGTATAATTTCTGATTTATGTTTTAATTTTGATTTCTATTTTATTTTTTTTCTTATTTTATTTTATTTTCAGCCTAATTAATTTTATTTTGATTTTTAGCATAATTTCTGATTTATGTTTTAATTTTGATTCCTATTTTAATTTTTTTCTTATTTTATTTTCAACCTAATTAATTTTATTTTGATTTTTAGGTCATTGATTTATATGATATTATTTTACTTTATTTTCTGCATATTATTTTATTTAAACTGTAAGATATTATTTAATTTGATTTTTAGCATAATTTCTGATTTATGTTTTAATTTTGATTTCTATTTTAATTTTTTTTCTTATTTTATTTTCAGCCTAATTAATTTTATTTTGATTTTTAGGTCATTGATTTATATGATATTATTTTACGTTATTTTCTGCATATTATTTTATTTAAACTGTAGATATTATTTGATTTGATTTTTAGCAAAATTTCTGATTTGTTTTAATTTTTTCTTATTTTATTTTCAACCTAATTAATTTTATTTTGATTTTTAGCTCATTGATTTATATGATATTATTTTACTTTATTTTCTGCATATTATTTTATTTAAACTGTAAGATATTATTTAATTTGATTTTTAGCATAATTTTGATTTTGATTTTAATTTTTTTCTTATTTTATTTTCAGCCTAATTAATTTTATTTTGATTTTTAGCTCATTGATTTATATGATATTATTTTACTTTATTTTCTGCATATTATTTTATTTAAACTGTAAGATATTATTTGATTTGATTTTTAGCAAAATTTCTGATTTGTTTTAATTTTTTTCTTATTTTATTTTGAGCCCAATTTATTTTATTTTGATTTTTAGCTCATTGATTTATATGATATTATTTTACTTTATTTTCTGCATATTATTTTATTTAAACTGTAAGATATTATTTGATTTGATTTTTAGCAAAATTTCTGATTTGTTTTAATTTTTTCTTATTTTATTGTGAGCCCAATTTATTTTATTTTAATTTTTAGCTCTTTGATTTACATAATATTATTTAATTTTATGCATATTATTTTCTTTCAACTGTATATTACTTGATTTGATATTTTCTATACATTGTTTTATTTTATTTTTAACATTATTTGCGATTTATATTTTCATGTTTTTTGTAATCTTTGATTTTCTTTTTTGATATTGTTTTCTTATGTTTTGTTTTATATATTTTGTCTTTCTTATATTCATATTCTCGTTTTTTAATATTTTTTTCAATGTAATAATCTGTTTATATATTATATTTTTGTATGCCATTTACAGATTTTGTTAAATTTATGAATAAATTTATATATAATTAAATATGAATAAAAGTAAATATCTAAGGATGTGAAATAAAAAGAATCAAGTATGAAACACCAAAATTAAACTGATTAGATAAGATTTTCAAAATATAATTGAATAATGATGGACCAAATGAAATCTATATTTTACTATGGATAAAAAGTAACGAAAGGATTATATGAAATACAAAACTTTATCTCTCTCTCTTTCCTATATATATATATATATATATATATATATATATATATATATATATATATATATGTATATGTTTTTATTATTTATAAATTGTTTGTTTCAGATTTTTTTTAAATATTAGCACCATTAAGAACTTTTTAAAACTATACTTGAATTTGATTTATAGAAATACTAAGATAATATATAAATGAATGTATGATTATAATCAGATGAATATAAATTTATCAAGCAATATTCAGAATAAGTTTACTTCAAGGAATAAATATTAAAATTTGGACAATTAAGATAATTTTGGACTAAATACTTCTCAATGGAATAAATAATATATAAATTAAAAAATCCAGCTGCTTGTCACTGAAATATTGGGTTAAAATTGTTGGGTGATCCAGGATATATTTTTTTTTACTTAGCTAGCTTAGGATTTAGCTTTTTGTTTATTGCATTTACATACTTTTAGAATTAGTTTTGTTTTTAATTCAGTAATATTACTTATTTTTTTTAGGGCCTTCTACATGTCTGCAACCTCAACGTGGTGTAGAAGTGGCAACGTACATGAAATATCATTTATAAAAACAATGAAGGAAATAAAACTAATCAGTAATTATAAATTGAACAATTTAATAAAATCTCGTCATTTGAAAGTATATTTCCTTTAAAAAAAATTACATATTTATTACTTTTTAAATTCAAGATTCTATCCTTAAAATTTAATATAAATATTTTATGTACGGCGAATGCAGACTTATTTACATATTTCTAGGTATATTATAAAGTTTGTTACACTAATATGCGTATTGAATTTATATTTTTGAGGTATCAAAGCCAAGCTGCAAAAGAAAATAACTGTCAAAAATACTGAACTCTAATTCCACAAAAAATAAGGTTTTTGTAATGTACATGTTTTAATTTGTATGAATATAAAATAATAAAAAAATAATTGAAATTAGCTGTATAGTGTCATTTGATATATAATTTAATTAATTTATTATAAAATGTAAAAGCTTATTATTTTATAATAAACTGATCTTTTTGAAATGATTTTTTTAGTTTTTTTATACATCTATTCTAGTTTCCTCATACTTAATCATAAACACCAAATTTTATGATTAATATATTCCACTGGAAGAGCTCTGAAATTAATTCATTTCCATTATTTGTTTTAATACAGTGTCAAATTCACTTCATCAAAAATCAAGTCAATAAATACCCACAATATTTAATAAAAATGTTTGATAATTGCTGATTATTTACTTTATTTGCGAATATGCATTTCGTCAGCCAGTCGTTATTGTTAGAAAACTGCGTTATAAAATCTAGATTTCATAATAAATCTATGTTGATGACGGTATATCCATTGAAAGAGAAACATAAATGATTATTGAACAATTTTATGAAAAATTGTGATGTTGAGATGAGTGATTTATTTATGCCAATTTGTTTCTTCTAAAACTTTTAAATATGAAATAAAAAAAATCATTTAAATATGAAATAAAAAGTACAGGATCTTTTTCGATCCACATTGTTGTATACGATCAATTTTTCATCATTAGGTTAGATTATGGAACAGTAACATTTATTGTTTTTGTTTTATTTATTATCATATAATTTATTTCTTAAAAAATTTTAAAGTATGATAATTCTTAAAGCAATCCCCAACATAAAGAAAAGAATGTCTTTTGCACGTTTCACAAAAATAAACTGTTGTTTTCTTTTCCTGAGTGTTGTCACCTCAGAGGTGACATACGAGTTTTTTTTAGCAAATTTTTGTTGTTACCTCCAGCATAAAATTCGAGTTTAAAGGGTTAAAAATGGCTCGCTATCATTACGTTTCAGGAGCGTATCGCCGACAGAAATACGATCCATCAAATGTCGTTCTGTCAGATTATATGGAACCCAAACATCATAGCGATTCACATAACCTAGTGCACCCAAATGCCTTACAACACTCATTTGAGATACCTGGAGTACCTCTGCGATATCATATGATGTAGATTATTTTCAATTAAAGTTGCGATTAAGCCTACCGAAGCGTTCTCTGTCCTTTAAATCAAAATTTCCACTTCTAAAATGAACGAACCACTTGCAAACAGTGTTTTCTGCTACAGTATCATCTTCATAAACGGTACATATATTTTTTACCATTTGGGCAGCATTCTTCCCTTTCCGGAAATAAAATAACAAGACATTACGTAAATGCAAGTTGTTTACTTCCATTTCTAAGTTTCAAATTAACGTATCAAAAATCAATAAATCACTAAAAGATATGCACCAAAAACTGTGTACAAATGTCACCTGTCAAAATTTTAAATAGCCAAATATGTCAGATAAATAAAGTAAGCAGAAAATTACTTTTAATGTCATCTATTAAAAAACGCTACGTACTTTTATTTCAACCCAACACTTTGTTCCAAATACACACGTTTACACTTTATGTAAATAAATTCGAACATTTTCACTATTCAACTAATTCTCTTATTAATATTTCTGATTAAGTCTATTATTCAAACAGATGTCTTTGCGGAACTTATTAAAATCTATTCATACAAGTATTAACATGATTACGAAAATGTGGATTATCCACAAGAAATTGTTTGTTTAACAATGTACTTATTGCTGAAGAATAATCGAAAATCTGTCGTTATTGCAGCGATAATTGGAATATTTCTATTCGTAGATGTAAACGACGGGAATAGAAGAATACTAGAATAAAGTCGGGATTGTGACACTGATTTAGTGATATGGTACGTATAATTTAATTTAATAGAACAATACGCTTATTGCGATGAGACGAATGTGTACAAGAATTTGCGATCCATACAAGGAAGGGAACAAACAACGTTTGTATTTGAACTGATGGAGCACAGATTTTCGTGAAGTCATACGAGAAGCGTTGTGGTAACCTATTTGAACTAGTAATTTATTGTCATTGCTTGACTGCATAAATTTCCTGTAAGGGTTTTACGTACAGGAAAATATTCTAAACATTTTAAACAGGCACAACACATACACATCATTATTTATTTATATATATATATATATATATATATATATATATATATATATATATATAAAGTTATGTGTGTGTGTGTATATATGTTCGTTAATTTCTCGTTAAATGAAGCTTTACAAGGAAATAAATTTTTTAAAAAACTCTAATCGGCTTTAAACACGAGTTTCAAAATATAACAAATTAAGTCGCTTGAAGTATTACAGTCCCTTGTTCGTTACACAGAAATACGATTATTTTAATGTTTCATATATTTTTCATTCGCAAACAAATATATTTGATTAGTCAATTCTGTACATATTTTTTTATAACTTGATATACTTTATGGTCTATAACATATTTATTGTGTATAAAAGTTAGATAATTAAATTTAACAAATAAAAATAAATCTATTTAAAAGAGATAAGACAAATTAACTATCAGTTATTTATAACCTGATGTGCATTTCTATGGTCATAACATCATCATCAGAGCGTTATAATTAATATGTAAAGTCCCTAGTTTATGCTGATAAACTAGCACCGATTGAGACATTAGAAGCCAACATAATTCGCGTTATTGCTGATATAAAGCCCCAATTGGTTGAAAAAGTGATCCGAAATTAGACAGACAGAATGATGTCTGTCAAAGGTAACCATGGTGCACATATGCCCGAAATAATTTTTAAATATTAATGCCATAAAATTATCTTTCGAATAATAGCAAATAAATGATTATCCGGTCAATTAGCATGTGTTTTATTTCAATTTAAAATTTTATCACCCTTAAAAAAACATCCTTTATTATAAAATCTAAATTGATGATGACATGGCTATAAAAATATGCATCAGTTTTTAAATAAAGTAAAAAATAATCGATAATTGGATATATTTATAATATCTTGTTGTTTTGGGGTGATAATCTGTGAATTGTACACGATATTAAAACAAAATAATAAAAACGAATTTTGTATTCTAATTTAAATCATTTATATATCTTTTTATTCTTCTTGCTTTTATCAGTCCATTTTAATTCCTTCTGAATAGACAGTATTTACTTTAAATATTTGGTACTTCATTTGTAATTTCATTAATTTGTTCTATAAATAGTTTTATATTTAACATTTAACTTATTATTTAATTTAAACAACTTTTTACTATTAAAAACTTTTACTATTAAAAACGATTCTTTTGAAAAAACCTTTATACTATTTCATTTCATATAAAATAAGAAACTACAAAAAAACTAACAGAAGTTTATTATTTTATTGAGGTATTCGAGCTTAGAATGGTTTTATTTCAAATAGTTTCAAATCACTTACTATAATATAAAGGTCTTTAAAATCAATTTAAAAAAAATCGGTCGTTATTTAATTACATTACAGATTTTTTCAAAATTGTAACTCTTAGCATTGAATTTACAACCCTAAGCAGAGATTACTATTTTACAAAAAAATCTTTATTATTTTGTTCATTAAAAAATACCTATAATAAAATATCTTTTATATATAAAGAATGTTTTTTTAAGCGTGATAAAATATTAAATTGAATCTTTATCGAAAGGTCTATCTAACCTAAAAAACACCCTCTTTATATATATATATATATATATATATATATTATATATTTATTTAGTACTTTTTTTATAATCTCAATACTTTGTTCTATAAAAATATTTTGTATTTAGCATTTAACTGACTATTTAACTTAAATAACTTTTCGACTACTATAAAAAAGTTTTTTTTTTGGAAAAAAACCTTTACATTATTTCATTCAACATAAATTAAAATAAGAAACTACAAAACAAAGTTAATATATAAGTTTATTGTTTCATTAAGGTAGTTGAATGAAAGAATGAACGATTACTTAGAATGTTTTTTTCCTAATATTTTCATATCACTGATTCTATTAAATAATGATCTTTAAAATCCTTTTTTTTTGAAGCAGCCATTATTTAATTAAATGCAGATCATTTCAAAAAGCTTACAGCCCTAAATAAGAGTATTAAAACTTCACAAAAAGTTCTTCATTCGCTTTTTAATTAATCTAGGCTGCCTGACGTAGGATATTTTATATCCCATGATTTTAATAATTATATTAGTTATATTTTATATCCTCATATTTAATGAAAAACTGGGGTACAAAAATACCTCATATCGAATCTTATGAACTTAGCCAGGTGTCGAAGATGAAATATACCTATAATATATATATATATATATATATATATATATATATATATATATATATATATATACACTTATTACTGATAAATAGTAAATATATTTACCTAAGTAGATAGCTAAAAAATAAATTTAATCAATATTTAAAATTACAAATGATTTTAGTCTAAATTGGATATCCTCTATAAAAGTTTTATATTTCTAAATTTTTATTCTTTTAAAAAAAGTACTGAAGACATTCTTTAATTTTTTAAAAAACGTTTGCCTCTAAAAATCATATATAAATCGAAACCGATTTTGATCAACAAAATTGTAAATAAACTAAAAATCATTAAAATAAATCAATCTCATTTTCAAGATGACCGTCGCGCCGTAGTACTAAAAATAAGAAATCCTCTGGGATAACATCGGAATGTTTCAACTTCAGGAAGTATATGTTAGGAAAGTTTCAAGCTGGTGGGTTAAAAAGTTTATCATGCTAACTGAAATACTAGAAAGGTTCGTTGAAGGCACTTTAAAAGTCTTTTCGACATAATCACTAGGGACAAGGTTTACCAGTTCAAGTCGAATACAAAGAAATAGGAAGTTGGAATATGTTTTCTATTGAATTCCAGTGAAATTGAAATTCTTATAAGAACGATGGTACTTTTAATACAACAACTTTGACATGGTTTATTATATCAAATGTTACTATACTAGTCAATTAATATTGCAGTATATAAATGTAAAATATTTTTATACAACTGAAGCTATTGAAATAAAGGAATCAATTTATA
>CP092087.1:62658371-62765871 GCA_029203775.1 Neoneuromus ignobilis | reverse complement strand
TATTTTAGTTTCTAGCAAAAAGACAGTTTATACATCCATACTTTTAATAAAAATTAGTTTCCTTTTCAAATTGAAATCTTTTATCAGTTTTTTAAATAATCTCTTGACTATTCTAATTATTATTTTGTAGCGAGATAAAAGTTTCAACAGTAAATGATTTTCTTGAAAAAAATAATAAAGAACAATATCATTGTTTATATTAGTTTTAAGGTCCAAATTTTTTTAGCAAAATTAAAAAATATTTAAATTAATTCAATTAAATCTGTTGTCATTAATGGATCAACGATTTTCAATAAAAAAAGCCTAAACTAAATTATTAATAATTAAGTTAAAAATTAATTAATGACTTGTTTATTTAATTACATTTGCTAGAATTTAAATGTGTAATTTTCAAAGAGATTTATTTGAAGTTTTAAAAATTTTTAAGAATATACATACAAATATGTATCTATATATAAAAACAAAGGGAGATGAGATTTTTTTAAGAAAATATATACAATGTTCAATCGTGTATTTTTAAATTTAATCATTCTAAAAAATACTGGATAAAAATTGTTAAATAAATTTAAAAAAAATGTCGAAAATTCTGTCAACATATCTTTTTTTATTCTTAAATTAAAATAATGAAAAAGTTAAGATTAAATCTACGAACGTAGGTAAAAATTATTAGAAATATTATTAACAATGTAACTTACCTCGAATTAACTCCATATTATCGCCGATCTGGAAACTGACAGTAACTCCTGGATTGACATGAAAATGCACGACATGTTCAGGCCCGTGCTGTTGCGTCGACGGTCCCCCATTATTACTTCCCCCATTTCTACCCGATGTTGAAAACCGTGCTGGCGGTAATGGCTGTTGTGGTTCAAACCCCGGTCCAAAATGAAATGTCGCGGGCTGCGGCGGTCCCCCGGGAGGTACGCCCCCACCACCCGAGGCTACACCGCCCGCTGCAGGATCTGGAAACGTCCAGTGGTGATGAAAATGGTGAAAATGTTGCATCGGACTTGCATGATGCACATGGTGATGGTGATGATGGCGGGCACCTTTATGAGGACCACGAGACGGTCCCACGATACCGGGGCCAGTGATGCCGCCAACAAGTCCCGATGAGAACACGTGAGACGTCGACGCGCTGTTAAGCGTCAACGACGTTTCGTTGTTATTGTTGCGTGGTGCACGGCTGATCAGTGCTGACGGTTCTGAAGACGTGCCCGACGCAATTGAACTTGAATTTTCGGCACCCGCCACACCGGTCTCTTCGTGCACTTTTACCATAACGGTTTACACTCGATCGATAGTCAAATAATTTTATTTGTCAAATCACTCTTTTTTTCCCGCACTTAATCAAGCAGTTCGATAAAGATGACTGTTTAAACAGACTCTGAAAATAAATAATTTATATTAATTTAAACTTCCATATAAATTTCATTTAAAACTAAAAAATATAATAATTAAACAACACAAAAGATAATAAAGAGTAAAATGATTACTTTTACAAAAAGTCCATTACTGAAATTCAATTAATAAAACCCACACGAAGCATTGAAAAATCAAGAACAGGAACACTCGTTCAATCTGCACTTTATTAATCACTGCCGTTTTAGTAAGAATACATTGTGGTCATAAATTTATTATCTTTTCAAAACCACACCCTCTTTTCCTGTTAAAATTCGTACATATTCATTTGTCGTTGGTTAAAAGAGGCTTGATTGTATACGAAATTTAATATAAATTACAATGAAATAATATTTGCATAAAACACCGTCATTAATATTTAAATTGAAGTGTATTATTGCTGTTTCTGTAACACCTACACAAAACAACAAATAAACCCCTTATAACACACTTCTTTCGAGATTTTTACAGCAGTTATTTAATTTTTTACAGATTGATATAATTTTAAAACACAACACAACGATTTAAATAATAAAATTTGAAAAGAAATTAAGTTGAGATGAATTTACTTTTCAATTATTTACAATAAAATAACACTTATATATTTCACCATATGTATTTTAAAACACACACTGTTACCATATTTTTTTTAAACAAACATTTTCAATATATCAATTTTACAAGCTATTGAATATATATTCGTTTCGCATTTAAAATAATTTTCATTTGTATGTTCAAACTTCACGGTTTTTTAACACAATTTGACGTAAATAAACATGCAATACTACAACTGAAATAAATTACTAAAATGAATACATATTTATATAAAAGAGTTAATGGGAATGGTCAGAAAATAAATATATAGACATACGTAATAAATGTGCCTACTTTATATATATATATATATATATATATATATATATATATATATATATATATATATATATATATATATATATATATATATATATATATACAAATGAACAATAGAATAATATACAGTAAATTACAAAATATATTAAATACAAGTTTACGCTGATGAAGTACAAAAATAAATTAATATATCACTAATTTAATTATAATTAATTATTGAAATATGTATGTTGAAACGATTTATATATATATATATATATATATATATATATATATATATATATATATATATATATATATATATATATATATATATGTATATAAATATATGTATGTGTGAATTAAATACTATTCTTGTTTAATCTGTTTTACATCGAGATTCAATACAACCAAATCAGCAAATAATTAAATTCAATAGTTGAAATCAATAAATAATTTTATTAATAGATCTCGAACTCCTACATGTATTCACTTCTATTGTACTAAAATTGATAACATGTTGGAATTAAATTCAATTTAAATTCAAGTAATTTAAAATTAATTTCATTTATCTTTATTTTTGGTACACTTTGTTTGTCCAATAATAAAATTCAATTACATCAAAAAATTCATAAGAAATTATTCTATTTTAAATATCAATCGAATACTAATTTTTACATTATTCTTTTTCTACATAGAGTTGTACCGATTTACATGTATAGAAAAAAACAATTTTTTTATTAATAAAATTTCTTAATGTTTTGTAATAATTATTTAACAATGTACACACAAAATATATATATATATATATATATATATATATACAATATATATATATATATATATATATATATATATATATATATATATATATATATGGTTTTTTAAAGATGATAGAACTTTGGATTGAATCCTTATCGAAAATTTTATCAAACCTAAAAACACCTATATATATATATATATATATTTTATACATATATCAAAATATATATATATATATGCCAAACTAATATATATATATATATATATATATATATATATATATATATATACACACACACACACATTTAAAGATTTTTTTAAAGGTTAGATGGAATTTTTGATAAAGTTCAATTTAATGTTCTATGACGTTTAAAAAAACATCTGTATATATTCGAGAACTAGGGCAATGTGTGGTGCATTTGGAAGAATGAATAATAAATGAGGAGTGAAGTATAATTGAACCTTAATAGAAAATATATAACCAATGTGTACTACTTGCTTGTACTTATGGATTAGAAAAATGGATACTGAAAGGAAAAATGAAGTAAAATATTTTATTAACTCGGCGAAATATGAATATGAAAACAGACAAGAATAATTTATATAATAGAACGAGTAAAATCGATCAAATAAGTATGAGTAAGATTTGTAGTAAAAAGAAGAGACAATAGATGGACAAAAATTATTATAAAGTGGTGACCAAAAGACAAAAAGAGACTCAGAAGAGATCTTATCAAAGATGGAAGGATGAAATTATAAAATATTGTGGAAGGGAGGGATAGATGTGATTAGCTATGAACAGGAAACAATGGAAGAATTTTGAGAAAACATTTAGGAGGTCCTAATGTCATTCGATTATGTTTTAGCCCAGAAATGGGCTGATATATGCTTTTGTGATGATGATGATGATGATGATGTGATATATATAAATGCTACCATGAGAATACAAACAATTAACATTTCTGTACTTATTTAAAGTACTGCTAAAAAATCTACGTTCTGATATTTGGCGGTAGTAGATGAATTCCACAAAAAAAAAAAAAAAAAAACACCACGTACCATAACGTAAAATTTTATTATTATAGACTTGTGATGAAAAAAATACAAACATGGTGTACCCAGTAACAAATATAAAATTTATTAGACTGTCAACTTGTTGTAAAGATGGAAGTAGACCTTAGTAGTGGTCATTAGGGATGAATCAAAAAGGAAATGAAGAAATGAGTTGAATGCCAAAGATTCAGAAAAGAATCCAATACGTCAAATGCACGATGCATTATATGATTCCTTCGGGGATATCTGGAAATAGTCTGTCACTTCCCTCTGAGTTCATCTTTTACGATCACTAAGAAGAACTATATCTACAGTTTCATTCAGTATTAATGAAATTTTTCACATGTAAAGAAAAATATTTTACTATTAGCTCCAGACTTGTCTAACACTTTATATATATATATATACACACGAGTGTCGTTTGATAATAAGTATGGTAAAAAAGTAAGGAAAACTAAATTAAAAAAATTAATTTAATTAATTAAATTAAATAATAAATAAATTTACCATTCTTATCAAACGACCCTCATATATGTGTATATACACCGACTAGGCTGCTTTTAAAAATTTTAAAAAGTACTCTTATTATATTTTCTGTGGTCCTTGTTTAGGTAATTATTACCTGATTAAAATAAGTGAGGTCTAAACGATGCCTTTTTAAATTTTAATCATTTTTTCCAAAATAATTCCTTATTTTTAACAAAAAAAATATTAGAATTTTATGTTACTTATAAAATATAACAAAAATTGCTAGAAAATCTAATAAACAATAAACAAATACTTTGTCCTAATAATGAATTTATTGCAATATTTTAATCATAGCTATTTTTTTTAAAAAAAAATAATTAGATTGAGGATTATATAGAATCATCCAAATGTGACGCCTAGATTTGTGTTTTATTAAAAAGAAACTATAATATACATGTCTCTCTATACACATTTTTTTTCAAAATAAAAACACAAATCTAGACGTCACATTTAGATGACCTTATATTACTTAACAAAAGAATACATTAACAATTCTGTATTTTTATTAATCTGACTTAATCTTATTAAACAAAACGTAAAACACTATTACTTAATTAATATTGAACCAAAGATTGCATATTTGTATATTAAAATATTTCTATCAAGAGTGAAAATTTTAGAAAAATAAACCTATGTCTTGAATGTACAACATTTTTATAAAAGAGTAACATAAAAATAACAAACTCCAGAAAATATGTTAAACAATAATATAAATCGTTATGTAGAAAAAAAAATGTAAACAGGTTAAAATTCGAGGAAAAAGTAATTTGTTTACATCAAATAAAAAAATAATATGATTAGGACAGTAAAAAGATGAACGATATTTTAATAAAAATGTAAAAAGTATCATTTTCTTTTCAAAAATAAGAAAAAATACAATTAAAAATCGGTTGGAAAAATGAATATTAATTTTAAAAATGTCATTTTATAATGGAAAAATGTTTTAAACAACACAAATACAATAAAATTATTGATATTCTAACCTGAAAATTCGATGTATTATTTAAAATATTTTGCCACAACCACTTCGAGTACTTCTATTCTCTTCACGTCAATTAATACTGAATTTTAAAAGGTTATTGAGAATCTTTACATAAGTCTTTATTGAAAACATTAATTGCATTTCAAAGTTTTGTATTAAAATACTTGAAATGTTACATATGACAAAACCGGTTGTGATGAAATACATCAACTGTGACAACGATAAACACAAATGATATATGTATTGAAATTCGATATTTCGACTTTATCATTACCTAATCCTTAAATATCTTTTATCTATTTCATTTCAACGAATTAAATCATCGTGTAACGGGGTTTCAAAGTATAATTTTTACAAAAAGAATGTATTTTAAACCATTATTGTATACGATTAAATTTATTTAATAAATTAATTTATAAATTGAAAACAATCACTAATAAATTAATTCGAATCTATATATGTATAAATAAATATTTTGTCTTAATTATAAATAATAAAAATAAAATAAACAATAAGAAATATGAAACGTTATATGAAATTTATGGTTATGATAAAAAGTAATTTACTTTCTACTCATTCCTCACATGAATACAAAAATATGAAACAAGACAATACATTCAAACGGAAAATTTATTACAATTAGTATTATTTATACCGAATCACTTATACACAATTCTCGTGTACATTTAATTTTTTTACAATTACCACGATAGGGTATACAGGTACAAGGACTTGAAGATAAATGTTTTTTAAAGTAATTAGTAAACATTTTAATTACTATAATCTGCATGACAATTTCAATTTATAATCACATTAAATTAATATCATTATATATATATATATATATATATATATATATATATATATATATATATATATATATATATGGACATCCAAATGTGACGCATAGATTTGTTTTATTAAAAATAAACATGTGCATAGTTTCTTTTTTAATAAAACATAAATCTAGGCGTTACATTTGGATGATGATTATATATATATATATATATATATATATATATAAAAGAGAGAGAGAGAGAGAGATTGTTTATACAATATGTAAAATAATAATTTAGAATTTAAATAAACTAGAATTTAGACAAAATACTTTCTTTTGAAACTATACCATTATTATTAGTTTTTCTATCTCTTATATAGTAAGTTCGTGTTATCATACAACTAACACCTGTTTTGCTTCATGTATTTATAGACAAAACAGAGGGAAAACGTTACCAAAACACAATGCCAAGCATTCAGAGTATTAACTTGCATGCTATACACTATATCATTTAAAGTATACACATACCCACATGTATATGTATGTGTGTATATGTTATACCAAACAGATAAATAACAGGGTCGTATTAAAGATAGAAAAGGGCAAAGAATTAAATATGACTTGAGGTTTAATTTGTGTTTTCTTAATTTTCTTTTATTAAATATATATACATATATATATATATATATAAACACATTCTATGCGGGAAACGTCTAAACACGTCTTTCGCCTACTATCACTAGAACGAGGAGCCGACAAAACACGACTTTTACAAATTAGTGGTATGGTGTAGAGAATGTGTATTCACGGGTATTTGGCGAAGCAAAATTATGTATCTTCTATTTTTAATTTTATTTTATTTTTATAATTTTGCGAGCATATTTGAAAAATCGCCCACTTTTCGGTTTTGATTGGGGAAAAACGCCCGCAAACAATGTGTTAATATATAATAGGTTTCGAAAGAGCACCACCGACACAAGCACTGCTGGTGAACATCGAAAAAATACTGAAAATATTTCTAGTTTACAAAATTTTTATGCATTTTAACTTTTGTTAAAAAAACGCAAAGATTTAGGTGACACCTGTATTATATTTACACATGTATATATTCCAAATTTCGACAATAAAACACACAGTTCTTGTATTTTTATTGACTCAAATTTCATTTTCTAATACCAGGGGGATCAGCCTCTTATTCGCTTCTTTTGTTGACCTTTGAATTTGCTTCTGTTTGACAATGTAATTAAATTATGAAAAATAAAACGTTTAGAAAACTAAGAAAATGCTTCTGTATAGATGATGTTTATTATAATATATATATTTATATATATATATATATATATATATACATACATACAGGTAACCCCCGCATAACACGACATTCATACAACACGGTTTAAGAATTTTGATGATATGAATCCTGAAAATATTCAAGAATTACTGGTGGAAGAAGAGTTAAACAAAACAAATTTATTGGAAATGGTATCTGAGATAAACCAAATTCATTTCGAGGACAATAGCACAGAACCAAACTTAGAAGTTCAAAATGTTATCCTAAAAAGCATAAAGAAAGGCTTAAATTTAGCCGAACTATTGAAGTTCTATTTTCTAAATGCAGAGTTTTCCACCGAAAGAAACCACAAAATTTAAGAGAGACTTTACAAATGCTTAGCTCGAAATTTATAAAAATCTTTAAATTAAAAGTAAACAAATGAAAATAGCAGATTTTTGCAAAAAGTAGAGCATAGAAATCAGAGTTACAGAAGAAAGATCATAAGATGAGGTTATTTTACCATAAAGAAAACGCCCTCGTTTAATGGTGCTTAGCAGTGATGAAAAAAAAAACATCATGTCATATTAATTGCAATAGTTTATATCAAGTATTGTATTATATATTTATATAACTGAAAATTTCAAATTTTTTTTAAAAAAATATGAAAAATTTCAGATATAAATATTCCAAAAAAAACATTACAATATATATATAGAGAGAGAGAGAGAGAGAGAGAGAGAGAGAGAGAGAGAATCATCCAAATGTGACTTATAGATGTGTTTTATTAAAAAGAAATTATACACACATTTCCCTATACATCAACCTATGCACCTGTTTCTTTTAAATAGAATACAAATCCAGATATTACATTTGGATGACCCTCCCTCTCCCTCTCTCTCTCTCTCACTCTCTCTCTCTCTATATATATATATATAAATATGTATATATATATATATATATATATATATATATATATAAGATTGGATAATAAAATACAGAAAAAATAGATTACACTAATTGTAAAATTACACGTAAGTCTAATCAAAAAATTGTTTAAATAATTATATTTTGTGTCACAAATAAATTCTAAAATTTAAAATTAATTCATATTATAAATAAAAACACTAATGATATTTTTTTTAAAAAAAACAGAAAATTTGTATAAAAGAACGAAAAACTAACAGAAATAAACATGAGTGCATAAAAACGAATTAAACAATTTACTAAAAAAAAATATAATCATACAAAAATGAAAATAATAATAATATTCTAAAGTATAAAACAAATATTTTCAATAGAAAGTATTTTCTATTTTAATAGAAATAAAGTACATACATACATGCACACCTACGTACATATATATATATATATATATATATATATATATATATATATATATATATATATATATATATATATATATATATATATATATATATATATATATATATAGAGAGAGAGAGAGAGAGAGAGAGAGAGAGAGAGAGAGAGAGATGTTTCTTTAAGCGTGATAGAACTTTAAATTGAATCCCTAGCGAAAATTTTATTTAACCTAAAAAATATTTCATATATATGTACATTTGTGTATGTATAAAGGTATGATAAAGCCTGTTTTTAAGTTAGAGAAAAATTTCGATAGGGATTTAATTTAAAGTTTTATTATGTTTAAACACACACACACACACACACATATATATATATATATATATATATATATATATATATATATATATATATAATAATTTGGAAAAACATTTAAGAGGTTTTTTTCATGGAATTCGATGAGGTTTTTGCCTATCAGGAGGATAATATAGGCTTACATGATATAATAATATACAATACACAGCACACACATAATATATATATATATATATATATATATATATATATATATATATATATATATATATATATATATATATGTATGTATACATGAACATATAAAACTTGTATATACAGGGTATCGTTTATAACATTCTTTAATGTACTTGAATTATTTATTAAACCACATTTAACGTCAATCTAACATTTATGGCTTGTGATTTATTAACCCACGATGTAAAATTCCCAATATTCTCTCTTATTGGTTTACGAGAGAGAAAAAAACGAGAGAATTTAACGACCGCTATTCTAATACGACGATATGGTTTTAAATGTAATTTTTGTAATCGCGTCTCCTGCCACCCCGGGCTTTTCGTACACCGTGCGTTCATTCATACCGACGCCCACGCTGTCTAAAAACGACGCCCCGACATGTAGCTAGAGCATCGACTCCGTATCGACGACAACGACGTACAGCCTGTTCTATGGCGTCCGAACCAGCGTCGAATGTAGGTAGACGAGTATACAGGCGACTCGTAGAACCCACAATTGTTCGTTACGGTGAAAAGGTGGGCGTGCCGACCACGTCGTGTGGGATTTAGTGACCTTTTGGAAATCATTTTGGGAGCTTGATGTGCTGTGTCATCCGCGCATTACGAACGCTCTCCGTGACAGGATAGAACGGTTGATATATGAGCTGTCTTAGTTGTATTTTTCTTATTTACAGGTAATATTTTTCTCCTCGATTACGTTTTATTTTTATTTTTTGTTAATATTTATTGAAATCGATTTCAGTCTTTTCTATAGACATTGGAAGTCGTCGTATTCAGATAAAAAATCTCTGATCTTTTTTTTTTTAATCGCCAATAGAAAAATTATAAAATCATACTTTTCTCTTTATTCAAATTAATTAGTTTCGGTCTGTATTTCGATTTTGAAAAAAATCTCAATAAATTTCTAAAATGAATATAAATTATATTTTTTATATCAAGTAGAATAATCTTTTTAATAAAAAAAAAATAATCTTATAATTTTCATTAAATAGAATTGATATATATATATATATATATATATATATATATATATATATATATATATCAATTCTATTTAATGAAAATTATAAGATTAATTTCTTTTATTAAAAAGATTATTCTACTTGATATAAAAAATATAATTTATATTCATTTTAGAAATATATTTCTATCCACTGCTAGATGAAGGTCACTCCAAAAATTTTCCATTATATATATATATATATATATATATATATATATATATATATCAATTATTTGATTATAACAGATATGATATAAAAATATAATTTATATTCATTTTTAACACTGCTAGATTCACTCCCAAAATTTTTTCAAAAATATATATTTATGATAACAGATATCATATTTTTAACGTGCTGATTTTTTTAATTTTCAATAAAATAAATTTATCTCGTATTAAAATATTTATTTTCAGAGATAACAAATTCAAAATCTATTATTTTTTTTGTAAATATGACTGAAAGAATGATTCTTTTTTTTAAAATGTATGCAAAATAGTTTAAATTTGAATGTTTTTCATTCTTAAAATAATCCTTTGAACATCCATTATTGAAAATTTATTTAACCATAGTCTTCCTTAATTACAACATTCGCATAGTCGGATTAGACGGTAGTATAGTTTTTTTTCTTGATTATTTTAAACTATTTTTTAGATAAAAATAAAAACAATTGTGATTTATATATCTTCTATAAAATAATACAAAAAAAAATAATACAATTAATAACGATCACAAATGATTTGGAACTATGGTTAAAATCCACTTTTATACATAAAATTGATTAATAATTACTAATGCACATTTCGACGCCCAAGCCATTGTCAAAACTATATTATAAAATCTAAATTTCATTATTCAACGCACTGATAATAATTGTATTTCTTTCGAAATATGAATTTCGATCTATGAATAATTTGGATTATTGACTTTTTTTCATATTGAAATTGTCTAAAAAATAATGATAATAAAACAAACTGAACAAAATAGTTAGTTAAAAATTAAACAAAAAAAATTCTAAACTTAAAAAAAATCAAAATTTTTAATAGAGGGTGTTTTTTAAGAGTGATAGAACTTTAAATTGAAGTTTTATCTAATCTAAAAAACACCTTTATCATACCTTTATATATACATACACACATGTATAAGTATTTTTAGGTTAGATAAAATTTTCCATAGGGATTCAATTTAAAGTTCTATCACACTCAAAAAAACATCATAAAAATTGTATATTAGGGAACAGAAAATAATTTTATAATAGCTAAAAATTATTGTATAATCAATTTAATATAAATATTTGACCCAAATAATTATTGATATACAGAATTACTTCTTTTTTTCACTTTTACAAATTTATGATTAAAAAAAATATATCTACATGTTTAAATATATTTCATTACCCACAAATTATCAACTTTCCATGAAAATTTTACAACACATATAATAAATAATAAAAGTAATTAAATAAAACTAACAGCAAATCAATTAAATGAAAAGTAAATATTAAAATGAAGAAAATATAACAACAAGCCCTTCGAAATATAATATTATTAAATCACTGTTCATAAAGGATTTCACTGAACAGTTAATAAATTATTTATTGTTATTTTGACGATAATACTATTATTTTTATTGCTAGTGTATAAAACATTCTTGTTATGTGTTCCATTAAATATTATAGTATTAATCAGAAAATAATTTTATACGATAATTGTTTATATGTTATTATACATAACATCTATGTGTTAATATATCAATAATTACTATATAAAATTATTTCCAATTAATAACATTCATTTTAATAGTCTGATAATTTATATTATACAGTAATTATGAACGTATATTTACTTCAAAATAGCTATAATACTTATTTTTAACTATTTAATTATTCTTATCAAAAATTGTCATGCTGGACTATAAAAAAATATATATAATGATATGTATTCATAATTTAATTCGTGTATATATAAACGAGGGTCGTTTGATAAGTATGGTAAATTTATTTATTGTTTAATTTAATTTAATTATTTAATTAAATTTTTCAATTTAGTTTTTCTTACTTTTTTACCAAAATTATCAAACGACCCGCGTATATTGGAAGAGTTAAAAATTATACTTGAAACATTTTTAGAAAAAAGTAAAAAAGTTAGATTAAATATAAATATGAAAAATCAAAATTATGTTCAAAAGATTTATAGAGAAAAACTAAATATATAGGGCCATCCAATTGTGACACTTAGATTTGTGTTCTATAAAGAGAAACTTTACATATGTTTCCCTATACATGTTTCTTTTTAATAAAACACAAATCAAGGCGTCACAATTGGATAGCCCTATACAATTAGAACGCCAATTCTTGGTACAAATGGATGAAATAAAACACAGAAAAAATTAAACGATTTGATGGCCTATAGACAGAAATTAGATTTAGAATTACGGTAACAAGGGCAACATTTGGAAGAATGAATAATATAATGAAGAGTTAAATAACATTGAGCCTGAAATGGAAAGTACCTAACTAATATGTACTACCTGCATGTACTTATGGATCAGAAACTTGGATATTGAATGAAAAAATAAAGCAAAAACTTTTGACAATCCAACTTGGTGCGGAAAGGATAATGTTAGAAATTTTTAAACGCTATCAGAAAAGCTGTAGTAAATGGATAGGAAAACAAACAAGGATATTTGATGTAATAGAACAAGTAAAATTGATGAAATAGACATGGATGGACATAAACCAAGAAAAGAAAACGACGAATAGACAAAAATCATTATGAAGTGACAACCAAGATATAAAGAAAGACACCAGAAGAGACTATATCAGAGATGGAGAGATAATATTTTGAAATATTGCAGATTTGAGGGTTGAATGAAATTAACCGCGAATAGAAACAATGAAAGAATCTTGAGAAAATATTTAAAAGAACTTAATGATATTCGATGATGGTTTCACCCATCTGTGGGCTGATAAAGGCCTTTATGATATATATATATATATATATATATATATATATATATATATATATATATATATATATATATATATATATATGTATAATGTTTACAGAGAATAGACAAAAACAATGAATTATTTAAAAAAAAAATGAAAGCAAAATGTAATAAGTCAAGTATTATGAATAAATAGGACGATTAAATCAAATGTTGATAAAAACAAACCATTGAATTGAAAAAGAATTCCAATAATACAATATGACATTGCAAGGCTGCACGCTATAAAAATTATTTAACGAAGAATTAGAAAGTTGTAGTTGTTTTTATTTCAATTTCCTCATTTTTTAAATACTGTCTGTTTCAACGCTTGTAAAATTTTCGAACTGAACAATATTTTAATTAAGTAAATAATAACACAATTAAGAAACGTAAAAAAAGAGAATTTTAGAAAGGCTCTTTATCTGTTTTGTAATTTTAATTTTTTTACTGGATCATTTACTATTTTTTTTATTATGAACAGTTTTAAAATATGTTTAATAAATAATTTAAAAATTATTCAATAGACAAAAAAATACTACCGATGACTATATTTTATTCTGTTTATTTTATTCAATTTAAAATATAGTATTTTTTAAATACTATGTTAAAAAGGATATTACAAGTTTTCTTTCAAAAAAAATTCAACAGTAATGAACAGAAAATCCAAAAAATTGATTTTAAATTATTTCTTTTCTTTTTAAACTTTCATTTAAAAATGCTAAAATTTAAATATTACTGAACACAAAGAAAAATATTTATTATAAAATGATTATTCATCATTATATGTATGTATGTATGTAAATATACATACATATATATATATATATATATATATATATATATATATATATATATATATAATTTTATAATCTGTTATATCATTTTTAAGGTCATGTTTCCAATTACAATAGATAAAATGAAATTAGTATTTCTCAATTTTTCATTATAAAAAAATAATACGTTTGTTCATGTGACAGCGATTACAATTATATATATATATATATATATATATATATATATATATATATCCATCTACTATCTATATACTACACATTGTATTTTTATCTTTTACATATATAAAAACATAATATCTCTGATAACAATTTATTATAAATAAATATGAGAAGTAAAATATGGAATTCAATTATTAAATTATGATTAAAATACTAAAAATTGAAATTTCGAACTAGTATATATATATATATATATATATATATATATATATATATATATATATATATATATATATATATATATATATATATATATATATATATATATATATATATATATATATATATATATATATATATATATATATATGTGTGTGTGTGTATGTGTGTGTGTGTGTGTATGCACGTGTATATAAAGAAAAATGAAAAATTAATGTGAAAAAAATAAAGATCTTAAAAATCTATAACAAAACCTCTGTATTAGTACATTAAAAAGAGTATAAAACAAAATGTCTGTCGAATAACGTGACATTTTTGTATTAAACTCTTTTCTCGAAATCAATAGGATGTCATTTTAACGCCCATTCCATTACAGGCCCGCACCTCGACAGTACATAAAACCAGTCGCTGACGGCAATATTTGACGCCTGTTCATTTTTATACAGTTTTTTCACCACCGACGCTCTGATATTAAATGATTGAAAAATTGTCGTCATGGATTATTTTTATTTGTTAATTTTGATGGATTGAAAATTTGTTCTGTATAATTTACATTCAACGTTCGAATGCCAATCTTTAACCCTTTTATTACGAAATGATGTTGATTTAATCACAACATATGACACGTTTTCGAATCGATTTCATATTGGTATGATTTTGTTAAAAATATGTTTTTATAATTAAAATTATTATCATATAATTATCAACTATACATTCATGCATATACAGAGAGAAACATTTATATATATATATATATATATATATATATATATATATATATATATATATATAATATATATATATATATATATATATATAAATATAAATATATATATATATATATATATATATATATATATATATTTAAAGTTATCAAAAATAACACACACTACTCTGTTGAATAAATGATGAAAGAAATAACGAAACGTAACGATTTTATATTACTAATAATTTTAAATTACTGATAAAGCTAAAATAAACTAGTCACATGTGTATCATATATAGAAATAAATAGATATATAAATATATATATATATATATATATATATATATATATATATATATATATATATATATATATATATATAAATATATATATATAGAATAGGATAACGTCATAATCTTCAACTTTCGCTGAACAAATTGTACGAACGTGACTAGTAAACTTATCATTGTTACATTTCTTTGTGTTACAATAAAAACCTATAAGAAATAAAATGTTATTTTTATATCAGACGTACATTTATATATAAATTATTAACGAATAATAAAGAATGGGTGAAAATCATTTTTTTTAAATAACCATTCAGTAATGAATGCTCTATAGACTTACTTTCCGTTACATATTGTGTTTTTTAACCCTACTATTTCTTCTAATACACATCTATTGTTAAGATGAATAAGAAAACTACATCATCCGGTCGTTTATAAAAGTAAGTAGGAAGAAGCAAAGAAACAGATGCTTTTTATGACTTTATAGAATGATGCAGTTTAATGAATTCAAAACGTAATGCGATTAATTTTACAAACAGACATCAAATAGGTCATAAACATGTACACTTATATTGTATATATATATATATACATATATATATATATATATATATATATATATATATATATACACCAACCCACATAAGTCATGGCACACATAGGTAACAAGAAATTTATTGATATAATTCAATGAAGTTAAATTAAAAAAAATATATTTAATTAAAAACAAATATATTGAATATTATATAATGAATATTATATTTATTTTCAATTAAATATATTTTTTTAATTTAACGACTTCATTGAATTATATCAATAAATTGCTTCTTACCCATGTGTGCCATGACTTACGTGCGTCAGTGTAAACATACATACAAATACACACACACACACACACACACACATATATATATATATATATATATATAAATTCTTCATTTATGATTGAATTACTTCATATAATTTTTACGTTCACTAACATAAAACCAAAGAAGCCTCTTATATAAAATTCTCTACATAAAAACGAAATAAATCAATGAATCTTTAATGCTAAATTTCAATATTAAATAGACTCATTGTCTACAGAGTTGTAATTAATTGATTTTTTTTATAATCAAGGAAAAATATGGTAATTATCTCAGACATGTATGTATTTATACATGTGTGTTTATATATATATATATATATATATATATATATATATATATATATATATATATAATTTTCTTAAATAAAAGAATACAAACTAAAGAAATATGGATAAATTCTAATGATTGTGTGAACATTGCATAAAACATTTATTGTAAAATACAATTTGATTTATTATTCGTTTGACACTTTAGTAATTATCTTTCATACGAATGATACAAAATATAATACAATGATATATTTGTAGACAAATTATTTCAATGATTATATTTATTAGATTTTTGATTAGAAGCAAAGAAATTTATACGAGGAAAAATATATAGCAGTAAATATGAATGCTGGTCATAAGTACTACAATATCATCCAAATGTGACGTTTAGATTTATGTTTTATTCAAAAGAAACTATACACATGTTTCCCTATACACCACCCTACCCTATACACATGTTTCTTTTCAATAAAATACAAATCTAGGCGTCACATTTGGATGACCATATATACATTTTTGTTGAGGTAAATCTTTTTATCATAACAAATGTACAATCGGATATTTTGATTAATAATTATAATTTCATTGCTAAACAACAAATATACTATTTAAAATGGAAATTAACCCTTTTGCGGTTGAATATCAACACACATATTCGACCCAGCGAGAAGTATTGTTGAAAAGATCTCGACCACAAAGGGTTAATAAATTATCTACTGCTATCGCTCACTGATAAAACTGAAAGGAATAAGTTTTTTTTTATAAAATTCTAATACTGAAAAATATAGTCGTTCAGAAAGATTTCATTTTATATTACTCCAAACATAAAACTAGAAAAATGAATTAGTATTAATTAAATTTATCAGCATTCAAAATTCAAAAAAAACAGTAATTTGTAAAAAAAATATAACTACTTGTACTCTGGATTGAAAAAAAAATATTTGCATTGATTTGTTATGAAATTACACAAAAGTAAATCTAATACAGACAGATTTACGAGAAAAAAATAACCATAATGTCAAATCAAAGCTGTGCAATCAAGTATTAAAATATGTCTATTTTTTATACAAGTCCTATATTCTGACAATTCTTTACGAATAAACATTCATGTAATTAAAGTATATTATGTATATCACTAAATATATATATATATATATATATATATATATATATATATATATATATATATATATATATATATACAGCGTGTTACAAAAATAGTATATACATTTTAAAAAATTATTCAATCGTGTAAATTCTTTTAAATTTTGAAAATGAATTTATGTATATAAACACTAACTTTATAATCATTTAAAATATGTATACATTTTATTTAAACACGCTCTCTCTCTCTCTCTCTCTCTCTATATATATATATATATATATATATATATATATATATATATACATCAATAAAAAAATTACAATTTATTTAAATATATTAGAGACAAGTTTGCGAATGTTGTCGAATATTTTTTTAATTTCAAAATATAATTTTATATATATATATATATATATATATATATATATATATATATATATATATATATATATATATATATATATACGATATTTCACAGAGCTATTATTCTAATGTTACTGTATATATAAAATAAACTTTATTTCACATCTACACTAACATTAAAATATATCTATATCATTTTTACTATTTCAAATACCACAATGTAATATATAATTCATTCTCTTTGACCTATTTGTTCACGTAAAGGATTTATATATGTACAAAGAAACTGATTTTACTTGGATTTGAACTATGCAGTGAATAAAAAAAATAGATTCGTTCTTTAAAACTCGCGTTTGGAGAAAACAACATTCTAAAAAAATCTTAAAACTCAGATTGGGAAACTAGAACAAGTTTTTATGATTTTATATTTTATATATATATATATATAAATATATATATATATATATATATAAATAGATAGATAGATATATTTTTTATTAAAAAATCTTATTTTATTTTTATTTAGTCAAATTTACAATACCTAATAAAATTTTTAGTCATTTTTATGATAAAAAAGTCAAATATTAATAAATGTTGATATTGTGTATTTTCAGTAAATATGTGTTTCTTTAGTTATAGATTTAATTTATTAACTGGATAAAACGTAAATAACGAAAATTAAAAAATACACAAAATATGTTTATTTTTCTAGCAAAGCCTTAATTAACCATAAATTATTTAATCTGATCTGTTTTTATTGACAATTATTTTTTAAGTTAATATTAGAACATTTTATAAATAAATCATTTACACAAATAAGCTATGTTTTTTATAATCTAATTCAAGGTTTGAAATTTTTTGACTAGTCGAAAAAAAGGAAATTTCTATAATGATAAATTGTCATAATTAGCACTATTTTAATTATTTGCTAATAAAACGCAATATTTTTATAAAATTACTCTAAATGACATTTATACTAATTATAGAAACATTTTTGAGAATTATATATAAATGTTTACGAATTAATTATCCTACATACATTTATTATTGTTTAATTATCTGAAATAATTATAAGACCATAACGTTTTTTTTACTACTTTTTATACACACACACACGCATATATAAATAAATAAATAAATATATATATATATATATATATATATATATATATATATATATATATATCTACATTTTGATAAGAACCAAATATTAACACAGTTTACATTATGTGGTTATTTATTTTAATGAAGAGATTACCTAATGTTTTAAATAAAAAAATTCGTTTTAACTATAATTAGAATTAAATTTATGTTAAAACTAGGAAAATATTCTTATCACAAATTCATTAAATATAGTAGGTATGTTTCATATATGTGTGTATGTATATATATATATATATATATATATATATATATATATATATAGATATAGATATAGATATATATATATATATAATTGGTTATGAACAAATTTATGACTAACAATAAATCATTAAAATTGCATCTTTGTAATACTTTTTACACGAAAATAGTTAAATTTTAAAATTACGGCAGTAAATTCTAATAATAATCATTGCAAACATATGTGTGTAATCATTTTGAATATGACGTCAATTTGATATTTATTCTTAGTCTTAATAGATGTTTAAAATGCATGTAAATATTTCAAACGCACACAATAATCACATGTGCTCCAACAATAAACAAACATTTTTTATAACATACGGTTACATGGTAAATAATGAACGGTCGTTTATTTTTACAAATTTGAAAAGTATACTTCCATATGGGTTGTTTATTATTGTCAATAATCGAATACGAGTCATAAACTAACCGCCAAACATCACAATAAAGCAGAATATTTCCAATCTACTATTTTCATTATTTGAATACAAACTATAAACATGATACATATAAACAATGACGGCAGAAAAAATCAAAACATTGTCACAAAAACAACGTGTACGAAAAAGTAGGATTGTTTGTACGCGACAAACTGAACATAGGGCTCCAAAACTAGTCGTACACGTGTACATAAAACACTCAAAACTAATTAAAAATGAATAATATTGCATTCAGTATGTTTTTGACAGATATACGCCCACGAGTATACACTGACAGTACCACATTTATGAGCATATCGTTGAAAATAAGCCATAACATGTGATTATATCAATTGAAATTGGTGCATTATTTAATAGCAAATGTATACTAAAAGCCAGGTTGTAAAATATTAACTAAGTCTCTTACCGATCACTTAAAATACGTTGAGGTAAACTTGACAGTACAAACTCACCGCCATGTTTATCGATTTTGCGTCTAAACGCTTTCGGAAACAAAACGTGATAGAGCGGATTGTATCTAAGGGATTAAGTTTAAGTACTCGTTGTGCTCTGAATTAAATGATCTTTTGAAAATATTTTTCTCTAACGTAAAGTACTTTATTTATGAACTACAATTGAATTCATTTTCTGTCTTTTTACTATCACTAAATGGAAAAAAATATGTTAGTTACTAAAATAAAATTTTATATAAATTAATCACTTGTCTTAACAACGAAATATTCTATAAAAATGTTTAAAAATTACTAATTGTTTAGTTGAATTGTTAGTAAATATTTCAGTAGTGATAGTATTATCAACAGAGCATGAATTATAAATGATGTCTTGGATATAGAAATGAGCATTATCGAATAAAGTAAATAAGTATTTATAATTTTTTAAGGTATTACGGTTTGAGATGAGTAATTCATTTATTTAATTATTTACTGGAACAAAAAAATATATTAGCTGTAAAATAGAATAATTAAATAGCTAAAACACAATCCATGTTTCGAAAATATTAAATTAATATCCTTGATTTGAATGTAACAGAATGCATATATATATATATATATATATATATATATTGGCGTGGAATGGAAGAGAAAGGTATCGAATCATTGGAAAAGAAAAGTTTTGGATGAGATTTTCATCCATTAGTGGATGAAATGAGGCTGATAATAATAATGAAATATATTAATAACACAAAACAAACATTTGTAGATAGAATGAACTGCAGAATAAAAATGAGATGGTGTCAATTTGGAAAAAATCTTATAAAATCGAATAATAAAGTTTTCATCATGCATTCTACTTGTTCTTATTCATAATAGCGAAATATAAGTCTTCAATACCACAATAAATCAGCGATTCCAGATAACAATCTAATAATATACACAGAGAAGCGTATTAAGAACAGTATATAGGGGGATAAGAAGAGAAACTAGTGAATTCGAAAGAAAGAATAAGTTATAGATGTTATAACAAGTGTGAAAGGTTTAAAATGGAAATGGGCTGACTATATAACAAGAGAAGACTATTAATGGGCAATAGAAATTACTAATTGGGTATTTAATTATATGTAGTGTGGTTCAAATGATGCTAAAGGGTAGTAAACGATAATAAACAGGTAAATGTATGTCTAAATCATTTAATCTCATTTGGGACACCCTGTCTAGAGGTCCAAAAAGAGATAGGTAGGATAGAGGCATAAGAAAATTCGTCGGTATAAAGAAGAAAAGTATAATAGTTCGCTAAAGCATAAAGTTTTGGGACATAATTCAATATATATATATATATATATATATATATATATATATATATATATATATATATATATATATATGCAGAGAAAATAAAAAATCTGCAATTTGAGATATTTTGATTAACGATAGTTATGATTCAGTAGATGTATAAGTAATATAGTTAAGCACAAACCAATTTTCAAAATATCAACGACCATAAGTATAGAAATGCGCACAAGCGAATAAAGTGAACAATGAATGATTGTTGAACACTACTAAAATCTTTAAATGTATAAAATTAATTAATAATATGAAATTAATAATTAAATGAATTTTAAGCAACCATTTTTATAACAATATATGTATGTATGTATATAAAAGTAAGTTTAGTATATTTTTTTCCAGTTTTTGGGACGAAAAATGAATTAAAGGATAAAAAATTGGAAACAGTATCGATTAATATGAAAAATGTAAGGAATATAATTTCAATGATGTTAAAATTTGAAACTGTACTATAATTTATTCAATCTAAAAAAAAGTATACAATTGCAGTATACAATTTACAAAAACATGATTTTCGTACAGTTTGTACAATTTACTAAATTTATACATATATTTTTCAACAATTACTGATTTTTAAGATTACAATCAGGCAATAACAATAAAACATATTTAACGGCCACAACAAGACATTCACCGGACATTTATTAATAAAACATTAACGATTTTTCAGATCTGAGAATACTGTTCAATACTTTTCAATAATAGAAAATATGAGATTTTTAAAATAGTAAACTACAAAAAGCAAAAAAAAAGTAATTATGTAAAAAGTATAGATCAGTTCTTTCATGGTTATTTCTTTTGGAATAAATATATACATCATGAAATTTTATAAATAAACATGAATACAATTGAAATGAAAATATATTTCGAATATCGATTAATGTCTTTTTGTATATTTTAACATCAGCTACCTTCTATTCTTCATTACTTTGACATTCTATTACCTACTTCATCAAAATTAATGTCTGTAAGTTGCCTACAATAATTAATCACAGCTTATTAACTTTTTGATTTACGTATGTAAATATACTTTTAACTATATATCAACTAATAAATTATAGTCACAAAGGATGATGGCATGTTGCCTATATTTGGTTTAATTACTTAAATATGTTTAAACAACTTTTTCCAATATATTGATAGCTATATGCAATATAATAGAAAAATGGAAGGAATCAATTGCATGCAATTATTGCAGAATATTTTGTATTATTAAATAAATTCGCATTTTTTCCCAAAAAGTTATCAATAAACATATTAATAATAAGCCTTTCATTTAAAAAATTAATTATCAAAAATTACAATTTATAAAAATTATCAAAAGTCAGAGATGTCTTTATGAAACTTCTACTTTTTTTATATAATTAAAAACTGTTTATTTATTTTTTTTTAAGAATACTACTTAAATATTTTCATCATAAACCACAACCATTTTTAACGTGATATACACATTTTATTAACGCAGCCTATTTTTATTACTTATTTAAAACTCGAATTTCTACAAAGCGTTTTTACTTTTTTTTAATATATGTATTTTGTATGCAAATATGTATGTTGTGTGTGTGTGTTTGTGTATATTTAAAAAAAAGTAACAAATAGACTACTTTTGACACTTTTTGAAATATTCTTTAACACTAAATCAGTAATGATTTTTTTTATATTCGATATGAATAAGGTTTTTCAAACCATTTTTACTTTTTTATTTTGTTTTTATAATCGATTACATTAGAATTACTTTAAAGGAAATATAGTTGATAAAAACATTACATAACTAATTTTCAAAAGTTATGAACAATGTTTTCTAAGAATAGTTCTTTCATCAAATTCATTGTACATAGAATATCATTCTATTTACAAAGTTACATTTTTTGACTATGATTCAAATTTTTTACACATAAATAGAAGTTTTGTCCAATTTGAAGACATTTTTTAAGCAAATATTAACTATTTTAATAATTATTAGCAATGGCAGTTGTATTTATATGCATCAACATACACAGAAATTGTAATTTAAATTAATTCTCTACAAGAAATTAAAAACTATTTTGTAATATTATCACAAGTTTACAAAAATTGACCACATTCTGCCTACAATTAATTCCAGTAATTTACTAAAGAAAACAATCATATACATATATATATATATATATATATATATATATATATATATATATATATATATATATATATATATATATATATATATATACATATGTTGATTGTTTAAAGTATAGTAAAATTATATAAAAGTTGTACTCTTGTTTCTACTGATCTACACACAAACAGCTTTTACATAATTATAAACTATACTATTTGAAAGAACATTCTAATTTAATAAGAAATTTTACAAATCCAATAGAACTCTGCACTTATTTTATACCAAGGCAATTAACCTTGTAACAGATCTAATACATGCACTATTATTGCAATTTCAAGGTTCAATTAGTTACCTCATAATATGTACTAAATTTAAAACTTATTCTAATAATCACTTTGTCAATTTACCTATTATATTATTGTATGTTTTGAATTGATATTATATATTAAGAATTATTAGATCGATTTTAGAATTTAACATTCGAGTCTGGAAGTGTTTTATTTTTTTTTTTAAATACATATTCTTAATATTAATTTGAATAAACTAAATGTAAATAGAATTGATATAATTGTGGACAAGTAAAATATTATTGCATATGTATCAAATGTTTTAAATATTTTTTTTTTATTAAATTCAATTCATCAGTACCATTAATATAAGTGTGGAAAAAGTACACAATTTCAGATAAACACATTTGTGCTATTGTAAGAAACGTACATGTAACGAAAATTAAAATTTCGTGTATGCAATTACAGTTCATTTTAACAAATATGATTTGCATTAAAAAAATCTATTTTTGGATCTTACTTAGTGGTATTAATTCAATGAAGATGAAACTTTTTATGAATAGAATCAGAACATACTAATTTTATTTAAAAGTTTTTCCAAGCGATTTTTAATAAAAATATATAGAAAATGATTGATATTTATTTTTGCATTTAATTTTATAAATATATATATATAAGTAGATCTGTAGTTGGAATGAACACGGGTTTTCTTTTATTCGAATCAATTATATATAAAAAGATAAGCAAGTACTTAACACTTAGTTAATGACTTTAAATACTATACGGAGAATATGATATTGATTGTATAAAATCAAAATCTGAACTCAAAACAAATCTGATTCCTTTCCGGTCTGCATAGCTAGAGAGACAATCAAGAGAATATTCATGACCATTAAAATCAAGTTTATCGAAAGGCCACTTGATTAGTATTTGATAGCTGATGCCATTATCAAGAATGGCAGATTCTGTGAGTTTTACCATCATGCTTGAACTATTCGATACAACCTGTTTAACTAAAGTGTCTGGAACGACGTTGTTATTCGTTCGAGTATCTTTTATCGAGACGACAAACGACTCGGTATATTTTTCGGTCTCTTCGTTATAACAATGAGTTATCCATCTTGTAGCGAGACGAGTAGGAACAGTGAAACCGTAGACTAGCACACGTCTATTCGATACTATCGTCGTTTTAACAGACGCGTTCACACTATTTACACGTAGAACAGACGCACCTTTAAGAATCCATCTGGTCGCCGTATGATAAGGTAAAGGTACATTGAAACGTTGCCTACGATCTTTCGAAAAACCATTCAAAGAATTGAAATACGTAGAGTCCGGTATTTCAGTGACGTGCCTGAATAAATAAATATTTATTTTAAGCTATAGATTTTTCAATTTTTAAATGACTCTCTGTTTACAATAAAATATTCTTACCTGAGATTTTGCATTTCTCCACTAGTTAAAATTTCTCCAAGAGAAGTTTGTACATCGAGGTAATGCGACGGTAAGGCTAAAAACCGTAATTTACTAAGAGCGCCGGCTTCCACGAGAACAGCTCTTTTATTATTAACGGACGGGCTCAAATCTCGGTACATACATTCATCTTCCGCCCAAGAAATCGCCGAACAGACAAGTTCCCATTCGGAAGCGTTCAGATTATTCTGATCTAAGATCGTACACAGAGTCGACGCCGTCATATGATAATCACAGTTGAGTACTAAAGGCGTATATTTACAAATCATATCGATACATCTATCCTGAACTCTTTTCTCTTCGTACATTTCGGCGAGTTCGTAAGAACTGAGTACGTTAGCTGCGCTTAAATTATTAATTATGTACTCTAAACATATAGAACCGAGCGCAGGTAGAAGATACTTCTTCGCCGCGTACAATAACCTCCACGCGTTATCGACAGATTCAAGAGAAACTTCATCCGTGTAGATATAACCGAGTAACTGTTTGAATTCTCTAGGTCTCATATCTTTGACTTCTATAGTGTCTTCTTCGGCTAAAGGACCGTAAAACATCACTTCGAATACAGGACTGCAAGTAGCCAATACGAGTCTATGTACACGAAAAACATCTCCGTCTATTATGAATTTACAGTCGCTCCACTGAGATGTTTCAAAAAGCCTTTTAAATCTCGTCTGAACGTTAGCGTTGTCAATGTGAACCGTCTTAACGTCCGTTCTTGCCATCTAAAACGTTTCGTTTCATTGTAGTACTAAATTATGAAATCACATATATATTCATTTGATAATTTATAAATACCTCAACGTTGACTACTTAAGTGGAATAGTATTTCGACAACTAATTGCTATGCGCCTATTGTGTTTAAATGTGTATTAATTCAAACTGATTTGTATACATCGAAGGCCTTGAACTCATGGATCATTCAAGGTCTCATAATTACAACGACAACAAACACCGGTCTGTAATGGTTGGATGACACAGCAAACATAATAAATTTGCAATCTTTACCAATATTAATATTGGCATCTCTGTTCAATATTTGTCGATGTGTTAAAAATTTCTTACAACATATTTTGTACGTAGTTCTAATGTGCTCTATTACTTGTTATGACAGAAGCAACGGACGTACGTTTATATTGCTATCTCCTTTTTCAGTTTCTGTTGCAGTCGTTCTATTAATAAGTTCTAATTTGCACTAGTTTAAAGCGCAGATATTTAAAGGCATTATATGCACACACACACACACATATATATATATATATATATATATATATATATATATATATACGCATATGTGTACATATAAGTTATTTTAAATATAATTTTATTTTAAAAAATATTCCTTCTCTCTTCATTATAATTCGCAACTGGCTATTAAATACTTAATTTTAATGCAAGTTAATTGCAAACACCTGCTACACGTGTTCTCCCACCAATAAATTGCTTTATGATGTGATATTCATTAATATATTTTGCATGCATATTTATATGATAATATATTTATATACGTAAATCTACATTATGTATATTTTTAACATTTTTAATTTCGAGATTTTATGTATATATATATATATATATATATATATATATATATATATATATATATATATATATATATATATATATATATATATTAAAAGGACTCATAAGTAGTTTATTGTATCTTTAGTAATTATTATTGTTTGTTTCTAATAATACTTTTTTATATAACAATAACACTTATTATTTATTATGTGGCTACCTTAACTCGTTCGCTACCAGCGTCACACATGTGTGACGACTCGATTTTCTTACCTCAGCCAACGTCACAAATGTGTGTCGGATCTGTGACAAATAAGAAGGAACTGTGACAACTAAGAAAGATCTGTGACAGATGATCATTATTAGTTTATGATAACTGTTTGTACCAAATCGTACTGCAAACAGATGAATTATCTTAACAATAAAATAGATACAGGATGTTATTGGTCTGCCGACAAATACATTTTTTGTACAAGATCTGGGCGTCACAAGTATGTATATATACGAATATGTTTGAATGAATTAAAAAATATTGGCAAACGTTAATACATTCGTGTTACGTTTTAAAACTATGTTTATAAACTTGTTCAATTTTATTATGTAAAAATAATTAAATAATCATACAAATAACAGTAAATTTAATCCACGTGGTATTTAAATATTTATCAAACAACACGAAAGGTAATTGACATGTATGCCAGTATTCAGTATATAGTGCAAAATTGAGGTTATTGGCAAGTATTCCAATATACAGATAGTGTTTTTATTTTCATGACATTATGTATATACATTTAATTTCTAATGGATTTATAACTTTCATTAACACTTTAAACGCCAAGCCTATTTTGTCTTGCTTTTCGTTTAGGCCGAGATTTCACTGCGAAATGCTAGCGGCCGGTAACTGACGCGGCCTTAATGGCAAGTTCGGTGTCAGTCACTGGTGACTAACATGGCGTTTAACGTGTTAATAACAAATTGAGCCGTTTGTTTTTGATAGTGCAATAACTCTATTTATTTATACATCGAGATATAATATTTAAAGGTTTGCGTTTGAATTACGAAAAATCGACGTTGGAATATTTTTCATTGTATTATATAAAAATTTATAAATAAACAATTATTGTTTATTTATCAATTTTTCAAAACAATTTTGAATTTTTTTAATATTAATAATTTTTAAATATCTCAAAGTATGAATAAATTGACTTATATTACTTTCCTATATAAAATTCTTATGATAAAAGTATACAAAAAAATTCTTTTGATTAATTTATGAGTATATTGTACACCCTTGACTGTGTTATTATAAATATAAAAAGAGTACATCTATGTCTACCTAAAAATTGTCATTAACTAATTTTTTTCTAAAAATAGTGTTATTCTACTTTTTAAAAAAACGGTTAACGTTTGCCTGCGAGTCTACTATGTATACCTGCGAAATCTGTAAAACAACTACAGGACTACCAATTGGGCTATGTATAGACAAATATTTCAAAATGTATCGTACAAATAAATAGCATGTATTTCACTTTTATCACAAGATCTGGGCGAATATGTAACACGTGTTCTTTATCAACTTTGATAAATGTTATTTATCAAAAATTATTTATTTTAGTGTTTTGGTTGTACTAAATGATGCTGTAAGCAGATTAATTGAGTTATAAAACAATAAAATAGTTGATAAATAAAATAGCAGATGTACGTTGTTCGTGTTCAAAGGATAAATACATTTTTTAGTTGTTTAGTAGCAGTTGAATTGATCTTTTCTGTGCAAGCGTTGAACAAAAGTAATAGAATTTGTAAAGACAAGTATTAACATTTTTATGTGATTAGGTAATTATATATATATATATATATATATATATATATATATATATATATATATATATATATATTTCATATAAAATAGTATTTGAAAGCATAATTTTCCATACAGCATATCTCTTATTTACAAAATGTCTAATAATCACAAAAAGCCCCCAATGAAGAAAAGGCGCATTCTTTACTCTGATATTGAAGATATCATTTGTGAAGTAGATATACCTCAAGAACTAAGTGATAATGGTTTCACGGATTATGAAGATATGAGTAACTCATCCTGGTCAATTATTACAAGTGAAGACGATGATGGCAGTTGCGCTAACAACGAGGGAATCGGTGCATCTCAAAGTAATTCGAATTGGTCAGAAATAGATGTGGATCCCGTGTTACATGATTTTACTGGAAAAATGGGGTTAAAAGTAAATTTATCGGTCGATAGTACAACTATTGATGTATTTTCACAACTATTTGATGATGCATTGGTGGACAAAATTGTGTATTGGACAAATATTCACGCCGAAACGTTGGTGAAATCTGCATATATTTTCAGCAATTCAAATTTGAAAAAGTGGACAAATGTGACAAAAGATGAAATAAAGAAGTTTTTAGGATTATGCATTATGATTGGAAATGTCCGTATGCCTAATTTGAAATTATATTGGAGTACAAATATCCTTTATTATCATCCTTTATTTGGGAAAACTATGCGTAGAAATCGTTTCGAAGCAATACTTCGCTGTTTACGGTTTTACGATGATACGGCCGATAAAACAAACAGCCTTCATAAAATTGATCAAGTATTGAATCATGTGTTGGAAAACATTAAAAACGTATATTATCCTGGACAAAATTTATCATTAGACGAGGCTTTACTTTTATATAAAGGTCGTTTAGCATGTAAACAATCTATTCCTCTAAAAAAGGCAAAATATGATATAAAAATATACGAATTGTGTACTCCTGACGGTTTTGTTCTAAACATTATAATTGATTGTGGAAAGAATATGGTTAGTAATAATAATGGCCATGCTTTCCGTGTTGTGTATGAGTTATTAAACGATTATTTGGGAAAGGGTCATACTATTTATATGGACAACTATTATAACAGTGTCCAATTAGCCACTTCTTTATATAACGACAAGACACATGTTGTAGGAACACTTCGAAAAAATCGCAAGGGCAATCCCAAATTTGTAATTAATAAAAAGTTAAAGAAAGGAGAATCAATTTTTGCAAGGAGTGATAATGTTTTGATACAGAAATGGAAAGATAAACGTGATTTGCTAACAATATCAACAAAACATACGGCATCATTTAAAGAAGTACGGCGTAAAAGTGGGAAAGTAGTAAATAATCCCTGTACAGTTGCTGATTATAATGAGAATATGTCGGGCATCGACAGAGTAGATCAAATGATATCGTATTATTCTTCTCCTCGGAAATCGACACGTTGGTACATAAAAATGTTTTTTCATTTATTTGACATAACAATTTGGAATTCTTGTTGGTTATACAACAAAATTCATTCTACCAAACTAAGTTACTTAGACTTTAGAAATGCCCTTGCCAATAAACTACTAAATCCGGAGAGAGAAATACAAATACCTGTCATTCCGCATAGCAGCACTTCAGATACACATTTTCCTAAAAAACTGGAAAAAAGAATTAGGTGCCGTGTATGCACCACCAATCAACGGCGCATAGCTACTATGTATGCCTGCGAAACCTGTAAAACAACTAGAGGACTACCAATTGGACTATGTATAGACAAATGTTTCAAAATGTATCATACAACTGTCATTTCGCATAGCAGCACTTCAGATACACATTTTCCTAAAAAAGTGGAAAAAAGAATTAGGTGTCGTGTATGCGCCACCAATCAACGGCGCATAGCTACTATGTATGCCTGCGAAACCTGTAAAACAACTAGAGGACTACCAATTGGACTATGTATAGACAAATGCTTCAAAATGTATCATACAAATTAATAACATGTATTTCACTTTGAAAAAAGTTTTGATTTTATATTTCCTTTCCAATTTAATTCATTTACTTTTAATTAAATGTGTCACATACGAGGGTAGTTTGATAAGTATGGTAAAAAATTATCATAAAAAAATATTACCATAATATTTACCACAGAATTTATCATAATATTTACCATACTTATCAAATGACCTTCGTATATATGATGCGTGGGCTGCAAAAATAATTTACTATCTCGCTCAAAAATTAATGACAATTTGGTATCATATTTAAATAATAAAACGTCTGGGCTGTGGTGGCGGTTTTTCTCCTGAAGCACTGGTAGCGAACGAGTTAAATCACTTTATGTTAACCCAAATAACAAATGACCTAAGAGTTAATCACATTAGAATTTCAAAATGTAAGAAAAATATTATTTAGAAATGTTCAAAAGTCTTGCCTCATTGACATAAGAAAATATTTAGAAGAAAATGATAACCATTTTAAATATTTGATTAAATTTACACAAATGTCTACAAATCTTGACTTTCGATATATTTCATAAACATAGATACACATTATATATATATATATATATATATATATATATATATATATATATATATATATATATATATCTGTTTTTCATTTAATAATACTACGCTTTAAAATAATAACACAAATTGTTGTAATAATATTTATTTTTTTAGCAAATAATGGAATTTATTTGAATTATGAATCACTTACTTAATGCTTTGACATTTAGTTATTTTATTTACTATTATAAGAGTAAACAAACAAGCAAACTAATCGAATATACGATGGCTATTCCCTATGAATCATAGGTTTGCTTCAAAATTAATGACCCATGTTCCTTTATTTCTATTAAGTTCTATACAAAAAATGTAAAACTAGATAATAAATGTAAAAATAGATATAATTGCAATAAAATGTATTTGGAAATATATAGAATTTAAACAATTAACATAAAAATATATAAGTTTCTATTTTATGATTGAATTTTTCAATCTCATTTTGAACATATTATTTTCATACACATTTCTATCGTTATTTTCATCTTACACACACACACACACACACAATCAAGCCCTTCCCCCCTCATATGTGCAATGTGTGCAATGTACACGGGCGGCCAATTCCAAGAGAAACACTCGGTTACCTTTAATTTTTAGATATGAGGAACAACATAGATATTTCATAAAACACGTTTTATATGCGAACAGGATGGAATCAAGTCCGTCTCAATATGAAATGCATTTAATTTCGATTACCCTTTCCCTCGAAGTTAATAAATATCATTCAATAGTCTGCCATGGAAAAACTGCAATTTGGGAATGGGGGTGGCAGAAATATATTCAGGTGATGACTTCGTTCGGAATAGTTTATTTGATTGTAATCATGATATTTCAACTCTGTGCCCTTTCTTAAGCTTTTTCCTTTGTATAAAGTAAGACGAATATATATTTAGATGAAAAATTCAATTTGTAAATATCTGATAAATATAGTTTAATATTTTTTTTTAGATAGTGTATATTTCAATTATTAATAAATAAATATAAATATTAAAAAAAGGAAAATTTTGTGTCAATTAAAACTGTTTAATAATGCTTTTTTTTAAAAAAAAGAAACGAAGATACGAATTAATAGATGGAAAAGTTTCATACGGTAAGTATTAAAATGTAATACGATATCATTTTATTACGATACAAAATTTTAATTATTCAAATCACTTTTAAACATCGGTTAAAAATTATTATCGTGTTTATGATTTGTATTATTTAAATTATTTCAATTAAAGTAAATAGGATCTTAAATATAACTATTATTGAACTATTTAAATTGTTGAATACAATTAGAGTCCAGTTATTAATTAAATAGTAACATTCTCAAATGAAATTAATGTCGAGAAATTATTGAACTTTAAAATATAAATATTGTTAATCTATTTGAAATATTGAATACAATTAAAGTACAGCCATGATTTAAAAAAACATTTCCAAATATAATCAATGTTCGAAAATGATTGAAATATAATAGTTATTGTGCCACAGTATCAAAACAAATTGAAATAATGATTTCATTTAAATAACAGATCGATAAAATTTTTATTAAACACACACACACATCATTATATTATAATATATATTTATCAATATATATATATATATAACGGCGTTGTTTGAAGTTTGTGTAAAAATAAAAACTGCTTAATACTATGAATAAAATATAATTTTTGACTTCATCCAACGCTGCTAGTTTGTTGATAGTCCGAGTTTAAATGATTTGTCCAAGTTAAAATAGTCATTCGTTCCTGCAATCACCTCCTCGTTCGAATAAAATCTTTTTCCCGCGAGCCATTTTCATTTAATAGTCCGATGGAGCCAAGTCTGGAGAATAGGGGGGATGTGAAACGATTTGGAACCCTATTTCCATTAGTTTTGAAGCCAAACTGATGATTAGCTGATGCGTTATATTTAAAGGGGACTTTTTTTAGGCTAATCGGAGACGTTTTTCTTGCAACTCGGTTTTCACGATCCAATAACAATAAATAATATGCACCTCAAATGTTTTAAATTCCCAAATAGTCGATAAAGATTGAACTTTAAAATATAAATAGTTGCCATAATCGGCCGAAATATTGAATACAATTAAAGTACAGCCATGATTTAAAAAAACATTTCCAAATATAATCAATGTTCGAAAATGATTAAACTATTAAATATAATAGTTATTGTGCCACAGTATCAAAACAAATTGAAATAATGATATCATTTAAATAACAGATCGATAAAAATAGATGTTATATAAACATTTTTTTACACACACACACACACACACATATGTATATATATATATATATATATATATATATATATATATATAAATAATACTGCGTGTATACGTGTGTGAAAAACAATAGTATTAAATTCTTTAAATGGAAGAAATTCAAGACGCTTTCATCAATGTAGTGGATCTACAAAATGGTTTATGTATGTATGTATATATGTGTATATATATATATATATATATATATATATATATATATATATATATATATATATATATATATATATATACACACACACACACATATACACACACACACAAGTGGTTTAAATAAAATTGAAGGATGTAAACCGGCACTGAAAGTTATATACTCCAGTTTTATTTGGACCACCTATGTAAACCAACACTTGAATGAAAGTTTCTTCCATTTAAAGAATTTAATGTTGTTTTTTCGCACATTTGTAATATATTTTCACATACGTACACACAGTAGTGGATCTATATATATATTATATATATATATATATATATATATATATATATATATATATATATATATATATATATATATATATATATATATATATATATACACTCATTGAACCATTTGTATAATAAATCATATTGAATTATATACAATGAACGTAAATGATTTTTTTTAATTTCAAACGATAATTTATATATTTATAATTATTTTTAATATTATAAATAATATTTCTGGTTCATTATTTCTTTTTAAAAAACTATAAAAGTATTATGTTTATTTTAAATACATGCAATTGAGTGATTTTGTATTAATTTATTATCTAAATATCTTCGAAATTTATCCGTAATTAAAATTACGAATTTTAATTCTATGTATATTTCATTAATTTCCATTCACTAAAAATCGAAAATTAGAGTTGAAATTGAACAAAAATCACAGCTGTAAGTTTAGTGATTGGACTGATATTTTATTATTATAATTAAAAAACAAAGATTTAAAAATACATCAAGATAAATATTGTTACAGCAATGATAAAATATTTAAATGATTTTAATATATTCTGTGCATTATTTACATAGCTGTTAAAATATTGAAATTCAAGTACATTCAGCCATCTGTTGCGTCGTGTCAATATTAGTTTGTACAGTTAGAGATCTACTCTATCGTATCGGATATTTTATAAAAATTATTGCAAATTATATATACAGACGGTTTCGCAAATTTGTATTTTATAAATTCCAAATTATGAAATAAATAAATCCAAATTATAAATTCCAAATTTTTAAAAATATATCTGATTTATGATGTTTTGTGAAATGAAATATAGATTTGTTTTATTAAAAAAACACAATGACAAAAATATTTTTAATTTATATTCAAGAAATTTTATTAAATTTGAAAATATGACGATTCCTAAAATAAATATAAGTAGTCAATCTATAATAACTTTTAAAAATATTGCCTTTTCTAAATAAATATATTAAATTGTCAATTTAACATTAAGAAATTCTTTTTTTAAAAATATTTGTAATTGGTTTGTACAGCAATACCTCGTATAATTCAACTAATCGGTTCCACTGATTAGCCGGACCATCTGAAACCGGACTAATCGAAACACTAACTACATACAAAAAATGTTAATTGGTTCCAAACAATTTTTTTTCTGCTTTTCAGTAAATAAAACGAGGTAATATATTCAAATGTTTGTATGTATCAACAAAACAAAATCAGGAGTTTATACATTCATTTTAAATACATTTTTAAATGGGTTATTAAAATGTAATTAATAAAAATTCGACTTTACTCTAAAGTTGCGAATCGAAAACTAATAGAAAAATAAAAAAGACCACAAAACTAGAACTGCGCATGCATTGCGCATAATGTGCATAAACAATTTCAGTTTTCTATTTTATTATGTTTTCATAATAAAAAGGAAAACTTGAAAATTTGCGTATAAAAATAATTTTATGTATTAATTTTTTGGGATTTTTTCAAGTAAAAATTTTATTTTTGAGAAATTTAAAACAGAATTATAGTGAAACCGGTTTAATCGAAGCTGGACTATGCGAAATATTGCTGTATATATTTTATTTATTTACTTTTAAAATTGTTATTCAGTAATCATTATTTGCTAATTAATAAAACGCTTCATGTGGTTGAATATTCAAGAAAATATCATTATTATATAATAATTTTATTTGTTAAATAATCGGTGACATTTTCTTCACTAAAATATTTTTTAAAAAATTAAAGAACACATATCACATTTATACAAAAGAATCACTTGTTCAAACAACATAAGTGAGTGATTCAAAAAAATGTATCTAAATATTTTTAAAAAAATTAAAAAACAGTTCGACTTGAAATATAGGGTGCCTCAAATGAAACTAAAGTAGAGTAAATGATAGTAAGCAATTAAATATATCTCTAAACTATTCAGTCCTATTTGGGCCATCTTATGTTAGTACACACCATACATTTATTGTTCACTTTTTCACTAGTTACTTAATGACATAAAATATTTTTGAAAATGAATTATGAAATTATATTTTATAATAAATAATGGTACAGCCATCGAAATACTCATTAAAAGATAAAGTAAATAAAAAAATGATTTTTAAAAATTATTTAAAAAATGAATTAGTAAATAAAAAAATGATTATTGAATATTTTAAAAAAATAATATTTGAGTAAATAATTCATTTATGTTAAAGTGTAAATATATATTTTTCTCTCTATTATATATATATATATATATATATATATATAAATATATATATATATATATATATATATATTAGGGGGACTGGAAAGTAATGTCATTTCTGCGGATGTCCATATTCGTTGATCATTTATCAGCTCATTGTGTACTTCAAAGTCGCGCCAAAGACATTTTAAGGTTAGAGTGACTTGTTTACTCGTAAATAATAAAATCTTATTTTTTTTGCAATTTATGGTGAAAGGGTCAGCCAAATACCAGAAGAGGTATATATCCAGCATTGTATGCTTTTTGAGTTTCACAAGGGTAGTAACGCAACGGTTGCTACCAAAAACATTTGTGATGTTTATCCAAACGCATTAGACGTTCGTAAATGCCAAAGGTGGTTTTCTAAGTTCAAATCCGGTAATTTCGATCTTTCCGACTCGTACCGATCAGGAAGACCAACAACTTTAGATAATGACATGTTATGGGCGGAAGTGGAAGCAAATCCGTGTCAGATAATTGAGGAACTGTCAAACACTCTTAACCAACCTTGCTTGACCATCCAAGAACATTTGCAGCAGATTGGTAAAGTAAGCAGAGCAGGTGTTTGGGTCCTGCATAATCTGTCCGAAGAAAACAAAGCTAATCGATCCACCACATGCAACTGATTGCTTCAGCGGCACGATACAGAAGCGTTTTTTGATCGCTCGATCACTGAAGATGAAAAATGGGTCCTCTATGATAATCCAAAACGCAAAAGGCAGTGGCTCTCTCCGAATGAATCGCCACGAAGTACAGCTAAGCTAGGTTTACACCTCAAAAAGGTGCTTTTGTGTGTTTGGTGGAGTATTCGCGGGGTTGTTCGTTTTGAAGTGCTCAAACCTGGACAAATTGTGAATGCAGACCTTTACTGTGAACAATTGGATCGAGTAAATCAATCTTTAATTGAAAAGTGTCCAGCGATTGTCAACAGAAAAGGTGTTATTCTGCAATACGATAATGCAAGACCGCACTGCGCAAGACGAACCCTGGAAAAAAATAATGAATTGGGATAGGAGGTATTGCCTCACCCACCATACTCGCCCGATATTGCGCCATCGGATTTCCATTCATTCCGATCGCTACAATATTTTCTAAGTGGCAAAAAATTTGAAAATTCGGATGATGTCCAAAATACCATCTCCAGATATTTTGCTCAAAAACCAATTGATTTTTATCGATCCGGCATTGAAAATTTGCACACTAGATGGCAAAAGGTTGTTGATAACGAGGGTGATTACATTATTGATTAAAAATAAAAACTTGGTAAAAATTTATCTGTTTGAATTTAATGTAGAAAAACGACATTACTTTCCGGTCCCCTAATATATATATATATATATATATATATATATATATATATATATATATATATATATATATATATAAAATATCAAACTATTTATATCCGTTATTTTATCAAGAACAATATAAAATCAATTCCTATGTTATTACCCTAACAATTGTGTAACAGATGCGAAATAATCAATTATGTTTTTCAAAAGAAGTTAGATAAAATTTTACAAACACAAAATCGAGTACAAATAATTATCACAATTAGTAATATACTAGGTATTTATCAACAAAGTCGTTTTATGGAGTATTCTTTTTTTATCATTGCAAATAAAACGTAACTGTTTCAATTGTATAGACTTCTGATTATTTAATAACGAAAAGAAAATAGGTTATTTAAAGCAGTTTTATTTATTTATTTTTAAGTGCATTGTGAAAATAATATTTTAATATAATTTCCTGTAAATATTTTATATATTTGTTCCTCAGCTATTTTCGTTTTAATATTTATTATTTTTTTCGAAATGTTGAAAATATTTTCCTCGTGCAATATAGTACTGATTATGAAACGGATTCTATGATTTTATTAAGAAACTCAATTAAATTATTCTTAATCTATTGACATAATTCACCGAAATAGTTTTTATTGTTAGAAATACGTGACTAATATTTACCTTGATAAAAACAAACAGCGTGAATGCATTAAGTACTTGTAATAATTTCTGAGTTTCGTTTTCATTAGTGTTTAAATAAAGTGCATAAGGAACAAAAAAGAAAATATAAAGCTTAATTATATAACAGTATAGGATAAAATGTAATAATTTTTATTTTAGTATTATCTCATCTCATTGCTATTTTTCTCATTAAATCTTGTATCATTTAATTCTCGAAAAATGGGTTATTTTTAATTTTTTGGACGTATTTGAGAATTATTCGAACTTATTTTTAGTTATTCTGCAATATTTTAAAATTTATCGTGTCATCAGAAAATTTCAAGTTGTTAACTATTCACATTTTATTTCTATTTCTTTGTCCTATCTACTGAGTAATTTGAATATTTTTTATAAAGTGGCTTTGAATAAATTTTCATTTTCTCTAGTAATTTTTATAAGATATATATATATATATATATATATATATGTACAAGATAATAGAATGAAATAATGTTAATTTAGAAGAAATTATCGTATTATGAAATCGAATATTCTTCTATGTTTAGAATAATATTTTATATTTATTTTTACTTATGAAAGTGAAACATTAATAGTGCCAGTATAATTAAGTATATGATGGTCTAAATGAGAATGAAAGGTTTAGATATACATTTACTTGCTTACTATCATTTATTCTCCCTTACTATCCTTCAATCACATTTGGGGCATCCTATAGTATCACAAACCAAAAAGAAGCATAGAAATGTTTTGAATAATACATCCTACTTATTCTCACTTACAGTAATGAGACATTTGTATTAAGTGCAGGATAATTAAGGAGTTCTAGACAAAATAAATAAGCATGGAAAAATTATGTAAGGAATAACTGGTTGAGACAGAAAAAATGAGAGGATTCGAAAGAAAATTAAAATTTTGGATACTATAACAAGAGTGAATAGTTTTATATATCACTGGACCTATTATATAGCAAAAAGAGAAGATGACCGATGGACAAGAGAAATTATTGATTGAGAACATAAAGATATTAAAAGGTTGAAGAAAAGAATAGATATAGCAGAGAGATGAGATAATTCGTTGTAATGGGGTGATTGGGAAAGGCACTGGAATGCTTGAAGTATGAATTTTTGAAAGAGGCCTTCATCTAATAGTAGATTTGAAAAATAAACAGAGCTTTGTGTAATAACCAAAACTATTTAAATCTTCGTTAGAAGAAGTATTTATTAGATTAAACTGGAAATATGAAGGAATCAAAGTAAATGGAGTGATGTTTAGTCACTTAAGATTTGGTAATGACATTATTTTCTGAATAAGCCCAGATGAACTAGAAAAAATAATAGAAAAGTTGGATAAAGCAAGTCAAGAAATTGGCCTTGTAATAAATCTCAGCAGTGTAAAAGTAATGTTCAATGAATTTTTAGATTAAAGAATAATTAAAATAAAAGAAAAGAAAATAGAAGAATATATTTGGGAGAATTTGTTAATATTAAAAGAATATTTATAAATGAATTAAACAGGAGAATAAAAATAGGATGGTGTAAATTTTAAAGAAATTGGTATATTATGAAGTTAGATATTTTTCTATAAAAAGAAAAGTATTTGATTAATGGATATGGCAGTGAAATGTGGATTTTGAATACAAGAATATTTCACCAGCTCTAGACAACACAAAAAGGTATGGAAAGAAGTATGTTAGGAATAACACGTAAAGATAGAAAGAAAATTAATTGAATCAGGAAAAAAGGTATGAAGTTTATATCAAAACTGAGGAGTTTGAAATGGAAATGGAGTAGTGATAAAGTCAAAATAGAAGACCACTGATGGTCAAGAGAAATTATTGATTGGGAATCTAGATATATAAATAGGTCCAGGAAAATATCTATGGATAGATGAGACAGAGATATAAGGAAATTTGTTGGAATGGAATAAAAAAAAGCACTAGATTGGTCGAAGTTAGAAATTTGGAGAGAGGTCTTTAATCAGCAATAAATAGAAAGAGACTGATGAAGATAATATATATATATATATATATATATATATATATATATATATATATATAGCATGATAGAATTTAAAATTGAATCTATATCGAAAGTTCTATTTAACCTAAACACCTTATATATATATATATATATATATATATATATATATATATATATATATATATATCACACTATATAAAATCTTGTGTTGTTTGAACAAGTAAACATGTTGTATTTGTCCTTGAATTTTTAAGAATTTTTTTAATAAAAAAATGTTACCAATTATTTAACGAGTAAAACTAATACATACTATTATTTGTATTTAATTATTCAACCACATGCAAAATTTTATTAAATAGCATGTAATGACTATTTAATAACAATTTTAAAAGTGAATAAGAAATATATATGAGCCAATTAGGAATATTTAAAAAGAATAAAAATTTGTTAGTATTGATAATACTAATTTAATATATTTATTTAAAAAGGGCAATATTTTTAAAAATTATTATAGATTTATTACTTATATTAATTTTAAGATTCATCATATTTTCAAATTAATATAAATTCTTGAAGATGAATTAATTAATATTTTTTTCTCTGTCTTTTTATAACAAAAAAAATTTATATTTAATGTTACAAAGCATCATAAATCAGATATTTTTTAAATTCATTTCGTTATTTGGTATTTAGAAAAATGCTATTTTGTGAAACAGGGTTTTAACCGTCTGTGTATACTATTTCTCTCTCTCTCTCTCTCTCTCTCTCTCTCTCTCTATATATATATATATATATATATATATATGTGTGTGTGTGTGTGTGTGTGTGTGTGTTTTGTATTTAATTAATCAAGTTTAGGAAAATATAATTTTAACGATTTATTTTGAGATAGAAAGATTTTTTACGTTAGGCTCAAATTTACAATTACTCTCTCCAAAATATAAAAAAATGAAATTATCTAAAAACTTTATGAGTTAGTTAGTATATGTATGATTAATAATATATTAAATTCTTCATGGAATTTATATTAAATTAAATACTTTTTTAAAAATATAAATACATTTAATTATTTCTGTAAGTTGTAATTGAAATTTGATGTTTTTAAAATATATGAACATTTTTATTTATCGATGATAAATATAAAAAATATAAAATGTTAATCGTTTTTTGAATAATTATTATCAAGTACCGGTCAAGATTAGTAATATAGGGTTAATTAGTAATTAGGGTCATCCAAATGTGACGGCTAAATTTGTGTTTTATTAAAAAGAAACTATACACATGTTTCTTTTCAAATAAAAAAAAACTAGGCGTCACATTTGAATGATTCTATACGAGTATATCTGGCTTATAGGTAAAAAAAGTGTGTGATTGAAATGGAATTCTGTGAAAAGATTCTTATTGAGATATGAACTATTTAATGTATAGTAAATTTTCTAGGAAAAAATTTAGTATATAAGAAAAAATAAAAAATTCAATCATTCAACAAATATAAAATAAAATTTATAAATAATATAAAAATATATTTGTCATTTGTAGTAATTTATAAATGAAAAACGAAAAAATGATTTCAAACGAAATATTTGTATTTCAAAGAATATCTACTACAGTTCGATCCTGTGTACAAATATGTGCTGTACAACGAAAGTATGTACACGTAAATTGATACAGAAATATTTCCAAATATGATCTATATATTCAATTATTTTTAGACAACAAATCCCACAAGGTGTACCGTTATGTTTCTGACGAAAGTGTATTGAATGTTTTATCATATTATTTGTATTAATTTCATATTCACATTGTTGATTCAATGTCAATCAGTTTTACGTCTTAGATTTTTTTATTGAAATTATGACATTTTAGAAATAGAAAAAGTGTTTAATAAAATATTGTAAATAAATTTTTATTTTCATTATATATATATATATATATATATATATATATATAAGGAAAACTGATCGACTATCTCCTATTTCTGATTATATTATCATTTTCATGAATAATCTAGAAAAACTAAAAGAGATGATTGGCGAATTCAGTGAAGCGAGTCGAAAAATAAAATTCGAGATAAATCTCAAAAAAAACGAAACTATCATTCAATGTGTTTGTTTTTCGCGGAAAATTGAAATAAAAGAAATACAAATCAGAGAATTTGTAAAGAATATTTATCTAGATTAAACGATAAGCAAATATAGACTATTTATTGAGAAACTGAACTGAAGAATAAAAATGGAATTGAAAATATTGGAACGAAAGTCTCAGTATTTAAATTGTATACTCTGTTTTTCTTTACGAAAAAACAACGAGCTCGGACAGATCTTATCGACGGCAGTGAGATATAAGTTTTTATAGTGATTGAAATATTTCATATAACTCAGAAAAGAATGGAAAGATGTATGATGGAAATAAAAAAGTAAATAAAATGGATACAAAAATGAAAATATTTGATATTTTTTCAAAATATGAAATATTTTTAATTTAAAAAAAGAATTTTAGATATGATAAATAAATAAATTGGTGATAAATAGTAAGTATTAAATAATTATTGAATTTTATAGAGAAATAATTTCTATGAAAAGAAATAATCTATGTTTGATTTTTTTTTTGAATTTTATAAATAATATACAATATTTATTTCCATTTAAGTGGATTGATTTTTGGGTATAATTTTTTTTGACTGCCTTTAACGTCTTAGAATATTTATTTTTTGGTATTTATCTAAAACTACTTTTGATTAGTTATATTTTTTCGGTAATTAAGTATCAATAAATGAACTTGAAGATGAAAACTAGTCAAAAATTGGCTTACAAAAATATCAAATAAAATGACTTTTAAAATCTATAAATAATAATACAAAAATAACGATTAATACAAAAGAATAAATATAGATATTTATTCTAAGCATTTGAACAGAAATATTTTTTATTTATACTGTAAAATATAGATAAATAATTTGTTATTTAAGTACTACACCAGCTTTAAAGATTTTGGGTGTGTTTTAGTTTTAAATATTCTGTACAAAATTTTATTCTCATTTTTAATTTAACATTGTGGTAAATTCATTTTTATACGAATGAATTACTCGACTTCGAATTATAAGATTTTATAAAAATATTCAAAAATCACGTACTGTTTAATTTATTCCCTGACATCTATTTCGATATCTAAGTCGTTATTATCAGAGAACTGCATTAAAAAATCTAGATTTTAAATTTTTCACATAAATTAATCATTACCTTAATACAATAAAATATTGTAAAATTTTTACACAGCCCAATTATTTATCCCTATATTACAAGATTTCATTAAATATTTAATAATCACATATTGTTCAGTTTATTCACTGATATGCATTTTAATGACTATGTCGTTATTATCAGGGCACTGCATTATAAAATCTGTATCTTAGATCTTTCACATAAATGAATTACTACCACAACTTCACAAGATATTGCACAAATGTTCAATAATTATTTATCGTTCACTTAATTTGTTTATAAGCTGATCTTCATTTCGATAGCAATGTCGACAGCATCAGAGTACTGTATTACAAAACGCAATGAGAAAGAAAGAGTCAATTAGTAGTTGGTGTGTTGAATAAAAATAGGAAAATAAAATACATAAGTGTTAACCAAACATTAGTCTAGATTTTATAATACAGCATTTTGATGAAGATGGTACTGCTATCGAAATGCACATCAGCTTATAAACAAATAAAGTGAACAATAAATAATTATTGAACATTTTTAAAATATCTTATGGTGTTGGAGTAATATAATCATTTGTGTAAAAGTGAATTTGAATAAATAGAGTAACAAATTACTTCCTAGCCAAAGGATCTTAATATGCATTGTAAAATAACGACTAAAATCGAATTGTTCAAATTAGACATAAACATTTTAATTGCCTGCCGAAAATAAGAAGTATAGGGTCTTTCAATAGCCATGTCTAAAGTTTGTCAGCCAATCGTGGTTGACAGCGTTGTCATTCTGTGATGTTAGTATTCTGTCATAGCTGCCATTTAATCGTGGAAAAATTACACGCTTTAACAATACGTCAAAATTGTGAAAATTTATTATAAAAATTCGTGCTCTGTTCGCCAAACGTTCCTTGAGATATCATTTTCAGTGACGAAGCACATTTTTGGATGAATGGCTTCGTAAACAAGCAAGATTGTCTGATCTGAGACTTTCCAGGAGCTTCCTTTGCATCCAGAAAAACTGACTGTTTGGTGTGGATTTTGGTCGGGCGACGTCATCAGCTCATACATCTTCCGAAATTAAAAAAGTGAGGCGGTAATTGTCAACGGCATAAGTTATCTAGAGATAATAATCAATTTTTTTTTTGGCCTGAATTGGATGATATAGACATAGACAACATGTGGTTCTAGAAACACGGTGCTACGTGTCACACAGCGGGTGACACAATAGCATTATCGAGGAAAAAGTTTCCAGGTCGTGTTATTTCGAGAAGATGTGATATCAATTGGCCGCCAAAATCGTGCGACTTAACGCCCTTAGACTGTTTTCTTTAGGACTATGTTAAGTCTCTGGCCTATACTAATAAACCAGTATCAATTGACAACCTGAAGAATAACGTCATTCAAGCCATTGCTGAAATCAACCCGATTTATGAGGAAAAGTTTTCCAAAATTAGGTGTCTCGGATCGACTCCTGTAAATGAAGCCGTGGAGGCTATTTGAACGGTGTTATTTTTAAAACATAATGGCATTGAATGTACTTTAATTCGCAATAAAAAAATCAGCCTTATCTTACATATAATTCTTTTTATTCAGTTTTAAAGATCAAACGCCCTTATTGAAAAAATATCATTACCTCTTTTGCAAAGATAAATACATACTAAAAGATTGAGAAAAGGTGTTATGTTTTTCAGAAAAATAACAATGGCATTGATTATAAATTAAAAATTTACATAGTGAATTAGAATTAAAAGTCTCCTCAACATTGATAGAGTGCGAATTGTAATCGTATTAAAAAAAATAAAATAAGTAATGACATGTTATGGCATATTTTGATAAAATCTTATGATGCTAAAACTACCGATTTATTCATGTTTATTTATTTATTTTTTCCATAAAGAGAGTACGTCATAAACAAACCCGACAGGAAACCAATTAAATCCGCCACTGGTGCGTTTAATTCAGTAAATCCGAATAATGAAACGTGGAAATCGTAGAACAAGAGGCGCGATCTCTTCAGGAAGTCAGTGCCAGTGATGGAGCGGTCGACGTTGACGTCGCCGTCGTCAGCTGCCGCAATCAATGCGCTCGACTAACGGCGAGTGCCGTCGCCATAGAAACGCACAGAATCCTCGCGTCGCGCCCGACCGCTCTGGCTATCGTAAGAGCCACTGTTGCACACTGTTCTATTGAAGAAGAAGTATGGATGTGAGCGTTTACATATATTCTTTCTTTTATTCTCTTCGACGTGCTTACCCACTTAAAGACGTCTGAAATGTCACGCACAATTATCCTTTTTCAACAGGAGCGCAGGAATAAAAAAAAAACTTTATTTTATGACATAATTTTTTAAAAAATAGTCTACATTATATCGATATATACAGTTTATTTATTTTATATATATTAGGGGTACCCATATGTAAGTAATGTCGTTTTTTGATACTGTATACAATTTTATTTTATTTAAGAATTAATACAGTTTTAATCTACAATATAATCTCCATCGTTATTGACAATCTTCGCTCATATCTCTGACAAAATTTCTATATCCTTTTTGTAAAATGAGGTTGATTTTGAAGTAAAATATTCTTCGAGTGCAGTTTTGACAGTTGTCGCAGTAGGAATTTTTTTTTCACGAAGAAAATGTTCCATAGATCTGAAAAGATGGTAATTTGACGGTGCAAAATCGGGAGAATACGGTGGGTAAAAAAGTACTTCCCAACCTAACTCTTAAATTTTTTCTTGGGTGATTCTGGCACTACGAGATCTTGCATTGTCATGCTCCAGAATAACACCTTTTCGATTAATCAGTCTTGGACGTTTTTGAATCAAAGTCATGTTTAGTCTATCAAGCTGAGCACAATAATATTCAGCACTTATGTTTTTATTAGGATTCAGAACCTCATAGTGAATAACTCTTCTAAAATCACACCATATTGACAGTAACACTTTTTCAGGGCGAAGACCTGGTTTTGGAATGGGCAAAGATGGTTGTCCTGGTGTTAACCATTGTTTTTTCTTATGTGAATTGCTGTATAGAATCCACTTTCCATCTCCAGTAACAATTTGTTGAAAAAAAGGATTTCTGCTTAACCTGGATAAAAGTGCATTGTAAATAGCTACTCGTTGAATTTTGTTTTCAACTGAAAGTTGATATGACACCCACATTTCTTCTCTTTGCACTTTGTTCAGTTGTTTTAAACACCGTTGTATTGTGGACCATAAAGTTTTAAGTTTTGTGGCTAATTCCTGGATGGTTTGTTTGGGATCAGCTTCAATTTCAGCCAACAACAGATCCTTATCAAATTCAACAGGTCTTCCAGATTTTATACCGTCGAAAAGATTGAAATCATCGTTCTTAAATTTTTTAAACCAACGCTGACATGTTTTTTTATTCAAGGCACCAGGATAAACAGCATTAATGAAATATGTGACATTAGTGGCATTGAAACTCATAAAGCATCAAATGTCTAATATGGAACTTATCCACACTTTGTTCTTCCATTTTTATAGAATTCACTTATTTTTTAAAAAATTCTACAATAAATACATTAAATATCAATATACAATATTTAACTAGAATATAGGTTATGTTATATTAAATTAAATTATTATCAGTAGATAGCAATATTTTTAAAATTTGAAAAAGATATTACTTATGGGTACCCCTAGTAAATTGTACCTTTTTGTTATATTTTATATAAATTATAAATAAATTAAATCCTTAATTAATCACTATTGGTTGGATACCGTGACTAATTCACTTTTAGCACAAATGTATATATTGACTAATATTAATTCCAGTTTATAATTTTACTATCAAGATTTCTTACATAGAGATTATTTAAAATATCCAACTTATTATAATATTTAAAAAAAAACATTTCATATTGAATTCATAATTAAAATTAAAGTTCAAATTTCAAGACTTGATATTTGCTTATTACGTAGTTTAAAATCTAAAAATTTTACAGATTTTAATTTCAAAAATATGCCAACTTTCTATCACGCCATGCATATTTGCAATTACATAGTCATATATCTCCATTTGTAAATCTTATTTCATTTTTGTTAGTATAAAGTGAAGTAGCATTTTATTGTTATACCACTCCTTCATAATCAAATTGTTTGTTTATGGCGATTTGCAATTACTGTTTATCATACCAGAGTGCATATTGTTAAAATTTGTCTTGAAATGATAAATAGCGATTATATCTGGGGAATGTTATCGTTTTTTTCGTTATTTTAATAAACAATAAAAAGATTATATAATAATTTTAAATATTCGTATAACAATTATCCCTTTTTAATTATGTATATTTAATAATTTTGTTGCTATTTTCATATAATTTTCATGTCGTACCAAGATATAGATACCTCAAATGAAACTGAAGCGATTAGACAAACATTTATTTTCTTACTATTCTGTTCTATCCTTCAGTTTCATTTGAGCATACATATATAATATTACTACATACTGAATATTTTTGATAATGTTTGCATTTCTCTTCCTTATTCATTCAATAATATTATATGTCTTAAATGGAAAAAATCAATTAAAAAATGTTATCACAACAAAGTATTACATTTTATGGATTTAACAGTGCTTGGTTCCCATATAAAAGAGAGTATTTATTGCTAAACATTACTAGTAAGCATAAATAGTCTTAGAATTTGAATCAAAAATTGCTTCATATTTTTGTCAAGAGTAGAAAGAAGTACTAAAAAAAAAATATTTCCTATTTTACATTCTATAGAGAGAAAATTGCAGCAGAAGAATAAATCATGACTAATTACAGCAATTCTAATAATGAAATAGATAGTTCATTAGCTAATCTTTTTTGATAAGAAAGAATATTGTAAAATGCCAAGGTGTAAAGATTTTCCTAAAATAAATTGTTTCAAATGCAACACCAATTTTTGTTTAACTCCAAATGTAAACTCTTCTATAGATTTCCATATATAAACATGTGCATGCAAACATTGTACCTCATTATGATTTCAAAGTTAAAAACTGTTTTTTTTTTAATATATAATAAAATATTTAAAAATTGTAAATTAATTGTCAATTTATATCTGAATGTTTTTTTTACTAGTTTCACATTATATAGAGTGGCCTAAATGCCATTAAAGAGTTTAGAAATACATGTATTTGTTTATTAACATTTACTATTGCTTACTGTCATTTATTATCCTTTACTATCTTTCAGTTTTATTTGGGCTAACCTATATATTTTTTAAATATGAAAACAATGGGTTATAGAGAGTTACAAAAATCAAAATATGGTATTATCAAAATACATAAAATATAGGGAGGTCCAAATGAGACTGAACGATTATAAATGATAGTAAGCAAGTAAATATGTATGTCTAAACCCTTTAGTTTAATTTGAGCAATTTGATATAAATTATCACGGTTTTTCTTTTGAGCATATTTATATTTTTCTATATTATGTACCAAGTTTAGTTTATTTGTTATTTATTATAAAGTATTAATGATTCATCAAAAATATATTAATTTAATGAAACTATAAACATTTATATGCTTTAATTGATTTATATGTTTTTTATAGCTGTTCTTGATAACAAATCGATGGTGAAAAACGGGGACTTACTCATAATGTATATATATATATATATATATATATATATATATATATATATATATATAATTTTTCAAGGAAATTATTAGAACATTCTTCATGCTTGATTTTTTTGTACAATTTATTCAATAATAATACATTGACCAATTTTTCCTTTTAATAATATGCTTTATTTAAAAAATAAAACAAACAGATTTGTTTGAATGCATTTTTATAATTTGTCTTGTATATAAATAAAACATATACTCATTTTTCCAACAATTTCTTTGTCTTAGTAAAATAAAATTGAATAAAATAAAGATTTATAGAAAACGTTCTTATCTCTTATAGAAGCATGAAATAAACATGAAAGAGAATAATATATATGGTCTTAAAGAATCGATAGTTCCATAAAAGCACGTGATAAAATTAAATGTTTTAAATAAACATTGCATTAACGTACTACTCGTTTCTGTAATCAAAACAGTTACTGTTTTGATGGGAAATTGAAATGCGTTTTCAATGAATTGACATATTTAGTAATTTTTTTTACTCGTATTTCTGTTAAATGTTAGTGCGTCACACGCATCCATTGGTCACTTTTTCCTTTAAAACTAAATCGTCTGGTATTTCACATAACATTAGAATTAGTGATGGTTTTACCGCGGTCTGTGTGACGTACGTCAACACCTTTCTATTGCACGTTTATGAAATAATACAGTTACTTTACTATTATTCTACGATACTTATCTATAGATGGTTCAGTTTAAATAAAAATAATGTTTCATGATTCATTAAAGAGTAGCTTTATTTTTTTAATGAGAGTTTAATTATTATTTTTATTATTAAAAAAAGATTTGTGTACTTTCTAATGTTTATATTTACAATGTTGTCATTATAAATATTTATTGCGCTTTTTTAGTATCATTACTGATTTCTAAATGAAAGATGACACATGTCACAAGGTCACTTTGGACTTTCGAAACACTGATCAGTTGTCTAATATGTTAGAAATTTAAGTACTGTTTTGAATAGAGAAAAACTAACGAAATGTAATGTAACATATGATAAATTAAAAATTGTGTAACATAGAAAGAATAATATTCATTTTTTTGATTGAACTTTGTTTTGATTTTTTGTTATAATTTAATTTTCATTTTAATACAAATAAATTATCATCTCAACGTCATTGTTCAATAATTATTTATTGTTTACTTTATTTATGTTGTTGTTGATGTTATTTAACTATAATTGTTTTTATAATACAGCGCTCTGACAATGATAGCATGGATATCGAAATGGTCATTAGCTTATAAAGTGAACAATAAATGCTTATTGAACATTTTAAATATATTTTGTGCTGTTTGGGCAATAATTAATTTGTGTTAAATTAAATTTACTTCAGTATCAAAACAAATAGTTAATTTTCATTTTTAAAATATATATTTTTTAATTTTTAATCTATTAAATATGTTTATTTTATATTTAACTACTACAGACGTGTAAATGAAGAATTAAATAAAATAATAATAGTCATTTTTATTTTATTTATTTGAATCGATAAATATTTATCTTTTTTAATAATTGTATTTTAAGAAATTTTATTAATAAAATTTGTATTAAATTTTAAAAAAATGATTATTTTAATACATTTTGTTGTGTATAATAAATATTTTTTAAAATTGAACGAATGTAGAGAAAAAATATATAAAATTAAATAGAAATTTTAAATTAGATCATAATCAGTTCTAGATTTTTATATTCATTTTTAGATAAATCTGTTTAAAAAATTTCAAATTCAAATGATTCTTTATCTAATAAAATATTAAAAAAAATTATTGTCATCGGTTTATTGATTAGATTTTTTTCTATAAATTTAAGTAATGTAAATGTTAAAAAGAAATAATAAAAAAATTGATAACCCTGTTATTTTAAAAGATAATTCTAAGTTTACTTGTAATAATATTAGTTTAAAATAATCTCAATTTATTTTTTGTGGTTTACTAGCCACAATTAAAGCAGATTAGAAAAACGGACATTTAACATATACATATTTATTTATATATTCATATATATATATATATATATATATATATATATATATATATATAATCAGCCTCTTTCTATTCACTAATGGATAAAAAAAATGGATAAAAATCCCTCCCTCAAAATTTTCCACTTTGACTGATCTAATGATTTTCTTTTTTAATCCATCGATGAATGTGTTTATACTCCTATTACATCTATCTATGAGTTTCTTCCTGGATTTTTTTTTATATATCTAAATTTTTAATCAATAACTCCTTTGTCCATTGATGGTTCTCCATTCTTGTTATATGACTGGTCCATTGCCGTTTCAAATTTTCCATTTTTGCTATAGCATCCGTAATTTTTGTATTCTTTCTGATCCATTTGAATCTCTTTCTATATTTTTTTATTATTTCTAACATGCATCTTTCCATGCTTCTTTATGTTGACTAGAGCTACTGAATTATTCTTGCATTTAAAACCCATGTTTTATTCCCGTAAGTGAGAACAGGTAAGATATATTAATTAAAAACTTTTCTTTTTAAACAAAAAAGAATATTAAATTTTATAGTATGAGAATTACTTCTGAACAGACATCAACTCAGTTTCATTATCCTTTTTACTTTATCTATAAATGTTCTTTTAGTGTTAATAAGTTGTCTTAAATATACAAAGTTTTCAATTTTTTTTATTTTAGTTCGTTATTCTTTGATTTGAAAATTCGTTGAACATTACTTTTGACTTATAAAGGTTTTAAAACATTTTTTTGACTTTCCTTTATTATTTTTTCACGTAAATTTCATATGATCTTGTTAATAAAATAATATCATCAACAAATCTTAAGTGATTAAGCATCTCTTCATTTACTTTCATTTATTCAAATTTTCACTTTAATGTCTTAAGTACTTTAACACAAATAAATTTTAACACCAACATCACAATGATTATAAAATAAAGTGTTCAATAATCACTTATTGTTTATAAATATATCGGCTGATGCGCATTTTGATGGCGACGCCATCAACGTCAGAACCTTTCTTAAGTACTTATTCTAACACAGATGTAAATAGTTTTGGTGACATCGCATCACCTTGTCTCACTGTTTTCATGATTTAAAATTCTCCTGTTTCTTCGAGTAATTGTATGGAGGATGTAACATTTCTACATAAATTTCCCAAGAGTTTAATATATTCTTCTTCAATTCTTTAATGCGTAATATCGTTAAAGTATTGATTAAATCGAAGCTTTTTTATAATCTGTAAATCTAAGACTGACTAGTATTTGATATTCGCTGTATTAATTAATAATTTACCTTTATATATATATATATATATATATATATATATATATATATATATATAATACTTATAAAATGTGTATATATGCGTGGTTATTACAAAAATATTTGGAAACATTTCATATATTTAAAAATTTTCCTTTTATGATGAAAAAATAAGTATGTGCATTTTTGGCGAAATTCAAAGCAGAGTTTTGAGAAATTCTATTTTATTATGATACGTGCAATGTTGAACGAACATAAATACATATTTCGTTTTAAGTATTTTTTCTGTGAAATAACCTTGAAATGATTTAAACTGAGAATTTACGTGCAAATTAGAAGTAAAAGAAATTTCGTAACTGAAATTTATATATTTAAATTATTTAATAGAATTAAAATATAAAAAGATTATTCAATTAAACTTCCTCATTTTTATGGAAACGATGATTACAAATCAAAAATTACTTTAGAAATTATTCACTTTTACATGAATGCATTCTTGTCAGCAATGAATTGCATTTCTGCATATTTAAATCATTGTTGTCTATAGTAAAAGCTTTTAAGAATAGATTGAAGTTGGAAATCAGTAAAAACTAATCCCTTTTTTAAGAAAAATCACATTTAGAAGATTTGCAGCTCGTGGCAATTTTTAATTATTTTTGAATACAAAATGATATAATTTATCAATTTGTTAATTTTTTTTTATAATACGTTGTTAATTATTTATAACAATAATTTATTTTCCTAAAATTAAAAACTTTTTTAATATTTTGAGTTGTAAAAGAGAAATATTTTTTTTAAAAATATTACAAGATATAAAATCTATAAGAATAGTCTGTATATAATTATTTAAGAGTTTAATAAATTATTCATGAACGAAATAATTCTTTTGAATTTTAAATTTGTTTAGAAAATTCCGTTTGTAAAATGTGTTTAGAATTTAAAAAGGTACCAAACGAATTAAATAATTTGTACAAATTTAGAACGTAATAATGAATGAAACTAAAATTACATATTCTGTACACAACTTCAAAATAGTTTAAAATAAATTAAAATTAAATTAACTTTTTTTAGTAAGACGATAAAAGTTTTATTAAATAAAAATCATTTCAATTTTTAATACTTAATTGTCAATTGGAACCTTTTATACATATTTCTTTGTTATAAAATTGAAATTATAGCAAATGTGAATTCAATTAATAGAGTAATTATAAAAAATAACTATTGTATTTTTATAGTATCTATAGAAAATGTTACAAAAATATTATATATTATAATCAATTTTCACAAAAATAAAGACGATTACTTGTATTAATTTAAATTCCAATAAATAAACAGAAATAGAAAATAGTTTTCAATACAATTTATTTTAAACTAATACTACTATATTGTCATATGTTGATTAATTATTATTTATTATAGTCAACATTAATCAGAATCCATTTTTTTCTTATAATTTTTTTTAACATTAAATTAAAATATATTAATAGAGAATGAAATAATTATTAAAATTGTTGAAGTAATACTGGAAAAATATGATATTTTTATAATAAATTTGCTATTATAAATTTTATTATAACGATTTATAACATTTATTAAATAATACTTTCAAATAAGTTTTTTATTATTAGATAAAATCTTATTAACAATCTATAATTGCTTATTAATTACTGAAAAAATCATTTAAGAGTCTTTATACACATATTTTACTTTAGCAATGAAATAATTATAATTTTATAGTATACAGAGAGTGAATGATTATGTAAATGATATACTAGTGTAGAATAATTATTAAATAAATAGTTTTAGAGTAGAGTGAGGTGTGACCAATAAATAAATATTTATATTATATATGTGTGTGTGTAAATGAACGGATATATCTCAAACGTGACTGATATAAAGTACAATTTTTAATAAAAAAAATATTAATCAAAATGTCACATACGTGTATTTGTCAACGTACATTGAATATACGGGGTAGTAGTAGTCAAGTTCTCCAAGCCCCACCGTTAAAAAGTCCCGTTGATGATGGGGAGTGTATGATCGATTCGTACTCGGTGATTGTAACACGCGCTGTAGCCAGCGAGTTATACGGGTTCGAACCCCACTCCGCCTGCATTCGAAGTGCTTTTAAAGAGACGCTCTTTGGTACCGAGCTCCCATAAAGCCGTTCGGTCAACTAACAATCGTGTGTGAAATTTTTTTCGCGTGTATCAACAGGTGAACGACATATTGTGAAACTTGCACGTTTAGATTTATATCTTTTATCAATTATACATATTTCGGTCTTTGTTCGAATATCAAATAGTGAATACAAAATGAATTTAAAGTGCGGAGGTCAGTATTTATTTTTTTTTTTTGGTTTTGTTAATAAAAATATATATATATATATATATATATATATAAATATATAAGGTGTACCCATAAATAATGTAGTTTTTTCATACTAAAAAGCAATTATTAAATAAACTAAACAAAATTTTATTTTATTTAATAAGTAGATGGCAATGTTTTCAAAAATTGAAAAACGACATTACTTATGGGTACACCTAATATATATATATATATATATACCTAATATATATATATATATATATATATATATATATATATATATATATATATATATATATACATTTAAAGTTTTGTTAAATACTGAAAAAGATAAATGAGAAAAATAATTCAAATAAAATTTATATTTTATAAAATAAAATCTATATATTTAATAAAAGGATTGAAAAATTTAAATAATTATGGCTCGCATGATTTGTCAGTTCTTTAAACATTTTTTTTAAAACTAGAAATTATTTTATAAGCCTAATAAAATTTCGTTATTTCAATTTTTTGTATTTTGTAAAAAAAATATTTTTCAATTGATAATTCTAGCAATTCTTTTTTATTTGCTTACATAATCATAAAAATTACTGAAAAATATATAAATAACTTTAATACTAGAATTAATGTGTTTTAATAAGATTTTTTTAAAATAATGTAGAATTAATCTATTTGCTCTATTTTAATATTACTATTAGAAAATTTGTAATATCACTCATTTTTCTTTTAACGATACAAGTTAGATAAAAAATAAAAGTTTTTTAAATATAAGTTTATATATAATGAAGATTTTAAATAAGAAAGTTGAAATTTACAATATTGTCTTTTTTCTAGAACAAAATTTGGAGACAGAAGCAGAACAATTCAAAGATTTCGCTAAAGAAATGATTGAATTTATTACCAATTACTTAGAAAATATTCGTGAAAGGTAAATTTAAATTTATTTTGAAGTTTTATTAATTAGTTTTCATTAATGGTTAAAATTATATATATATATATATATATATATATATATATATATATATATATATAATTTTTCATTAATATTTCCTGTAAATGAATTATTAATATATGTGAAAGAACACTGATGAGTTAAAAAAAAGTTACTGACTAAGTTTTGATATTAAGCAATGACGCATATTAAAATATATGGTCATCCAAATGTGACGCCTAGATTTGTGTTTTATTAAAAAGGAACATAAGAAACTATACACCACCTTATAGACATGTTTCTTTTTAATAAAACACAAATCTAGACATCACTTTTTAATGACACTATATATATATATATATATATATATATATATATATATATATATATATATATATATATATATATATATATATATATATATATATATATATATATATATATATATATATATATATATATATAAATTTCACATGAATGAATTTTTGAAATCAATTTTTAAGATTTTTTAAATTATTTTTTTATCAGATAATTGATATAAAAATAGTTATACCTTTTGATAATTTTCTTTTTATATATATATATATATATATATATATATATATATATATATATATATATATATTATAACTTAATGTAAATAAATGTTTTATTTACATTTTTTTATTATTTTTTCATGGTTTAAAAATTTTGAAATTTTCTTTTTCTTTTATATATATATATATATATATATATAGATAAATAAAAATAAAATTTCGAAATTTTTAAACCATGAAAAAATAATAAAAAAAAATGGAAATAAAACATTTATTTATCTTAAGTTATTTAAAGACTAAGGACGTTTGTTATAATTTATTTTATTGTCTGATAAAATTAGATAAGTAATTATGTTTTATATTTCACCATAACTACATCAAGTAGAAATATCTTATGAAATTTATCAAGAAATTGTTATTTAGAGGTATTTTTTTTATTCAGTTAAAAATGTGTCGAAATTATTATAAAGAATTCTTTAAAGAAGACCTATTTATAAATATAAAAATAGATAATTTAATATTTATATAATAATAATAAACAAAGCATTTTAAAAGTAAATATTATACATATATATATATATATATATATATATATATATATATATATATATATAATGACATTAATTACTAATTTATTTTAAATGTATATTAAATATATTTTAATACAATTAACTGAATAACAATTTTAATAATTTAGCAGAAAATCTTAAATTGCGTACTTATCTTTCCGGAAAAGTACTGTTTTTTCTTCATGTCATTATTTCGATAATATTAATAATCTTTGTAAATAATAATTTTCTTTATTTTTTTATATATGAATTAAGAATGAATTCAATTATGAGTGAATTGTACTTTTTGTATAAGACAAAAATTGGTAAAAAAATAACTTGCAAATAGGAAACTAAAGCATATGTTAAAATTCATATCTTTCAATTCGATTAATTTTCTATTTAACCAAGTGAATTATCACCCCATCATTACAAGATATTAAAAATATTTACTTATTATTTATTGTTAAATTATTTATTAAATGTATTTTAAATTTTGTTTGTTTATAACAATGATAGGCTGATGTGCATTTCGATTGCAATACTATTATTATTAAAGCGTTGCGTTTTATCAAATTAGCAAATAATTAATAACAATTAAAAATAGATTTAATTGTATAATGCAGTGCTTTAACGTTAATGGCACTGCCATCGAAACGTGCATTATCATATCGTTGTAATAAATAGAGGAAACAATAAGTAATCAATAAATATTTTCTAATATCTTTTAACGTTAGAATGACAATTCATTTTTTTAAAGTAAATTCGCCCCAGTTTCACAACGAATAAACTTTGTCTTATTCTTTTATTTTGAAAAACTGTATATTTGAACGTAAAGAAATAATAAAACACTGAATCTTAAAATAAAATAATATTTAAATTTTAAAAATATTTGTTTTTATTAAATAAAAAATTATTAACTATTTAAAAATGAAAAAAAAATTAAGCTAATAATTGAACTAAATTTTAATGCTAATAACTCTAAGGTTATATAGAATTGTTGTATAGGATCATCCAAAGGTGTTTATCCTAGATTTGTGTTTTATTAAAAAGAAACATAAGAAACTATCCACACGTTTCCCTATACACCACCCTATACACATGTTTATTTTTAATAAAACAAAATCTAGAAGTCGCATTTGGATGACTTTGTATATTTTTTAATATATTTTTTGAACATTTTAAATAAATAATACAATCTAAACTAAAAAATTTTTTTATAAAACTCCAAATTATATTATTTTTAAACTTCAAATAATATGTAAATGTTAAATATTTAAAGTAACTAAAAAATTGAAAGCAATAAAAAATGAACCAATAAAGAAAGCTACAAAGAAATGTAAAACAACTATCGTTTTTACACAGTATTTTGAGGAGAAATAAAAATATTCTAATTTTATTTCAAAATAAAAATAAGAAATATTTTTGTTTATAATAATAAAATATATAGGATATCCCAAATGAGACTGAAGAACAGTAAATGATAGTAAGCAAGTAAATGTATGGTCGAAACACTTTAGTCTCATTTGGGTCACACTATATTATTATTTTATTTGATAAATACAGGAATAGTTCTTTTTTTGATTACTTAAAAAATATATTATGATTTTTCAAATACGGGCACACACACACAAACATACACATAGATACACATGTACATATATATATATATATATATATATATATATATATGTACGTATGTGTTATTATATTTTGTGTATCGAAAACACAAAAAATATTTCAATTAGAGATTCAAATTAGTATCAATTCAATAACAACTTTCTTAATTGGTTGCCTATTTTGATGAACACAATCATCTTCATTTATTATTATAAAATAAGAATCAACGATTCGTCTTCCAATTTACTTTTATTGATTACAATTGACACGATTGTATGAAAATAATGTTCAAGTCAAATGAATGATTATCAAGAACGAAAGTGAAATGTGAATATTTGGAGCAACCTTCAGCGATCTGTTTCAGCAATAACCAGTGTTAAATGTACAAACACACACATACGTAGAAACGAAATATTACAAAATTGTTTGCAACGTTACGCGATTAATACAAATTTACAAAACATTGTCCTTTTATTGTTTACTTTCATTGAATTGTAATTAAAAAATTAAATTCGGTTAATGAGAAATAAATATTGACATTAGTAAAAAGAAAAGAAATTCTTTTAATAGTTATTTAAATCAAACATTAAACAATTCTGTAATACCGTTTGTTAATTACAATGAGAAAAAATATAATCGTTGAAAATATTTATTTTTTTCCAATAAAAATATTTTCATTAAAAACAATTTAAATTGAAATTATAATCAGAAATAATTTCTCAGTGAAGTAAACGTATTAATTAAAAATAATAGAACAATTTTTCTTGTCAAAATAAAAATACATATTAATATTGGAGAACATAAATTAGTATATAATTTTTTTTAATAACAATAAAAATACAATAAATCAAGAAATTTCTATTTTTGTAATCAAAAAATATTAGTTTAAAATAAACTAGACTATTTAAATTAAGTAACTGGAATTAAAATCTGATTATAATTTAAAAAAAAATTTTTCAACAGTGAAATTAGTATTTATATTAAAAAATATTATTACTTATTGAATAATATGTTAAATAAATCACTAGAATGGTTTATATAATAAATAAAAATAAGAAAAATCTACAAAGACGAATATTTTTATTTTTGATAATTTAAATATTTTTTTTAAAAAAAATATAGTGATTTATAATTAAGCATGAATAATAAATACAATTTATAATACGAATATTTATTTAAAATAGTAGAATTACTTTTCTTAGTAAATTAAAAAAGTACAAAATGAAATAATATATACATTGAATTAGTATGTTAATTTGTGAAAGCAAAAAAAAAGTATTAAATTAAATTATTTCCATTTTTGCTATAAGAAAATTATAAATTAAAACATATTACTGCAATCAAGTAACTGGAATTAATCCCTGAATAAAAAAAATATAATTATTTTAATGTAAGCTAAGAATTTAAATTAAATGCTTAATTTTGTTACTAATAAAAATAAACAAATTTATGATTATTCAAAATATTTTCATTTTGTGTAAATATACAGTGATCCAAATGAGACTAAAGAGTTTAGTTCCACATTTTTTTGATTACTATCTTTTATTGTTCATAACTATCCTTTAATTTCATTAGGGCCAACCTTTAGAAATATTTATATTTAAATAGTTGTTAAACTTAAAATGGGTTTTGAATGAATATTATCATTATTATGACTTGCTGTAAAGAATTGAATTTGCAATTATATTATATTTCTCTATCTACGATTCACTTGTACTAATTCTTCCTTTTGTGATCATTTCAAAAGCTTTTATACGTGTGTCGTTTACACTGTAACTATATAACAATGCACTGGACTCCTCCATTAAATATAAAAGAGAAAATTTAACTTGCATTTAAGTATTAAAGCTATGGCAATAATATTTTATGATTATATCTTTTTTTCTAACTTCTTAGAAAATTATTCTTAATTATATTTTAATTATTTTATACTTGAAATATATATATATATATATATATATATATATATATATATATATATATATATATTGTAGTTAACTATTATTCAAATAAATTATACTATTTATTCTTGGAATAATTTTATTTTCAAAAAAGAACATTTTACCTGGCACGATACCTCCTGTAATATAAATAAATAAATGTTTTTAAAATTAAACACTTATTTTATATAAATATTAATTTTATTTAATGTAATTTTTTTTATAAACCACAGTATTTTTTCTTATATATATATAAAGAAATCTTTCAACAAATAATCAGATAAAACACCACTTATTTGGAATTACATTTAAATTAAGTATATATTTGAAATATTTTTAAATTAATTTATATAAAGTATTAAGAAAATTAAAAAAATTGTTATAAAATTACGTTATAGAAATATATTAAAATTTCTAATGAAGTTAAATTACTTGAGAAAAAAATAAATCAAATATAGAAATTTTTCTTGGGACAAAAATTGAATTATCAATAACAAAATTAATTGTGTAAAAATACAATTTAAATTAAAGGTTCCTCTTTCTCCTCTCTCATTCTCTCTCTCTCTCTCTCTCTCTCTCTCTATATATATATATATATATATATATATATATATATGTGTGTGTGTGTGTGAGTGTGTGTATACATATGTATGTATTATGTCTACTGAAAAGTTATACCTGCTTAAGAAACAATTATTTTAAGTAGGTAGAAAAGTAATTTAATGAAAGGTACGTGACTAATACTTTTCAATATTATATTTTATCAATGATGTCCTTCAACAAACATTGAAACAAATGTCTTATCAGTAATATCTACCAAGTAATAGTAGAAGAAATATTTTCGTCTATAAGATTTATTTACGGCACTGTATAATTTAATAATAACAACAAAGAAGAAATACTGCAGTAGACAAAAATTTGTTAAATGTTTTTGAAGTAAACTTAATATCTGAAAGGATATTCAGAATGTGATTTGAGAAATTTAATAATGAAGAAATTAACCTTAAAAACGAATCATGCTGTGGAAAATATTTTGTGATCGATTATAATCTTCGTCTCAACAATTCGGAAGAAGACCTATTTTTATTCGCTTCAGAAAGGAACACAAGAATAGAACATAAGTATCACACGAACTGATTGTTGGGAATAGAGGATCATGCAACCATTTTCTCTTCTCTACTTTCACATAATAAAAATTAACCATTTTTGTAACTCTTCGTAACTGGAGATGTTTAACGTATTTTGATTAGGAAGTTCTAAGTCACCAATTATATAGTATCTTTCTACTACTATTTTCAGTCCTACAAATTATTTTAAATAGAAAAAAAATAATGAAGATGGAGATATGAAAAAGGACTGTATAAGTATTTAATTTCCGTGGACGAGTAGTTTTATCGGAGAGGACTTTAAAAACTTCCATCAAGATTGAAAGAAGTTGTTAATATAATAGAAATTATATTTTTAATTAAATAATAATATACAGAGTAAAAATTCTTTGGTTTCTTTTACTTAAAAAATGGACGGAACTTTTCGGTACACTAATATATATATATATATATATATATATATATATATATATATATATATATATATATATATAACAATTTTGAGACTGAAATACACTTGGCAAGAATTTGTGTTAGTAACAGAGAATTGAGTAAATAATATATACTGAGTAAATAATAATAATATAATAAAAAGTATTTTTGAAACAGAGGGTGATTTAAAATGTCAAAACTTGTTTACTTAGTGTTTTGTAATTGCAATTTAATCTGTCTTATCAGTATTTTTTCAATGTTATTATGTCAGTGTAATCATCTTAAAAATGATAATTTTTATGGTAACTTTGTAATTGTTTAATTATTTTTTAAGTTGCTGTAAATTTTAAAATTAATTAATATTATTCATTACTTAAAAAAAGTTTTAAGGTGTTATAAATTATTTAAAATTAAAAAGTCAGTTAAAGAATTTTTTACGCATTAAATAAAATTAAATACTCTTTATAACACTAAATAAATACAATAGTTTGTTTTTTTAAAAATAGCTTATTTTTTTAAACAGACATTTAAAAGTTGTTTAAAATGTTCTATTATATAATATATATGATAATATAAATGCAATAAAATCGCATAAAATTAATTAGGTTAAGGAATTGCTAATTAATTTTTTTCATAAATTTAGTTTATTTGAATATAAAAACTTGTATATTATTTACATTTTAGAAGAAAAAACAATCAAGAAATAAATAGAAAATAGATATAAATATATCTAAAATATTATTAAGTGTACTTAATGTCATATTTTAATTTTTGTCGATTCATTTCCATTTATCTTTTTTTAAGCCATTGTACTGATATATTGTTACTAGTTGTATGTCAGGCTTATATACTGCATTTTTGTGTTTGCAAAGACCCAACCGGTTTTAAAAAAGAATAAAAAATCTTGAACAAGTCTACTTTCTTGGCTATTCATATTTTAATAAAATTATATATATATATATATATATATATATATATATATATATATATATATATATATATATATAAGAAGTAATAACATATTAATATGCTACATGATATTTATATTATGTTTATAAAATGTATATAGTTCGATCAAATAAATTCATTTTGCTAGATAACTCCTGAACGTTCAATAATAAATGTTATACATTCAAGTTGACTTTCATAAACATGACTTTAGTGTCTTTGATAAAGACCTTCACATGTCAAAAAATATTTTACGACATATTCTACATTTGAGTTCGTTCAGAAATAAATATAATTCACTTTCGAAGAGCAAGGTCGTTTTGGAATTAATCTGGGTCGTTTGATTTTTTTACAGACCTGTCTTACCTTCCGTTGAACCAGGCTACTTGAGGCCACTGATTCCATCGGAAGCTCCACAGAAACCCGACAAATGGCAAGATGTGATGGCTGATATTGATCGTGTTATCATGCCAGGGGTAATTATTATTTTTTATGGTTTATATTCGTCGATAGTGAATTAATTCATTTTCAAAACCATTTTGAAGGCCTGTGTTTGATTGAATAGATGTATTTTTCTTACAACAAAAATATTGAATTATTACTTGAATTTTTTACTTATAGTTTTTATGTCTTCAAATTTTCCTACAAACTTAATTTAATTTCTTTATATATATACTACGTCTACCAAACATTTCTGACAGCTTAGCACATAATTATTTTATGCAGGTAAAGAAATGTTTTTAAGTTCAAGATTTATTCTCTTTACCATTATATTTTATTATTATTGCTTTTCAATATACTTTAAAACAAATGTTTCGTCATCAGTATTTACCAAGGAAGAGATCTCTATCGCTAAGGTTCATATAGATCTGTGTATACTTTATGAATATCAAATAAGGAAAAAATGCTGTAGAAAAAGACAAATTTTTTAAAAGTTTTTGAAGTAAATTTAATATTTGAAGGACATGCAGAATATTATTCGAGAAATATAATAAAAAAAATATTAATTTAAAAATGAATAATATTCTAGAAGACGTTTTGTGATTGATTATATTTTTCGTAATATTTTGAAAAAAAATCTATTTTTATTCACATCAGAGATATATGCAAATATCGAAGATGGATACCACATGAAATAATTGCTAGGAATAGGCAGAATCGTGTGACTGTTTGCACGTCTCAATTTTTATGTAATAATAATGAACTATTTATGGAATATTTGATAATTGTAGATGAAACAAGGATTACATATAAAAATGTCGGGAGAAAAAGAATATTATGCAAAGCTGAACAAACCGATTCGTTAACATCTAAACCGAGTTTAAGTGTAAAAAAGATAATTTTGTCTATGTGATGAGATATGAGAAGACCAATTCAGTATAAACTTCTAAAACCAAAAGAAATGATTCATTCTGAATAACGTTGTCAATAATTTTAAAATTTGAACAATGAATTTAAAAAAAGATTCTAGTTCTTGTTAACAGAAAACAAGTTATCTCACAGTATGACAACGAAGGTCCATATGTTTTTTTTAACAAAAAAATAGGAATTTGTTTAGGAGGTTGAAAATTACTTACTAAGTTTTTAGATATAATATTTTTATTTATGGCCCTAAATTTTTTTTAAATAAAAAAAATTAATGAAGATGGAGATGTAAAAAAGGCACTGAATGAATTTTCAGTTCCCAAAGAGAAGTTGTTTTATCAAAGAAGAATTCGAAATTTTTCATCAAGATGCGAAGAAATGTTAATATTAATGGAAATTATATTGTTAATTAAATGTTATTGAAAAGTATAAAATTAATTATTAATATTATATTGTTATTGAAAAGTATAAAAAATTATTATCATTTTTTACTTTAAAATGGACAGAAGGTATATATATATATATATATATATATATATATATATATATATATATATATATATATATATATATATATATATATATATATATATATATATATATATATATATATATATATATATATATATATATACATAAATTAAAAAAAATATTTTACAAGAACGAATATTAAAATTATTTAATTAAAACAGTTAAAAATGCAGGGCAAGGTCTTATGAAGAATTACGCTTTTATTGAAAATAAACGTGATTTTTTTTTGTATAAATAATTTTGATCAATGTAAGTGTCGAAAAAAAGCTACAATTTACACAAAAATACACACATATACACATACGCCTATATACATATATATATATATATATATATATATATATATATATATATATATATATATTCAATTTTTAATAGAATTGGTAATTGCACAAAATAATTGATTTCAAACAAATAAATTAAAAGAATTTCTAGGTACAGAAATAAATAGTTAAGAAAATTTTTTTTTTAAAAAAATGTTTATTTTGAATTACTTTTAATTCACAAATACAAAAAAATATATGTTTAAAAAACGAGGGTATTTAAAATATACTTTTAAGAAAATAGTTTAGAAGAAATGGAAAATCAATTTAATTTAATAATATATAAATTATTTAGAATATTAATAAAGACTTTGAAATAAATTATAAAATTAAAGGACATAAAAATATAAATTAAATTTCAATATAAACATTAAAATTGGTTTCAATAAAAAGTAAATATATTGAAAGAAGTCTTTTAGAGAGAAATAAAATAAATGTTCAGTAAATAACGAAACCGTTATTAAAAAAAAGAGTTTTTAAATTTTTCTAATTTTTATTATTTGAAGTAAATTCTTTTTATTTATGTAAATATATTATTTTCTATTTTTAATAGTATGAAATGTATTTTAATAATATGATTTTTTTAACTCTCTTTAATATTTAGTAATACATTTAGTAGTAAATCAATCGTCAGTGATTATTTATATTACATACACTCACATATATACCTTCTTATTTTAAAAAAGTAAATTCATTCACTGTACTAAACTGTAACATTCTTATTTACATTCAACAGCTGACCAACAATTTGCACTTGAACTAATTCAGAGAAACAGGTATAATTTCGTTACTCACTGACCACATATTATCATAATAGCATAGCACTTTGTAAGATTGAAAGAAAACAGAATGTATATTTTATCGAAACATTGCTAGGTCAATGACAATAATACCATGATAATTACTGTAAAGTAGATAGAAGCAAGGTTACTAAACGATTAACAGAGTAAATGTACATTAAACGTTTACTGTCTTTGATTACAGGTGACTCATTGGCATTCCCCAAGATTCCATGCTTACTTTCCAACAGCCAATTCATATCCCTCTATTGTAGCAGATATGCTAAGTGGCGCGATTGCTTGTATTGGATTTACATGGGTGAGTAGTTTTAATACATACATACATACATATTTATATATATTTATATATATATATATATATATATATATATATATATATATATATTGTAGTATCTTAAATTGTAATAAGTTTTAAAATTCGTGGAAAATGAAAATATGTATATAAAATACAAATATTAATTAATCTTGTGGTTATCCTCTATATATGACTGAATATTATGTTGATATTTTTCTGTAAAAGTATTGTTCTGAAACGAATTCAATGTAACAACTTGGAAATACCTAATTGATTTAAACGAATTCAATAAATTATAGGAAAATTATATAAAAATATTTTAAATTTGTATATTAATAAGATTTGCTAGAATAAATAAAAAGATTCCTTTCACATTTATGTACTAAATAGGAAATGAAATTAGTTTTATTTAACTATACTGATCTTTAAGTTAAAAACCTCTATATTTTATATTATTTTTAAAAATTCACCTTACTTCCAACAGAAAATAATATGAAATATTAGTTTACAAATCACAATCTTAACATCAATTAACATTTGAAAAAGATCTGACACATTTACAAATGATTAGATTGCTTATTATAACTAATATCTTGTTTATAATTTACTTTTTATTTAAAAAGTAGATACCGTCTATCAATTATCAAACGTATCGACATTAAATTTCGGATATTGCCAAATCGAATTGAAAGACCTAGTTTAGTAACTATCTGATTATCACTAAAAATCAAGGTTTTAATACGAAATATATTTAATTTTTTTTTTACAATTATACGATATTATCTGTTAATAATAACGTAATAATAGAAAGTAACATTTAGTCTATTTCATTTTTGTAATTATAAATAAAAAGTAATTTTACAGCACAAATATATATATATATATATATATATATATATATATATATATATATATATATATAAATATGCATACACACAAATATGCAGATAGATGATTAAATTAAATAGTTTCCAGACAGATTTTTCTGAAGAATATTCCCCAATTAAAAAAAGAAATGAAATATATTACTAGTAAAATTTATTTTAATATTAAAAATTTACTAGAATTTTTAGTATTAAAAACTATTAAAAATCTCAACTTAATGCTAGAAGTTTGATATAATTTTAGATGTAGTACTACTCGTATATGTAATGAATTATAAATGCTCACTTTTTCAATGTAAATATATTGAAAAAATGTAAGGAATTAAATACATAAAATAGTTATATATAGGGTTTTCCAATAAGAATGTCAGAACTTTGACAGCTGATGGCAGCTATGTTATTTTTTTAAAAAAAACACATTTTTACATTGCAACTTAATATAGTTTGGCAAATTATCATGGAACGTTTAACATTTCAACAACGTCTAGAAATTGTAAAAACGTCAATAGACTTATTAAAACAAGAGTTTAATGAGTTCATTATTTCACTAAATGGACCCATCAATTGGCCACCAAGATCATGTGATTTAACTCCATTGGATTATTTTCTATGGGGTTATGTGAAATTATCGATTTATACTGATAAACCACAAACAATAGAAGCATTAAAAATAAACATTGAACGCGTAAGTCATGAAATTTGACCAAAATTATATAAAAAAGTGATTAAAATTGGACTAAACGAATGCACTATGTCAAACAAATCGTGGTGGTCATATGAGTGAAATAGTGTTCCATCATTAATGCTATAGAATATGCTTAAAAATAAAAATAATTAATTAATGAAATATTTTTTTTTTAATTCCATTTCAATTTTTGAAGCGCTTATTGGAAAACCCTATACAATAATGAATTCATAGAAATTTAAATAAATAATTTACATTTAATTATTTTTTAAAAAAAACATTTTGTAATTATATAAAAAATAACATTTCAATTATTATTTTCTGTTATTTGATATTATCTTTTTATACATACAAAATTGCTTAACAACATAAGTCTTATGATGACATGATTAGGCCACAGTACCAAACAAATAATTACTTTTATTTGTATTCACAAAATAAATCACTACTCCAATACTACAATACATTAGTAAGTATTCAATAATTGCTTATTGTTCATTTTATTTGTTTATAACAATAATACGCTGATATGCATTTCGATACCAATGCCACCATCATCAGATCTTCGTGTTATAAAATTTGGCAACATAGTGAACAATAAGTAATTATTGGTGGTGTTGGGTCGATAATTTATTGTATGAAAATGAATTCTTCATCGTTTTATAACAAATATTACTTTTGTTGTACAATAAGTAGTTGTACAACAAATAATACTTTTGCTTGCGTACAATAAGTAGAAAAGATCTTATTTTCAATTCTTCAAAATTTTTTATAAATTATAAAAATTATTAATCATTAACTGAAGCATACTAATCACAAATGATAATTTTTCACTCGAAAATAATATAAATAATAAATTTGTTATTTATTCATTTATTTTCGAAAAAAATCCACCAAAAATTATAGAGTTATCTAATTTCGACGCCGAAATTTGTGTTTTATTAAAAGGAAATAAAAGAAACTTATCGCATGTTTTCTTATACACCACCCTATACACATGTTTATTTTTAATAAAACACAAATCTAGGGGTTACATTTGGATGATTCTCTATTTTCAAATAAAATTAAATTTATTTTTAAAGATTTTTTTTAAAAAAAAACATTTTTCAGAAATCGTTTTAAAAATGACTATATATATTTAAAACTGCACTTTCCAACAAGTTATAGGAATTTTCCATTTGGTGAATGGATTGCGGAACAATATTTTTATTATTATTAATTATTTACATTCACTTTATATTACAAACGGATACAAGTTTAAGATATCGAAAACACGATTGCTTACACTATTACTGTTTTCATTAATTTTATAATATGCATTAATTAGAACCGGATTAAAACTAGGTGAAGGATATCTACCATATATACTGATTTTATTGTTTTAATATTGTATTTATTTATTAATTCTCTCTCTCTCTCTCTTTATATATATATATATATATAAATATTATAAAATTTGAATTTTCTGGATATTAAAGTGAATTTACGCATTATGCAATTATTAAATTTAATTATGATAAATAAATCTAATCTGTTAAACTTTCTATTAATTTTATCTATCAAATATTTATCAACAGATTGCTAGTCCGGCATGTACAGAACTCGAAGTGGTGATGATGGATTGGTTGGGAAAAATGTTAGATCTGCCAGCTGATTTCCTCGCATGTTCCGGAGGTCGTGGCGGTGGCGTTATTCAAGGAACCGCCAGTGAAGCTACACTTGTTGCGTTGCTCGGCGCAAAAGCTAAAATTATCCATGATTTGAAAGAGAGAAATCCAGATATGACTGATAACGAAATTTCTGTTAAACTTGTCGGATATTGTTCAAGTGAGTATGGGAATAAATATCAGTTAATGAGATATAAATAGAGCTTCATTAGATGTAATCTTAAATCGATAAAATCAAGTACTAGTAAACAAACACTGGTTTGAACGAGATAAAATGAAAATGTAGTTATATAACATTCATTTAAAATTAAATTCGATGGAAAATTTATCTACATTGAAATAACAGATGTGTTAATTAACAATATGAATATTTTTTTTTATTTCATTATTTTTTTTCCTATTATGAACTAAATAACATTTCATTTAGTTATTAAATATTTTATGTATATAAATATATATGGTTTTCCAATAAGCATTTCAGAAGTTTAAATGAAATGAAAAAAAATTTAATTGATTAGTATTTTTTTTTAATTTTTAAGCATATTATATGGCATTAGTGACGAAACATAATTTTATTCATGTGACTATTATGACTTTACTTGACATAATGCATTAATTTAGTCCAATTTTTAATCACTATTTCACATAATTGTGGATCAATGACATGAATTACACGTTCAATGTTCATTTTTAATGCTTTTGTTGTTTATGGTTTATTAGCATAAACCAATGATTTCATATAACTCAACAGAAAATAATGCAATGAAATTAGATCACATGATCTGAGTGGCCAATTAATGGATCCATTTTTTGGTTTCAATAAGTTTATTGTATTTTTTAAAATGTCTAAGTGTTGTTGAAGTGTTAAACGTTTGATGATAATTTGTCAAACTGTACTGAGTGAAATGTCAAAATGAGCTTAAAAAAATTCAGACACGGCTGCCACCAGCTGTCAAAATTCTAACATTCTTATTGGAAAATTCTATATATATTCTATATATATATATTAGGTAACTAAAAAGTTCTATAGTTTTTGGATGGAAAATAAGAACGTTTTAATTTTTTGTTTAAAATAACTTTATTCGTAAAAATATCCATCTTTACATTCAACTATCTTTTCCCAACTAGAGGATAATTTATGAAATCCATTTTTATAAAATTCAGAATTTTCATTTTCAAAAAATGAGAATTTTCTCCTTTTAACACAGTGTTACTATTAAATTCTTCACCATGCATATGGTTATTCACAGACAAAAATAAGTGGAAATCCGATGGTGATATGTCTGTTGAATATGAGGTATGAAGGAGAATTTTCCATCCTGAATTCATTATTCTTTCTCTTGTCATTACCACCAGATGTCGCAGAGTGTTAATTTGCAAAAATAAAACTTTTTGACGATTTACCAGCAATGGTTGTTCTTGCTGTGATGCATCATGCACTCTGTAGTTGTTTATTATAAATGTTCGATGTGGGAGTTTGACCAATTTTCAAATACTCATAATGGATAATTCCTCTTGAAATCTGACAAATACAGAGAATACTTTTTCTTGGTGTCAATTTTGTTTAAGGTGTTTATCGCAAAAGTTCATTTGATAACCAATAGTAATTACATTTATAATTGGAATAAAGAATAAATTTTTGCTTCAAACAAAATTTTATAGAAAAAAGTTTTGCGATTTTAGCCAGAAAATAAGTGATACACAAAATTTAAGACGCTGTAATTAATAACCGGAAATTAAATCGTGCGATACCCAGTTATTTCATTTCCATTTCTTTCTTATTTTATGCCAATGATTCAGTATTGTTTCGTCTTTCACTTTGAACTCTTCAGTAAATTATTACTTTAAATTCGAATTTATTTCAATCACTGTCTGTACTTTGTCTATATTTACATTTGATGATTTAGTTTCATCTTCTAATGATTTATTTCCTGAAGCATTTATTTTAAACCACTTTCCAAATGCAGTACATTTTTTTTTACGTCAGCAGTGTTAAAATCAAATTTTAATTCATAAAATAAACATGCACACATTACACAATTTTGCACAGACTTTTGAAGGATTAAAATTATATTTTAAATTGAAATGAACATATCTAGATATAGTAAACGAATGAAATAAAAGTATGTACTTTGCTACTCAGTTAATAAACTAGATATAAGGAGTCATACAATGTATACATATTTTTTGGAATTATGATGCATGTAAAAACATCAACTTTCTTGGTTACCTAATATATATATATATATATATATATATATATATATATATATATATATATATATTTAATTAATTGTTAAAAATTTAAGATATTTGAATTACGACATGTATAAGTTTGTAAAAAGTATATTCATTGGAATTGAAAAGTTTGATAATTATAAGACTAAAAGTTATAACATTTGAAATTTATTTGCAACAATTTATAAAATAATTTTTCCATTTTCGAAAATCTTTTGATGTTATTTATATAAATTATATGGTTTTAATTTTTTTAATACATACTTTTGATGTATGTGATATGAAATTGAAATTCAGTCAATTTAATATATTAATCATAATATAAATTTATGTAGTTTGTCTTGTTTGTTGGGAATTAATAAATTTATTTTTATAAATAAACATTTTTAAAATAATTAATTTTTATATCATGTAGTAGTAAGGTGAATTAATTTCTATATATATATATATATATATATATATATATATATAAATAAATAAATTGCAATTTTCATTGAACCGAAACACTTAATATCACTTATTGCCAATGACCAACTTTAATTCTTGGCGACTTTCTAAAAAAAAGAACTGTTAATAATTCACTTATTTTGCAACTATGATGACTATTACATTGCATATAGTAACTTGCTTGTATATACTTGTAATTGAAACATGTGTTGATTGCAGAACAAGCGCATTCATCCGTAGAACGTGCAGGTCTCCTTGGTGGTGTGAAATTACGTGCACTCGAAACAGACGATGACCATAAATTGCGAGGTGATACATTAGCAGCGGCGATCCAAAAAGATAGAGATAATGGACTCATACCATTTTATGTACGTTTCCATAAAATTGCATAATTCTTTATATGATTTCTGAATTTTGTTATTTTTTTTTGTAAATAATAATTTGATTGAATTATTTTCTTTATACAAAAATATGTCCAATTTGAAAATATTTCAACGTTATTTAATCATCTTTCTTCATTAATATCTTTTTTCTTGACAGGTTGTCGCAACTTTAGGAACAACCAGCTCATGTGCTTTCGATCGTCTCGACGAAATCGGTGTTGTTTGTAATGAAGAAAAAGTCTGGCTCCATGTAGATGCAGCTTATGCCGGCTCTGCATTTATTTGTCCTGAATACCGTTATTTAATGAAAGGAATCGAATTCGCTGATTCGTTCAACTTCAATCCACACAAATGGCTTTTAGTCAATTTCGATTGTTCTACAATGTGGCTGAAAGAACCTGGCTGGGTAGTAAATGCTTTCAACGTCGATCCACTTTACCTCAAACACGATCAACAAGGATCAGCTCCGGATTATAGACATTGGCAAATTCCTCTAGGAAGACGTTTTAGAGCTCTCAAACTTTGGTTTGTGCTCCGTTTATACGGTATTGAAAAATTACAAGAACATATCAGGAAACAAATTGCTCTGGCGCACGATTTCGAAGAAATGGTTAGAGCTGATGAGAGGTTTGAAATTTTCTCGGAAGTTATTATGGGATTGGTTTGTTTCCGTTTGAAAGGAAGTAACGAGTTGAATGAAAAACTATTGAAGACATTAAACGAAAAAGCTAATATTCATCTGGTACCATCTAAGATCAGAGATAGGTACTTCTTACGTATGGCCGTATGTTCAAGGTTCACAGAACATGAAGATATGGAATTTACTTGGAATGAAATTAAAACCACCGCTAGTGAAATTATGAACGGCCATTAATACAATTGAAGAAATATATGCCAAGTTTTCATTTATGTAGTATTTTCATGTAGCTATATAGACGTTATATAAATGTAGATGCAATTGTTAGATCTATATAAACATAAGTATTTTTTCGTATTAGTTCATTATATTTATTTAAAACATATATTTTTAAGATAATTTGTTCCATGATAAATTACCAGAGTTTATTTACTCGTTAAGTAAATAAACTTTTTTTATTTTATGATAATATAGTCTAATATACTTTTGTTATAAAGTATGATGTACACTACTTAAATAATTTGTAAATAGTTTATTGATAAGTGTTCAGTTTAATTTTAATGATCATTTAAAATTATTATATATTCAAGAATATATTTTTATAATCAGATTGCGTATTAGATAGACTTTATGAGAATGTTAATATTTTTTTAATCATAAAGTTCAGTCGATGGTTAAGGAATATAAATACATCTTTAAATGCGACGATTTTTTACTAAATATTAGTAAAATATGAACCGATTTTGTATTATTTGAAAAATAAAAAGGTTCTTGAAATCGATATAAGAAATTAAAATATTTCAATAATATATATTTTTGTTATCTGATTTCTATTGTAATATAAATTACGTTTAAAACTGATAAAAAATCTATAATTTATTGGAATTATATTTTTTAAGTTTCTTAATTAATTTTATGATTTTTTTAAAAATATTTTTGAGGGTAAAAAACAACGAGTTAAATGTTAAAAGAAGCTGTGAAAAGAGAATAAATAAATATAAATGTGCTTTATTTTTTTGTATTTTATATTTTTATTTCTTTACTTTTTTATTTTCAGCTAAATTGTCTTATTATTTTTAATTTATAATCGATTTTATAAAATAATAGTAGTTTAAAAATTCACTTGATGTTAACTTTATATATTTGTTTTCTAAAATATAAAAAATAATATATCAATTTTAATTTAAAAATAACTACTAATAAAAATTATTATTCATTAATGATTCGAGTAAATTTGAAACTTTTTAATATTTTTAAATATAAATAATAATGAAATATATAAATTTTATTTTAAAATTAATCACCAATATAAAATAATTAAACTTTAAGTAAGAATAATAAAATGATTTATAATTTAAATGATTTTTAAATTGAAAATAAACTAAAAAAAATATTAAAACATTTATTTTTTAAAAAAGTAAAACAGTATAAAGTAAATAAAGATTTAATTCTATGTATATTTCTCGATCTCTTGATTTATAAAATAGATTCTTTATAAAATAAAATAGTATTATTGAAAATATTATCAAGAATATGGATGTGAAATAAAATTATTAAAAAATATTATTCAAATAGTTAAAAAATCATGTAATATTCGTAGGAAAAGTAATTTAAAAAACCATTGTATTTTTTATTATATATTTTTTAAAAAAATATATATTCAGGACTGTTTTTCTGATTTATTTAGTTTATAGAGAAAAAAATAAATGAAATATTAAAAAAAATATAAAAAATCACTAAAAATTATACAGATATTAAACAAATAAAGATAAATATTCGTAAGAAAAATAATTAAAAAAAATAAATTTATTTTCTATTTATTTTTTTTTAGTTATATTTGGTATTATTTTTCTGATTTGTTTTATTTACAAAACAAAAATTAAAAAGAAATAAAAAATATACAAAATAACTATAAAACTATATAGATACCAAAAAAATATATAAAATAATGTTTGTAAAAACAATTAATTAATTTTCTATTTCAATTCTTCAAAATTATATTTAGTACTATTTTTCTGATCTGTTTTATTTATAAATAAAAAATAAAAAATTATATGAAAATATTTAAAATAATTATAAAATATATATGAAGATATTAAAAAAATATATAAAATCATTAAATGTATATTTCAAAAAGTGTTATTTAAACTACATATATAAATCAATATGAATATTAAATAATTTATATTAATCTATTTATATAAACAAATTTTTTAGCGTTTTGTGTTTTCAGTGAAATATATCTTTTTATTTTAAATGTGTATTCAATTTTACGAAAATACAAAAATTTCATTAAAAAAATATTTAATTAAACTACAACAGCAGTGAAAATAATTTTGTATTACATTAATTTTATTTGAGATGCTATTTATTTGATTCATTTCATTTATGACTAATTAGAAAAATTAAAAAAAGATATAATTATATGTCACATCATTAGAATAATATTAATTTGACTAAACTTGAAGTAGTTTTTATTTGTCAATAATATTTTTCAAAAATGAAACATTTGGGATAAATTTATTATATATATATATATATATATATATATATATATATATATATATATATATATATATATATATATATATATATATATATTAATTTAGATAAATAAGAAAGAAATATATTTTGATTTCATTTAAGTATGCAACTAAAATATATAACTGAATAAATAATATATGTATACTCATCTAAAAAAATTATAAAAATGTTTCAAAATAAAATATTAATAATCAATAAATAAAATATACTAAAATACAAAATAAATTTCATACATATGTATAAAAATAAATTAATTTTACATCAAAAAGGAATTATTTTAATGGAAATAAAAATATGGAATAAAATGAAAAACGTTATGAAAAATATTTTTTAAGATTAAAAATTAAATTTATGAAAATAAATGTATACTAAGTTAGATTAAAATATGGTTTATTAAACAACAATACGCACCTTTTTAAGAAATCAAATCTTGTTTTGGTAAGAATTATTTAACAAAATTATTTATTTCATTTCATTTCTTTACTTGAATGATTTTTGTATATTTATAATCAGTTTGATTTAATATCTAAAATAACAATGAAAAATAATGAAATATAGATAAAAAAATATACGCATTAATTTTGAAATATTAAAAAATATCTAAAAAAATGTGCTATAATAAAATTTTCTTGTATTTTGCTTCTAAATATTTATGAATGGATTCGAAATGACCTTTTTCTTGAAGGCGTCTTTCTTGAGTCTAGACGTTTATTGTTAATTACAAAATATTATTTCCTGAAATGTTTCTTAACTAAAATAATAATAATAATATTTGCTTATATGACTAAAAATTTTAATTAGACATATTTATATTTAATGGATTCATTTTGTTAATGAGCGTTTCCTTTCAATTCTTATTCATTTTTAGTAAATAAATATTGTCAAAATTCCTGAAAATTCTTAAATTTAGAATTTATTAAAATTTCTTATAATATTGTTATTTTAGACAGAATAAATATTTATTTTTTTAAAACAATTTTGCTTTTTAAAACTTAAAATTCAATTAGTATAACGTATTTTAAAAGTATATAAATAAATCTAAATCTAACCAAAAATAAATCTAACCAAATTTTCTTAACTATTTAAATAATCTCGTTTTTAAAAATAATTAAATGTCACATATGAATTAAATAATGTTTCAAAAAATTTGTTATAGTTCAGATATTTATTTAATATATCGAATTAGTATGAAACTCGTACAATCAAAATATAATGGACCATTATTGTTATTATCGATGAATATATATTTTGTAGTTTATTGTTATAAAAATGTATATTTATTTATATCTATGTATTATATATTTATAAAACTAATGTTAATCTATGTATATCTAGATAAATTTAAATTAATAAATTGAATTTATGTGTGTGGGCATTAATACATATATATTTATTTTGTAATGTGTTGAATGTTATTTTAACAAATAAATAATAGTTCAAGAAGCACAAGAAAAAGTAATATAAAAGTGAATTTCACTAAAATTAAATCGATTATCAAATGACATAATAAAATTTATGAAGTTTTATTATTTAGTTGTTTCAAATTAAAATTTAATTAATACATATATTTGAGAATAAAATTTATATTATTTTTATTTTATATATATATATATATATATATATATATATATATATATATATATATATATATATATATATTTGAATATTAGTTTACAATTGCATATTAAATTGTAATTTATTTAATAAACATCGTTAAAATTGTAGAAAATAATTCACATTTTAATTAAATTTTATAATGATATAATTAAACTAAAAAATTCCTTAAATATTATAAAGATTATAATTTAAAATAAATTAAAAATTATAATTAAGATACTGATCTAACGAATGATATTGATATAATTAAAGTTTTATAGTTTTTACTTTGTCAAAGGTTAATAATGTATTTTTTTAATCTAACCTTTAAAATCCAGAACAATTTTTTTCTTCAAATTTTAAACTTAATCACATGAAAAAAATTTTTAGTTTACAATTTTGTAGTCAAACTTGTTAATAAATTAATAACTGAAAATTTTGTAAAATTAATCTTATCATGACTTTTAAAAAAGTAAATAATTTTTTAATTGTTGAATGTGTATAAATAAATTGACATCTAGTAAACTTCTAACAAACTATCAATAACACTTAATGACTTCAACCATTTTAGTACATTATTTATAATTATATATTTTATAAATTAGTTTTAGCCATAAAAATAATATTAATATGAAGGTTAGTATTTATTTTTTTATATTTAACCATTTCTTGAATTTTATATATTTCTATATAACTTTGAAAATTAAATACAATAATTATTACATATATATATATATATATATATATATATATATATATATATATATATATATATATATATGTTTTCATATTGTATATTATATACTTTTTTACACTAAATAATTTTTTGGTATTATTTTTTCAATTTGATTATTACTATTTAATTACTTTTTATTGGCTTGCAAACATTCAAGCATGTTCATTGGTTAATATGTTCATTTAAAAGAAGTATTGTCGTTGTAGGGGAATGAGTGGGTTTACACACACACAAAGTATATATATATACATATATATATATATATATATATATATATATATATATATATATATATACAATTATAGATATAGGGTGTAACGGATTTATGTTTTATTAAAAAGAAACATGTGTATAGTTTCTTTTCAATAAAACACAAATCTAGGAGTCACATTTTGATGATCTTATATATATATATATATATATATATATATATATATATATATATATATATATATATATAATATGTGTGTGTGTGTGTGTGTGTGTATGTATTATCTTTTTAATATTAAAATCATATATTTCATTCTCATTTTTCTTTTTTGCTTTTTCTTATTCTTTATTTCTTTAAAGGGGGAAAATATTAATTCAACATTATTACACCATATTTTACCAACAGTCTTAGTATTGCTTTAAAATTTTGTTATTTTATGTATATATTATATTTGTTAACGTACAAGTTATCCATCACTCTATTAGCATATTTTTTATGAAAAATAGAGAAATATATTAAATTGTAATAAAAGTCTTATATAACTTATATAATTATAATAAAAGTCTTATATAACTTATATAATTATAATAAAAGAATATAGAACTATATTTCAATTGATTAATAAATAACCGAGGAATATATAAATAACATATATATTTTATAACTACTAATTTGATATTAGAGTAAATATTTGAATAAATTATTTCAATACTAATACTAAAAATTATTATTAAAATTTGTGAAATGTACACTAATTTCAATATAATTTTTTTTCTTTCAAAATATTATTTAAAATTTGTTCAAACACATTTAAGAATAAAAATAGCATTTATTTTAATAATTTTTTTTGTGAGTAGATATTTACACTAAACAATTTTTAAAAGTACTTAAAAACTTGTTTATCAGGAATGCTTTTAATATTAGCAGATGAAAAAAGTTTCTGAAGTGTGTGAATTATGTTATTAAATAATTTGTATTTATCTATATTTATTATCATATGTGACATCAGGGTGAACATTTTGTTCACAACTATTGTATTTTGATAATTGAATATGTATATATGTATGTGTGTATGTATGTATGTATGTATGCATGTATGTATGTATATATATATATATATATATATATATATATATATATATATATATAGATTGGAATATATATATATATATATATATATATATATATATATATATTAAATATAAAAAAAATTGATAAAAGTAATTTTCTTCTAATCTTAACACTAAAAACAAACTCGCTATTTCATTTTATAAAATTTTATTTTACATACAATTAATTCTTTATTTGACACACTAATTGGCAGTATTTATGAATAAAATTGGTTAAGATTTTAAAATATTAAAAAAATAATTTAATTCATGATCACCACTCAATAATTGTTCTATTGTAAACAACATTTTAATTTGAAATGTATAATAATAATAGATTGTATCTTTCTCTAAATATTGTTTTGTGCCCATTTTTATACTACTTTAGTGAATTTTATTTAATAATGTCATTAAAAGTAGTAACGAATGTAAAAAACAGAGACTAAATATTCGACTAAAAGAGAAACTAGACAGAGAATTATTTTAAATGTAAAACAAATATCAGATTAAGTTTATTACAAAAATTAAATTGATTTTTGTAAAAAAATTTACTTATATAGCGCACTTATTAATATGAAAAAATTGAAATTCTTCCTATATTTTTTTAAAAAAAATATTTAAATTTATTAATGATATACAATAATACTCATTTGATTATTGAGTTTTCGTTTGAGTTCTATTACTACAGATTTCAATAGTATTGGTGATCGGTTTAATATCTTTAACGTATTCTTTCTTTTTCAACTCTTCTAATTCTTCTAATATTTCATTGGTTAGTAATGAAATTTCATCCCAGGAATATTTAATGTCAGATTCAATTGTGTCTTTACTACAAATTGCAAATCGAATTATATAGAGACCATGGTACGTCGCTGGAATTAAATAAATATTTTTCCGTTCTGTTAATCTCCTTAACAATTCTTTGGTTGGTTCATCAGGACCTTTTAATCGAAAACATACAAGTCCTAATGATGGTTCTGGAACTACTTCAAATCTATCATCGTTTCTCACATAATTGGCAAAAATCTCAGCCATTTCTACTTGATTACGAATATGTTTCTGTAATCCTTCAATCCCGTAAGTTCTTAAGGTAAACCAAACTTTAAGAGCTTTAAATCGACGACCTAAAGCTATCTGCCAATGCCGATAATCAGGAGCTTGTGGGTTTTCATTATGGTGATGTTTCAAATAAATTCGATCAACACTAAAAGCATCAGCTAAGTCGTTACCATCTTTTACCCACATTGCTGAACAATCAAAATTGACTAAAAGCCATTTATGTAAATTAAAATTGAATGAATCAGCTAATTCGATTCCTTTCATCATATATCGGTACTCTGGACAGACAAAAGCGGCACCTGCATAAGCTGCATCGATATGTAACCAAATATTGTACTCGTTACAGATTTTTCCTATTCCTTCTATATCATCGATTGCACAAGTTCCTGTAGTTCCTATCGTAGCTACTACACAACAAGGAATAAGACCGTTTTGGATATCTTTCTCGATAGCTTCTAAAAGAGTTTCAGCACGTAAACTGCACTTTTCGTCTGTGTGGAGTAGACGCATTGGTACAGAAGCTAAGAGACCGGATTTTTCAACCGATGAATTCGATTGGTCAGAAGAGTACGCTACCAATTTACTTTTGATTTCAGCTTCTGTTTGCGATGAATCTTGTTGTTGCAGTCTATATACGACTTTTTCCTTAGATGCTAACAATGCAACAAATGTAGATTCACTTGCGGAACTCTAGAAATTTTGAAGTTGATTCGATTTATAAATTGCACTTTTCTTTATTATTTCATAGAAATATTTTATTACATTTTATAGAGAATACATAGAAAATAAGCGAAGTTGTTAAATGTTAATAAAAGCATAGAAAATAATAATTTATTTTTGCATAAATGAACCCCTTATTCTAACACCATAATACTTTAGAAAAATGTACAATAATTATTTATTATTTACTTTATTCACTAATTAAAAAAATCAATAGCCATACCACTACAATTAGAGTTAGATATTATTATAAATTCTCTAGATTTTCTAATGTAGTGATCTAGTGTTGTTGATGTCACCATTGAAATGCATATTAGTGAATAAAGTAAATAATAAATCATTACTAAATATTTTTATGACATCTGATGGTATTGATATGATGCATTTGTGTAAATGGTTTAACAATAAAGCCAAATGAATTGCGATGGAATAATTAATACATAAATTGTTAGTTGAAAAACATTTATGAAAAAAATTAGAAGAAGATTATTTCATTATTAATTGATAATGTTTTAGAGTTTAATATATCTTAAACTATGAATGTTATTGTATGGTTAGAAATTATACAATTTCAAATATAAATAATTTAAAAGAAATGATTTAAATAATTACGAATAATCAAAGGAATGCGTTGTAATATTTTTCATTATTAATCTTTGATATATTAAATGATTTTTCTAAAATTAAACAAATATAATAAATAAGATGAGCGTTTGGTAATTTGCAATTTAGTTTTTTAAATCATCTATAAAAATCTACATCTTCTAAAAAATGACCATCTTCAGATTAAAAATAACGGCTTGTTTTTCAAATATACATGGGAAATAAAAATTTTCTGCAAATTAATAGAAAGTACTGTCTGAGATCTTTGATATGAATAAATTATCACCATAACAATTCTAAATATTTTAAAAGTGTACAATGATCATTTATTGTTTACTTTATTTACTTTCAAGTTGATGCAAATTTCGACAGCCTAGCTATTATCATCAGAATGATGTATTATAGGATATCTTGTGCTGTTGGGTTGATAATTCATTGTGTTAGTGAATTTTTCACAGTATCAAATAAGTAGATTTATTTCTTATTAAAGATTAATATAACAGCGTCTGAATTATAAATTTATAATTTATTAGGACACTCCATAAGTAATACAGTATTTTCATGATGAAATTACTTGAGTAACTCAAATCAATCCATTCAATGATGCATCCATACCTAAAAGTGATTGGTAAAGATTCTAAATTGGGTTAATGAATTCTTTATGAACTATCGTAATTTAATCTGAAGCAATAAATAGGCATTTTCACTTCTTATTTCTGTAGATTGGAAAAGAAGTCATTTCTGAATAAAATTGTTACTGGGGACAGAAAATGACTTGTTTATAATAATAATTATAATTGTAAATTGTGTTTATGGATTCTTTATAAACTATCATAGTTTAATCTGAACCAATAAATAGGCATTTTCACTTCTCATTTCTGTAGATTGAAAAAGAAGTCATTTCTGAATAAAATTGTTACTGGGGACAGAAAATGACTTGTTTACAATAACGTTAAACATTGAAGTCAATTGGTTAACCGCAACAAGCACTAGTTAATACAAAAGGAGTAATTTTTCACCATGATCACGCCTGATCTCACACAGAATGAGAAATGCTCTAAAAACTGAAGTAGTTCCAATGGAAAATTATGTCATCTAACATATTCTCATTACCTGACATTATCAGATTATCATCTATTCTGAAGTTTCTAAAGCCACATTAGTGGGAAATAGTTTGATACTGGACTGATGTCCGAATAGAGTTTGATTTATATTTAGTGCAAAATCAAAAGTTTTAATGCCAGGGTACTGAGATTTGAAAAAGTTGTAAATAATAATGGAAAATATCTGTTGGATTAAAATTAAAATGTCAATTTTTTGTTTCATTTTATCACTATTTTTTTAAAAATGTATTATTTTTAGGATGACCTAATATATGGGTGTAGATATAAAACATGCATAACAGAATAATAAGAACTTATGCATAATTTTTTACCAATTTAAGCAAATATGGAGATAATTATGGTTAAATACATAAAAAAATCTTTGGAATTCATGTGGATAGATTTTTTTTAAAAAACAAATATTTTGAAACTAATATGGCTGTATATAAAATTTTTAAAACAATTACTTTTTTTAGAAAAAATATGCAATACAAAATTTTATAAAATTAATAATTATTTCTTTTTTAAATTTAAAACAAGATCGTTCAAACTAAGATGAATGTAAAATATTTTTTTTACATAAAATAATCATGTTTTTACATGAAAATTGGGTATTTTTTGAAAAATAATTATTTTTGTCTAATTTATTAGCTGATGTATATATCGATGACAGTATTATAATTTTTAGAATTATTTATTATAAAATTTTCAAAATTTTTAATATAATGGTCTCGAGAAGATGGCTTGAATATTAATATTTTTTTTTCATGAGAGAAAATAAGAGATTATTCAAAGTTTTATAAAATTTGTGGTGTAGAAAGTGATTTTTTAAAAGTAGATAAGTCCAATGGACTGTATTTTGGTTGAATAAGTTTTTATTAGAAATACCATGTCTGAATAAACGAATTTATGTACATCATTTTCAAATTTTCAGTCAAATTTTATATTATATTTTTTTAAAATATTTCTGAGTAAAGTAACATTTTTCGGAATTATAAATATTTCTATCGAAATGTCGTTTTATAGAACTGCTTTTTGTATCAGATTTAAACATTAAATACGTTTACCATTTTCAAGAACGATTTATATTTTTTATGTTTTACTTTTACGTCTGGGAATTGGGATTTTTTCGCATTCTATATGTAGATTTACGCGAAGAAAAAAATTAATTACATTATGAATGCTGTTTGTTGTATAGACATGTTAGTAAATGTATTATGTGTTTATTTAAATTGAAACCGGTTTTAGTAGAGATACAACTGACAACTGAATCATCGACACTGGATAATAATATGGGTAAAACCAAAAAGGATTTTTTTTTATCCAACTAAAGGTTAACTGTTTTTATTATTTGTTTCATATTCACATGATTTTAAGAACGGTATCAGATATGTAACAAATGATTTTATACTGAGAACTAATTATTATTCTTGTTTTGAAAAAAAAATAAATAAAAACACATACATAAGCAGATATATTAATGTAGATGAAACAAAGTGATCAGAAAAATAGCATGAAATGAAATAAAAGGATAAGAATTTAGGAAAAAAATCTTACCTGTAAAATACCACCGCCGTATCCTACACCAGAATTGAGAAACACTTCAGGAAGGCCAATCATTTTACCAACCCAATCCATCATAATTACTTCGAGTTCAGTACAAGCTGGACTTGCGATCTGTTTAAAAGGATGTTTTTTGTTAGTTTGAATTGAAATATGTATGAAAGGTAGTAACAACAAAATAAAATAAAACGGATTGTTTTCATTATAGTTAATATGTAATTATCCATTAATATTTATATAATATATATATATATATATATATATATATATATATATATATATATATATATATATTATGAACTCAATGTTAACTGTTAATGTCTTGTACATATTTTTGTTAATCAATAGAAAAATGTGCAAGATGTAATTAACTTAAGTATAAATATAATTAATAATCAAATTAAATAACAACACGAGAATTACTTCTTCGTAAATGAATCAGGTATCCAAGAACAAAAAGATTTTTAAGAACGTAATAATTATATATTGGTCAGAAGCATTTTGACGGCCATGGTCGTATTGGGGTGATAATTCATTTGTGTGAAAGTGAATTTGACAGTTCAAAAACAAATAAGCAATGTCATTATTATTAAAGTCCTATATTATATTACTTTTATAATATTATAAAATAGATGACATTATCATATATGATTATTGAAGACCTCTATTAAATTTTGTGGTATTGGGGTGAGTGATTTTTGAAAAAGTGAATAAGCCTAAGTACTAAACAAATGGTAACATTGGGGGTATTTTTTATTTGGAAAATTAATTTTTTTCAATTTTTCTTTTAAGACGTAAAGAAAGATTTTTATTTTCACACGTTAATTTACATTCGTGTACTAATTTTTTTACTTTTAAGTATTTAGATAACAATGCCAAAAATTCACTATTTCTTTTAGTAACGTGAAAAATGTATGTTAATAAATGAATCACTCAATTTCAACACTCAAAAATTGTATAAAAATGTTCAATAAATAATTATTCATTTTATTTTCTGATATGTATTTCAATGACAATGTTATTATAGTAAGGGTAAAGTGATTATTGAATCTTTTTTAAAATTTTACGGTGATAGGATAAATAACTAATTTGTGATTAACTGTGATTAATGATAGTTACAAATGATTAGTAATATTAAGAATATTTTTCTACTTAGAAAATTAATATGTTTTCAATTTTCCTGTTAAGACTTAAAAAATACTTTATTTTTAGATGTAAATCATAAATATATAATAAATAATAAATATATAATAAATCATAAATATGTACAATGTAGCAATGTGTAATATGTATATGTAGCAATGTATAATTATACATGCACTGAATAATTACATATTGCTAACTTTTTATCTTTAGGTATTTGGATAAATATAAAAACTTCTTTTTTACTATTTGTTTCAGTATTGTGGAAAATTTACATTAACACAAATGAATCATTCAATCTCAACGTCACAAGATTTTATAAAAGTGTTTAATAATCATTAATTGTTCACTTTATTCGCTGCTGTATTTTAAAGGTCACGTAAGAGAGCAGTGATTATTGAACACTTTCATAATATCTTGTGATGGGATGAATGAATAATTTTTAATTAAAGAGATTAATTGACACAAATTAATTATTCGTTCTTAACATCCTAAGTTTTTATATAAGTGTATAGTAATCACTAATTATTTACTTTATTCAGTGAAATGCATTTCAACAACAATGCTATCATCGTCAAAGTAAAATGATTGTTCAACTCTATTATAAAATCTTAGGGTGATTAGGTGAGCGATTCGTTTGTAATTAAAGTGATTAGTCACACCTCCAAACAAATAGTATTATTAGGAGTAATTTTAATTAGAAAATTGATATATTTTTCAATTTTTCTGTTAAGACTTGAAATATTCTAATAATTAAATTTTCATATACAAGTTACAAATGCACATTCTATTAATTTTAATTTGTGTATTGAACAATTATTGCATTTTTTTGCTTTTAGGCTTTTAGATGTCTTTTCATGTTAACACAAATGAATCATTTAATTTCAACACCGTAAGATTTTGCGAAAATGTTCAATTATTTATTGTCTATTTTATTCGCTGCTGTGCATTTTGATAACCATGTCATTATCGCCATAGCGAAGTGATTATTGAACATTTTTATAAAATAATATGGTATTGAAGGTGAGTGATTCATTGATGTTAAAATACTAAAATGTTTCAAATACAAATACGAATAAATATTAAAGAAAATAGATTTAATAATAAATTAAAGTAATTAATTATGATTAACTGTGACTATCATAATCAATCACTTTATTATTTAGAAAATGACCGAATTATTATTAATGTGTTAATGAGCATTTAAGTATGACAGAAAGAGTAAGTATTTATTGAATTTTATAATACTTTGCAGAATTAAAATTGCAATCCATTTTTGAAAAAAAAAATAAGTTACTTCGCCCAAGTATATTATGTAAATCTATCTGTTTATATTTTTGTTCCTTGTTATTGGATTTAAACATTTTTTCTCTAGTAAGGAGGCCTAAATGAGACTGAAGAGATTAGACATACATTTACTTGCTTACTATCATTTATTATTCTTTGGTATACTTTAGTCTTATTTGAGTCACCGTATACATAAACATTTTTATTATATTGTACTACCTTTGTATATTAAAAGATGGTGAAAATTTATAATATAAAATGAATTTAAAATTATTTACGAGTATTTTTTGGTACACTTTTTAAAATAAATTTAAAGCAAAAAGAATTTAAGATTCAAAATTATTGATAATTACTAGTATATTTTTTTTTTTAAATAATATAGAATATTAACTGCAATCTTTAAAAAATAATTAAGATTGTTTATATATATATATATATATATATATATATATATATAATATGTTCTAAATTTTAGATAACTTTTCAAGAACATTTTATAAATAAAACAATTTGTAAAATACCAGATAGATTGACCGGCCTTGCTCTTCAACAATGTCAATATGTTGTTGTGTACGTTATAAAGGTTATAAAGGTCTTAGTCAAGTAATGTGAAAGTATAGTGAAAGTATTAAATAATTTTGATTAACACGTTTTTCATTAGAAATTAAACATGAATGAATTTTTTATGCAGGTGTTTGGTCAATACACGAATTAAAATTAATTGCCATTATGAAATACAGCTGTTGTTTGATTACTAAAACTAGTTTTTTTTTATTTAGTCAATTCACAGTATCGTATTTTTATATAATAACAGTATTTTTTATCAACAATTATTATATTTTTTGTATTTTTATAATTGAATTTGGAAATTATGGACCATTAATAAAATTATATGAATTTACAGAAATGTAAATCATATGAAATCCAATATTTAGATTAAATTTCATACGAAGTGTCGAAACCTGTTATAGTAAAATAGGACAAAAAGAATGATTATTTGTTTTTTAAACTGTAGCGAATTCAATTTCTCAGAAATAAATTATCACCCCAACACTACAAGATATTAAAAAATTTCAATAATTATTTGGTTTTTATTTGTTTGTTCATGACAATAAGTTAATGGGAATTTCGATAACGATATCATCATTATCAGAATGTTATGTTATAAAATTTAAACAAATTCTTAATTAAAACTATTGAACTATTATAGGATGGTCCGAATGAGACTGAAGGGTTAAGATATTCATTTATATATTATTAATGACTATTTTTTACTATACTCTAGTCTCATATGGACCATCCCTATATTTCTTATCTTTATTTAATGTAACTTCAATTAAAATCTAAATTGAATAAGGTTAAGAAAATACACCAGAAATAGTATAAAAGCAGACTTAACTAAGAATTATTATAAATTTTATAATACAACTCTCTGATGATGATGTCATTGTCATCGAAATGGGCATCAGCTCATCATTATTATTTGCATACAAAATTATCAACAAGTAATTACTCTGGACTCTTTTGAATATCTTGTGGTGTTGGGAGTTATAATTTATCTGTGTGAATTAAAAAAATACAGAAGAATATTATAAAAAAATAGAAATATATATATAGAAGTTAATTATTTTGTCTAGGAAAATTTTTAAACGGAATTTTATATTGTATAATATTACAACAAAAGAATGTTTATTAAATTAATAAAGAAATTAAAAAATATATATTTAATAAGAAAATATTTTAAAGAATAAACACCAAATCTATAAGATTTTATTGATGTGTATTGTTGTTTTTTTTTGGTTTATACAAATTTTGATGCTGATGTTATCAATTTATAAATGCATGTTAATAAAAAATTATGGTGTTGGTTTAATATTTTTTCCATGAAAAATGTTCCACTTTGATTGATAAATTGTGGATAGAAAATATATCAAATGAATATATGAAGTGACTAAAATAAAACTGAAGGGTTTAGATATAAATTTTGTTGCTTACTATCATTTGTAATTTTACTATCCTTCAATCTCATTTGGAACACCTTATATTAATTTGGTACTTTGAGAAAAATTAAAGTATTGAGTATATTTTTTAAGAGAGAGGGGGTGTCTTTTTCTAAGATTAAATATGACCTAATAAAATTTGATAACTAAATTAATATTTGAAAAAAATTATCTAAATCTTGAGAGTTAAAATTCATCACAAAAATTAAAATATAAAATCACTGATTGGACAAAACAAGGAAGTGTTATAATAACTGACATAACGATAAACAAAAAATAATATTAATGTTAGAATTTTTTGCTTTTTTATTCTTGTACTCTTTTATTAAATATCTCATCATTAGGTCAAGTCAAGTCAGGTCAGTATTTTGGTTTTAAAACAATTGTTAGGTTGATGAACTGTCAACAATTTTTTTTTTAATTTTTTGGAAGGTTTTTTATGAATTTCTTCATCCAAATTTAATTATTAAGAAAAGATTTTGAATAATATATAAGAAATGATAAAAAAATATTTTTTATAGAAATAATATTTCAATTTTCTTGAAAAAAACCATGATAGGTGAATATATAAAATCTCTGCCAAATTGGAGGTAAATATATATTAATTACAATGTATATGATGATTAATTGAAGACTAAATATAGTAATAGAGAAATACTAAATAATGGTAAAACGTTAAATAGAAAAAAATTGTAAAATAATGTTAATTTTTATATAAAATTGTCATCCTTTTTATAGAATTAAAATAAACATTATTTTTTAACATACTTACCCAACTGAAACCAACTACACCTAATCCTCCACAAATAATTTCTCCGACAATTGCTGGATATGACATGGCGGTTGGAAAATACGCATGGAAATTTGGCGATTGCCAATGCGTCATCTACAAATAAAATAATTAAATTATACATATACATATATATATATATATATATATATATATATATATATATATATATAGTGAAAAAATATTGCAAAATTTTTCACATGCTTGTTTTTGCAAATAAATTATTCAAATCAGATATTTAAAACATACCAACGTAATTATACACTACGTCTGATTTGATTGAAAACATTATTAAAATTAGTTCTTCTTGAATACTAATTAGTGAATAATATTAGTATTTAAAATCAACATAACTACTGATCATTTCTTATTTTTTTAAGTTTATTTTATTTTATTTAAAAGTCATTAATTTAAAATCATGTCAAATTATTGGATATTTCATTGATTTTTTTTTCATAACAATTAATTAGTACTCAATTTAAGTAGTTAAATAAAAACTTAGTCGTTTGAATATCATATTATTCAATTTATTATAATGAGTTATTATTAGTAGTTAATATTTAATGTAAATATTCTTATACATTAAATAAAACATATATATATATATATATATTTATATATATATATATATATATATATATATATATCGACGATTTTATCTAAAAACATTATAAATATTTACTTTTTTAATTAATTGCATTTAAAAGTATTTCAAAAAACAATATTTGAACTTTTCTGATTATAATTAAATATACTTACACCAGGCAATATTTTTGTTTCTAAATCTTCTAAAATATCCTTCCATTTTTCGGCTTTTTGTGGTACTTCAGATGGTAAAAGTTTTTTCAAATAACCTGGTTCGACTGATGGCAATACATTTCTGTAATATAAATGAATCAATAAGAGATTATTATGTCAATAAAGAATTATGTAAAAAAATATTAATCATTATAAATAAAATAATCATACTACATTATACTTATACTGTATTTTTTCAAAAAGACAAATAAAAACGATGAAACTAGTACTGAAAATCAATTAATAGATATCTATTTATATAAGTTAACCAAGAAAATTTTCTTGGGTTTGCGTGTATTATAATTCAAAGAATTGTTTATACATCGTATGATTTATTACACCGGGTACATTGATTAATAAAGTACATAACTTGTTTTATTCGTTCACTGCATGTGTTTTTCATATTAAAATATAATTTAACCCTTTAAAATGTCTGTGCGATATAATACAATATAAATGTTTACTTTATGAATTTGAACTTGATTATAACGTTGTTTAAGTTGTAAGAAAAATTTGTACTGAATTTGGAAAAGGAGCAGTTACTTAAATAAACAATTTTTTTAGAGAATGCATCAAATTATAGAGACTATCAAATATGAATATCGATGAATTACAGATAATGATTACAACAAATTCGAACAGTTTGCTGAAGACTTCAAAATAAGTGAAGTCACAATATGGAATAATTTGTATAAAATAAGGAAAAGATTGAAATTAAGTACATTGGTATCGCATGTTTTAAAATAAATTACAGCATCTTAACATTTTTGTGTCTCTTATTTTAGGGTTATAATCACAATACTTTTTGGATTAAATTTTAACCTGTGACAAAAATAGGTTTTTTATTCTAATTATAAATGTAATTATCACAGGGTATCATTAAATGATTCTTTGCTACAAATTTCTAAATCAAAATTGATTTCAAAAAACATTTATGTGTTTAGAAGACTTCAAGAGGAATTATTAATTATGAGTATCTACAAGTTGGTCAAATCCTCATAGCAAATATTTACAATAAACATCAAAAAGTCCATAATACATTACAATAAGAACTACCAGTGCTAGTAAATCGTCAAAGAGTTTATTTTGTAATATAACTCTTAATCACATCTAATGTTAAGAGAAAAGATAATGAATTTGGGAAGGGAATTTTTTTCTCATCCTCAGTATTTACCAGATATAATCTCCATTGGATTTCCACTTATTTTTATCTCTGGATAACCATATATGTGGTAAAGAATTCAAAAGTAACACAGTTCTTAATTATTTGAAAATAAAAATCCTAAATTCTATAAAAAGGTAATTTATATTTTTTTTTGTTAATAAAGAGCATTCCAGTGTGAAGGTGGATATTCTGATGAATAGTTATTTTAAGTAAAAAATACAAGTGTTCCAATTTTAATCATAAAAACAATAACATTTTCCTCGTAAATATATATATATATATATATATATATATATATATATATATATATATATATATAAATATATATATAATAAATATATAGTTTTGTAAATGCATTTTATATTTTAAAAATAAAACAGATCACATGGTTAAATCATTTTAACAATTTATTTCCTTAAACGGCACAAAAACATTAAATTCATGTAAGATAATTATTATATAACAAATTATACTTTTTCGTTTTTACATTCTATAGTTCTTAATTGTTTTTCGATTTGCTATGCATTAGACAGACAGACAGATATATACACAAGCAAATATATATATATATATATATATATATATATATATATATATATATATATACAAACACACACACACACACACACACACACACATATATATATATATATATATATATATATATATCCACATTTGAAAGCATATTCCGAATGACCTTTGTTTTTGCTTCATTATTAAAAGTAATCAGTACATCATAAAAAATGCAGAAATTGCAATATTTTTTAATATGCATCTAGAATATTTAAATTTTATGTTCCGCGTATGAAACCATTGCCAGCGGATTATAATTATTTAATAAATCATTGTTATTTATATATAATTCAACCGTAAATAATTAGGTAGTTTATTGAGGTCTGTTTTATAAAAGTTCAATACTAACTTTCTATTAGGAAGGTTAAAATTCAATTCACACATATAATTTTCCGGTTGAAGTTTTTACTGCATTATGTGGTCATTTTAGATTTATTTTAATTGTTTTTTTTTTCATATTAAAATAATTCTAGTTTAATTTTTTACGGAATTAGAAAAATGCACTTTTTTAATAATTAATCGAAGTATAATTATTGTAATTATATAGTATTTCTAATATAATTATATTGCATTTTTATATAATACTTGATTAATAATAAATAAATAAATATATATAAAGTTGATATTAAATAACTATTTTACAAATGAATCATTTATCCAATACTATGAAATTTTAAAAAGATTCAATAAAATTTATTATTTCAATGTCTCAACTATCATTGGTACTAAATAATTTATGAATTCTCGTTCAGATTATGGAAATGTGTTTAACCTAATAAAATGGACAATATGCGATCACTTTTATAAAATCTTGTGGTGTTGATGCAAGTGATTTATGTGTGTAAAAATTAATTTCTAAATAATCAGAGTGTCAATTGGGCAATTAGTTAATTATTTAGTTTAACAATTTTTTTTTAAATTTGACTGTCTACAAATTTTTCTATGAAAAACAACAAAAATATCGTAGGAGTATTATTTTGATTAGTAAATGGAATAATTAATTTAAAATTCGATGAAAAAAGACCCTGAATATGGTATCGTCATCGAAACTGTCAAATTGGTTTTATAAACAACGAAGTGAACAAGTGATTATTAAACATATTATGGTGTTGTGGGTGAAAATTCATTTGTGTTAAAGTGAATTTGCCAAATTTTGAAAACAAACAATTTAATATTTGTTGAAAAATAATATAAGTAAATGCAAATCACTTTAAAAATTTAAATTATTTATTTTCTAACAAAAAAACAATCATTATCACCAGAGGATTTTTTATAACAGTGCTCACTAATTATATATTAATTAATTGATAATGAGTATTTTAAAGGTCATGTCATTATCATCAAATTGCAGTTCTGGCAAATTTGATTACAATGTCACACTGACTATCAAAAGAACTAAAATTGAATAATGAGTGGCTGTTGAATTCATTTAAGAAAATTTTAAGATACTCTAATGCATTTCTTTTATTAATTAATGTAAATGAAATTTTGGTAAATCCAAAAAACAAGAAAATTTATAATTAAATAATTTAATTATCAATTTGGTAACGAACAAAAAAACCTTTTTGTAACTAGTAAATAAATTTCGATTTATCAGAATAATTATATAATTAAAATAATATAAGACTACCTTTTTATACTGCATATAATTAATTTCATTATTATTATTTTTCTCAAACGTTTTATTGTTTTGTAATTAACTTTCGTGCGTGTTTTCCTTTCTGTTAAAAATAAGATTTTGAGATAAAAACGGACTTTAGCATCAATACAAATCAGATGATAATTATATATTAAAACAGTTATGATTTTGATGCTAAAACCAGTTTTAGCAAGGTAAAGTATAAATAGTGACTGGAAGTATTTTATTAAAAAAATATTTATGGAAACAGGTACATATGAATGGGAACAAAAAGATGTTATTACTTTAAAGATGAAGTCATTTATATAAAATAGAGTAAAAATAAAAAGTTGTAATAGGAAACAAACATATTTTTTAAAGAAAACTGTTAATAAATATAATTTAGTCAGATAAAAGGAGATATATTTAGTGACTGAGTTAATATGACACGTAAAATCTATTAGTGAATAACGTTTTTTCGAATATATTTAAAAACTTAAAATACTAGTTTAGTTACTATAAAAAAATCAATTCGTATTAGATTTAATACATTAAAAAAGATGAATTTCTTATCCCTGACTCATTTTTTAAAATATCAGAAAAAAAATAAAAAATATATTAAACGACCTTGAATTTGAAACAGGTGTGATTTTTTACATAAGTTCTATTTTGAAATCGATGAAGTATCTAAGCACTTTATAGCTCTAAAGTAGGCACTAACTGCAATTGAAAAAACGGTATTTAAATACGATTAACGTGCTCGAAAACATAAAAATGAATAAGAAATTGTCGAATTTATAACGACCATGGTACATAACAAATGTCAGCCTGATTGTCATGGTCAATGTTGTTAATACGTAAATTTTGTTCGATTTTTTTCGAATGTAACGTTTAATCTACATTATATCATACAAAAAGTAGTTGTAACAGCTTCTTATACTCATAACAAGGACGCGTGTAAAGCATCTAATTAATTTAGTAATTGTTTGTTTCTATGCAAAAATTAGTTCATAATGTGTGATAAGATTCTCTATATTTTGAAGATTGACGTCAAGTTTATGATCTGAACTTCTGACACAAGAATTAGTAATGAAATATTTGTCAGTTAGTTGCGGTTGCTTTACAAAATTTGATCTGAACAATGAGATCTATTATTAAAAGATATTTTATGGAATTTTATTATCTACTAAAAAATAACAATTAAAAAAAATATAAATACCTGTCACGAATGTTGTCTATGTAATCTGCTACAAAATCAACTGCTGCATATGCGAATTCCCGGAATTCTTTTGAGTCCATTTTGGGTTATAAAAACTGTAAAAATGAAATGAAAATAAAATTAATATTTGTATTTACATAAAAATAATATTCAAATAACTTATGGAATAATCGTTATAGAAAAATAAAAACTGAAAATGATTTATGGTTTTATTAATGTAAAAGGAAATATTTTTTTCATATTATAGGATATAATTTGTTATGTTTAAGTAATGGAATAATCTTTGAAAATATTAAAAAAGAAAAGTATATTATTTATACATGACTGACGATGTTCATTAATAAATTATTAAAATATTTCTTATTATTAAAAATGAAGTTAAGGATATAAATTATTATACTAGAGATAAAGTCAATAATATTATAAAAAAATAAATAAAACATGTCAAATCGTAAAAAAATATTCCTATTAAGATAATTTTTAAAATGATGAATATGAATGACAAGAAAAAAATGATATTTTAAAAAATAATCCATCGTTAATTATAACAACAATTAATAAATCATTCATTTGAAATAATTTATTTCTATGAGATTAAAGTAATTTATGAAAGTTATATTGTAAATAACAATTAAAAAATGAAATAAATAAATATATTATTGACTTTTTTTCAAAAAATGTAATATTTGGGATGTTATTAATAAATAAATGATGAATAACGATAAATAAACTATTTTTGTTAATTAACCTACAATAAATATATCACAACAATTTAGTTCTTGAAAATATGTATTATTCTTAAATTAAATTTTAATACATATATATACATTTTAATTTAATAAAAAAATTGTTGAAAAAGTTTAAAATAATGAAATATGGATATAAAAAAATAATTAAATAAATTGCATATCATAAATACAATAGTAATAATATTAAATAATTAAAAGAAATAGTATGAATCATATTAAATTATTATCAATTTATAAATTATCAATTAGTCATTTTTTCGAAAATTATTTTTAAATAATAATTCGAATGAGAATTTAAAATGGTAATAAATATTATTGAAAAAACATTATTTGTTTATTTTGAATACAAATCATATATTTTATGTTAATAATAAAATATGTTAATTAATACACTGATATAATAAATTAAAGAATGTCAAGTATGTAAATATTTTTTTAAATCTTTACATATTTTTTGAAATATTGTTTAGAATAATTATTTTACAAAGAATAATTTACAAAAATATATAAAATTATTTTATATTTCAATTTTTGTGTGGTAATTTAGAAAATATATTTAATAAAAAACAAATTTCATTTTTCTACCAAAGAAATTTGTTCCCAAAATGTTGTTAAAACTAAAAATAAATTTTAAGAAAAACAATAAACATTTTCATACAATAACTAATATATATGTGATCCAAATGTGACACCTAATTTTGTGTTTTATTAAAAAGAAATAAAAGAAACTATACACATGTTTCCCTATACACCACCCTATACACATGCTTCTTTTTAATAAAACACAAATCTAGGGGTCACATTTGGATGATATTTATTATTCAAATTGAAACAATTTTCAGAATAATAGTTAATAAATAAAATTAACATTCTCTTGAAAAATTACCTAAATTTTATTTCTCTTCCAAAAAATATATTTCCAAAAAGCAATTTCAAAAATAAATTTTAAAAAATTAATAAATATTTTCATGCAATACTTAATTTATTATTTAATTAGAAACAATTTTTAGTATATTAATTACTAAATAATGACTTTAATTAAATGATTATTCGATTTGAAAAATTTTCAATTTTTTTTTAATACAAATAAGTCATAAATTTGAAAATTACGTTTTAATTTTTACAAAAAAGTTTTCTGCCTTAGACAACAGGTATAAAGAATATTGTCTTGAATCCATTAGTTACAAACAGGATATTTTTTTTGAGTCTAGGAGATAATACAAAATCTTAATTAAATCTTAATCTTAAATCCTAATATGGTATGAAGAAATCATCGGTCAAACACCCCACAGTCACTCTACTGTCACCAATGACCTGACCTGACCTGATGGGTTTTAAGTGTTAATAGATACTGAATAAAAAATATAATTAAATCAATGTTAATTAAATATTATTAGAGATTAATTAGTGTTAATAAGAAAAAAACAAACTAAAAGATCTTCTGATCCGAGTTTGTTCATCTATTTATGTCGGAAAGTTCATTAAAACAATATTTTTATTTATGACTGTTAATATTTTTTATGTTAGACATTTGTATAATTATACTGACATAACGATAAACATTTTTTTCAAATATATTTTAATGGAAAGTTTAATTTTTTGAAAAAAATATAAAATTGCGAATGTTAATTTGTATATATATATATATATATATATATATATATATATATATATATATATATATATATATATATATATATTTATTTATATATATATATATATATATATATATATATATATATATATATATATATATATATGTGTGTGTGAGTGTGTATGTGCATGTATATATTTATTAAATAACATTTGATTTTTTCAAAGATTATAAGATAACCTTTATATATTTTATGCATGTTTATATAGTTTGTTATAAGCATAAATTAATATATTATTATTTGAATAATTAGATAATAATTTATATACTCTTGTAGAGCAATATATTTACTTATATATATATATATATATATATATATATATATATATATATATATATATTGCATCAAAAAAGTGACAATTGTTTTGTTCCATTATAATCTGTTTAGAAAGTCTTTAAATGTTGGCCAATGTCTAATGTAGTAACTGACAATATCCTATAACGGTTATGTTTCTTTTTGCCCACCGTATAACTTTTTGGTAAATCAAGGATCAAACGCAATCTCTGAAAGAATAGACAATGCTGCATGTTTCTACACCACCAATTGTCCTTTTCTTTTGTTTAATAGTTAAAAAAATACTTTAGCTTATTCGAACTTTTATTAAAAAAAGGTTTCAAATAAATTTGTAAAAAATATATTTTAAAATTCATAATGTAACCGGTTATTTTAAATTTTTAGTCAAAAGGTTATTAAAAAATTATTTGATAAATGAAATTTTTGACGTTATATTAAAAAATTCACACCAAAAAACACTTATTGCTAATTAATTAGATTAATATCTGTTAGAGTATTTGTTATGAATTTTTCCTGCTTTTTTATGTTATTTTATTTAGATGATAGTTATAAAGATATATTGCAAATTTGTTCAAAATACTAAGTATAGTAAGTGACAAGTATTTTTATTATCATAAAATTAATATATTAATTATTTCATAATTTACAAACACATGAAATGTTGACAATTCATAATCAAAAATTTTAAACATGAAAGTAATATCTGTTTGAAAATTTAACATCTTAACAGTCATCAACTTAATTATTCCAGACAAACATAACATGCTTTAAAATAAATGGATGTACATGGTAAAATACATGTACACTTTTATGCTTTTGTATATATATATATATATATATATATATATATATATATATATATATATATATTTCTGAATTAGTATTTATTTTTGTATAATTGATTAAACTTAAAAAAAAAATTATATATAATAATATACTTGGATGTTTTAAATAACTTTTTAAAATTGAGGTCCCTAATTATTTTAGTTCCAATTATAGATTTTTTTATTTTTATATATAATGAATAAAACTATTTTAAAACCTGTAAGTTAATAAATAATAAATATAAAATATTTCAAAATCAACATAATATAAAATATCAATTATCGAAATATGATACAAACATACTTATACATAATTTATATATATATATATATATATATATATATATATATATATATATATATATATATATATATACATATATATGAAAATTTATTGTGAATAGAATTAACAAGATTATATAAAAAAATTTTCAAGTATTTATATCTTTTTAAATTGCGGCAAATTTTGTATTGATTATTCTGTAGTAGTAAATATTTGTACAATAACTTCATTTATAATAGCATTAATAAATATGATAATTTTTTTAAAAAAGGTGTAATAACTTACTGAAATAAATTACTAGGTACGAAACATATTTTAAACGTTTATACATACATATAGGATCATCCAAATGTGACTCCTAGATTTGTGTTTTAGTAAAAAGAAACATGTGTATAGTGAAACATATGTATAGTTTATTTTGTTTCTTTTCAATATAACAAACATCTAGGAGTCACATGTGGATGACCATATATATTTATATAAATACAGATATATGAAAATTTAATGTAAATGCTTTTCCTAAATTACAGCCAATTTTGAAGTGATTATTGCCAATTAATAATTTTACACACGTAGTAGATATTTGTTTTATTGTTTGATTTTTATTAACACTAATGAATATGATTACTAACTTTAAAAAATATAATTTATTGAAATAAATTATTTAGTACGAAATATGTTGAATATTTATATATATGAGAATTAAATATAATTATTATTTTCTACCTTCTTACATGCTTTTTTTGGATTTAATTTCTAAAAATAATCATCGTGTGACAAGAATCTCCAATTGGTTACACTTACTACAACAATAAATTCCTTTTATGTTCTTTTATCATATAATTTCAAAATTTTATTGATTTAAACATTACACGAGATGTTTGTAAAATAAATTTAATTTTAATTATCCATCAAAATATGTTGTAGATATCACTAATAAAAAAATATACGAATGATTTTTTAATCATATTTATTTTTCAAATTTCGATTATTTTGATTATTTTGAACTAATAGAAAGAACTATAAATACTTAATAAATATTTGCTTCTAAAAAATTATGTAATAATGGACATTAATTTAATTAGCATAAATAAAATTAATTTTTATCTATCTATCTATCTTTATATTTATCTATATATATTATATATATATATATATATATATATATATATATATATATATATATATATCGATATTTAAGTTACTTTCTTAAGTAAGTGATAGAAATTTAAATTTATATCAAGTGTAAAAAAATATTTATATACATAAATATATAAAAATGAAATAAATACTGTAAATGATAATAACAAAAAATGATAATTATGGTCTTTAATTCACAGAAATTATCATTTTTTTAAAAAAATAAACAACAATTTGAATATACGAGTAGATGATTCCCATTCAAAAATGATATTTGTTCAAATACCTTTTTTTAAACATAATTCTTTATTATTTGTTTTGAATTTGGTAAATTTACTGTCACGCAAATGAATTCACCCCCTAACACTACAAGTTTTTAAATTCAACAGCCGACAGTGTTTAATAATTTAATTATTGAACATTTTTTAAAAATGTGTATTGAATGGGGTCATATTTTATTCTTTAGATTTATTGTTGACTGATAACATAAATACTTATTTCAGATAAACAAATCATATCTTAAAATGATCGTGTGTATATATATATATATATATATATATATATATATATATATATATATATATATATATATATATATATATATATATATATATATATATATATTTTTATATATAAGAAACTATACACATATATATATATATATATATATATATATATATATGTATATATATATATATATATATATAGATAAATTTATATTATACATATATATAATCATATCTATCTATATATTTATATAGGTATGGCAAGAAATATATATATATATCTCTATCATCATGTGATTTTTTTTTATTAATTAAAGACAAATTTAGGTGTCACATTTATATTTTATATTATCTATATATTATATATATAGCGAAATTCAAAAGACCAGAAGGCGGAAGGGAGATATTTGCCAACCTAATATATAGGTGTTTTTCAAGCGTGATAGAATTTTAAATTGTATCTCTATCGAAAGTTCTATATAATCTAGAAAAACAATTTTTATATATAAATATACGAGTGAATAAAAAATGATAATTATTATCGTAATATTTACTTAATAAAGCTTAAAAAATAGCATTGATTGTAAATTCTTCATTATATCATTTTCGTATTACAATAGAATTGTTAGACATATTTCCATATATTTATCAAAATTTCTTTTATTTATTAAAATATCAATAAAATATTATTTGTTTTCTTTTATTTATTAAAATATCAATAAAAATATTCGTACTTTCAAATTAAGTTTTTATAAAAGATTGAAATATATTAACATTTTTTTAGTAAAATTCTGTAAATGAAATTTATATTTTTTTAAAAAATTTAAAACATTTTTTACAAATAAAATATTATAAATATAAGAAATAAATTTAATTTATTAATAATATTTACTCTGCAATGCTATTTATTTACTTTGATATTTTTCAAAAGATCATAAAAACAAATAATAATAGAAGAATGATTTGAATGTTAAAAAACTTGATTTTTTTCTTATTAAAAATTAAGAATAAATTATTGATTTTAGTAATAAATAGTTTAATTATTATATTTTTTTACAATTATAATTGTTATATAGTTGAATTATTGTGTGTGTACTATTTTTAAATATAATTATTGCAAAATTTTCGCGTTAAACTAAAATTATTTAGAAAAGTAATTTTGAAATATTATACATACATATATATATATATATATATATATATATATATATATATATATATATATATATATGAAGGTCATTTAATAAGTATTGTAAATTTATTTATTGTTTAATTTAATTAAATTTTTCAATTCAGTTTTTTTTACTCTTTTACCATACTTATCAAACAACCTTCGTATATATATGTATATATAACCAGCTATAGATGGGTCAAAAGTTAATTTCTTATTTTTTTACAGTCTAAAGAAACCAGAAATTAACTTTTGGCTCACTCTATTTTATATATATATATATATATATATATATATATATATATATATATATATAAAGTGTGCAAGAATGCTTATTTTAAACAATAATACTTTATTAAAATGATTTAAAATAAATTCTTATGATACCTCAGAATCTATTGAAATTAATATTAATAAAATTGCAATGGTATAACTTAATGTATATATATATATATATATATATATATATATATATATATATATGTGTGTGTGTGTGTGTGTGTGTGTGTGTGTGTGTGTGTGAGTGTGTGTGTGTATGTATGTATATATGTATGTGTGTGTTTTAAAATTAACATTTGTTAATAAAACATATTTTAAATGAAATAAATATTTGTTTACAAACTTACTATTTTATCAAGAATTATCAACTTAATTATTGTAGATAAATACTACATTTTTAACATACGTATATTAATAATATATATATATATATATATATATATATATATATATATATATATATATATATATATATATGTATGCTTGTGTGTATTCAATGCATAAATAAATGTTTTATATTTATTAATATGATTTTTATGTAAGTGCTCAAATGAATTCAATATGTATTAATTTTTTTGTCTAAATTATTTTTATATTATATATATATATATATATATATATATATATATATATGTGTGTGTGTGTGTGTGTGTGTGTGTGTGTGTTGAATGCAAACAATGAAAACTAATACACTAATATAAACAATATATAATAAATAAAGTACCAAACGCAAATATTTACAATTACGAACACGAACTGCAAACAACCAATGCACAGAATCGAAAATAAAAATCAAACAGCGACCGAGAAATGAATTTGTTAATAAGACAAATTTTCAAAACTCGAACTGATCGAAACACCGAACTGAATTTAATGCAGTAGTAGTACGACACTGTCGGATTGTACGATATGAATTCATCTATGATTGAAAACCGACGATTTTGAGCATTTATATAGACAGTATGTCGGGAGCAATCTCTTCACGGCGCGTATGCATCGAAAGAAACACAACGGCGAAAAAAAAACGATACGATAAACACCTTGAAATTTTGAAGTTAAGCGGAACGTATTTTGTGCGTCACAATTATCTAGTCGAAGTTTCGTTTTATGGAAACAATACACTTTTGTTCATTGGCATTTGGATAATTGTATCACTCATATATATATATATATATATATATATATATATATATATATATATATTGTATATATACACAATTCCTATTTACTTATAAATTTAATTCGTGAATTAATTTCATTACTTTCATAAATAAATACACTTTTAACGGTTCTTATAGGAAATATCACCTTCAATGTTATTAATCGAAGAAAAATATTACCGTTTAACTATTATACAATGTGATATAAAACAAATATAAACAATTATGTACAATAAATATAGACTCATTTTTACAAGCCATATAAAAAATCAAAATTCGTACAAACAATAGTAAAAAATTGTGAAGGATCATCTAAATTTGACGCCTAAATTTGTGGTTTATTAAGAAATAAAAGAAACTATACACATGTTTCTCTATACACCATTTTATCTTGCTTTTTTTAATAAAACACAAATCTAGGCATCACATTTGGATTAATTTATATTATAGGATAGTTAAAGAAAAAGCATATATTTATTTAATAAGATGCTTTTTTGAACAATGTAGGAGCACATGGGATGCAATTCTAAACAGAAATAATTCAAAGAAAGACTGTTTGTTTCGTGTTTAATTGATATTTTTGGTTAGGTAGTTTTAATCAAAAATATCTATTAAATATAAAATGTGAAATGTTTGATCAGTTTGAATGAGAGAGTTTGAAAAGTAAACGAAGGGTCACTATTTTAGTCTGATGTTTAATTTTTTTATGAGGTACTCGGCTTGGTGTGATTTGTGATTTTAACCAAATAATACTTCTTTTTTTCTATGACAAAATGATTGTGTATTAAAAATTAAATTGACAAGATACAAACAAAATTAATGAAATTCACTCTTTCATAAAGATCCTCGTTATTTAGCTTATGATGTTTATTCCAATTTTTTTAATCTTGGCCTTCATTAATTAAGATTTGTAAAAATCAAATTAGGATGGATAAAAATATTAATGTAAACATTTTTTTTCAAAAATCGAAACTCTGCTACCAAACTTTCTATCCTAAGCAGGTGCATTACTATTATAATTACAATAATTATTTTCTAAATATAGCTGTGATATACATATATACATATATATATATATATATATATATATATATATATATATATATATACATATACATACACTTACGCTTAAAATAATAAGAACAAATTAAAAATTTCTCTTTTAACTAATTTTTTGCACTTTTAATGGCAACACTAATATGGTACTTAGAGTTTGTTTTTGCAGCTATAGTTGCAATAATTTTGTACTGTGAGACTGTAAAAGAACTGTAACAAAACAAAAATATGGAAATCCCTGAAGTGGTTAACAAGTTATGAAATCATAATAATAAGAACGAACATTTTGTTCCTGGTTTTATTTATTAATAAAAAGTTAGTAAAGGTAAAATAAAAAAGTAAAATGTAATGGATTTTTTTATAAATGGGATTAAACTGCATTATATTATGAAAATAAAAGTTATAAAAAAATATTAAATCGATTAAAAAATATAATAAACAAAATTTAATGTAGGAATTGATTTCTATATCTGTTATACGAGGGTCGTTTGATAAGTATGGTAAAAAAGTAAGAAAAACTAAATTGAAAAATTAAATTAAAATAAATTAAATAATTAAAATTAAATAAATAAATTTACCATACTTATCAAACGACCCTCGTATATATAGTAGAGATTGGATTGGTTCAATAAAACATCCAAAAATGAATTAAAACATTTTTCAATCTTTTTTTAAAACGGTCTGTATTGATAATTTCTTCTAGTTAATAACTGTCTGATGAAATTTTATGACAGACATTATGTAAAATCAATTAAGATAAATTAAAATTAAAAAATATTAGAACGTTTTGCTTTTTAAGAAGACTGATCAATATAAATAATAAACAAAAAAGTTAATCATCCTTATTTTTAGAATGTAAAGAAATTTTATTCTAAAAGATTGACGTTTCTCTCTTTCTCTCTCTTTCTCTTTCTGTTTTTCTTTACATATAAATATATATATATATATATATATATATATATATATATGTATATATATTTGTTCTAGAAATTTGTAATAAAAATATTTTTTCAATAATGCAGTATGCCCATTTATGTAATTAACTTTTTAAAAATAAATACAAAAATATTTCAACACTTCCTTAACGAGATCAATCTTTATTAAATACAGATTTATTTTTTTTAATATTTATTATACTTTCTCTAATTATTATTCAAATATAATTACTGTTAAAAAATTAATATGTAATTTAAGCCGAAAGTATTAAGATGTAAATAAACAATTTGGTAATTGCAAACAATTTATATGAATTTTCAAAACATAGCACTCCTCTGACAACATTTTTATTTAATTCAAATGTACTGTGTCAAGAATTTTCCGAGACGTTGTTATATACCTATAATAGAGTCATCTATTTTCTGCTTAAATGGAAATTGACACTGAAGGTATTTTTTAAAAATTAATCAGATAGATGCTCTATGAATTACCATGTTGGGAAACTGGCATAATTGTTTTTTCACATATATATATATATATATATATATATATGAATTTTTCACATATATATATATATATGATGATATATATATATATATATATATATATATATATATATATATATATGATTTATGGAGAAAGCATTAAATTATATATTTAAATGATTTTTTTGTCTCAGTGAACTCAAAAGTAAATAACGATGTAAATTGTGTTTAATATTTCTCTCTCTCTTTTTTATTATATATATATATATATACCTATATTGTGTGAACTAGTTTATTCTCCTTTAAAAGTAAAAAAACAAACTACTTTAAACTGCTTCTCGTGCGTACACGTTAATACTTTTTTTTATCAAAAATAACTGAAAATGATATTTTAATGATTATCTAAATGAATTGGATTTTTTTTTGTATATTATTCAATCATACTTTTCCAAAGTGAAAGTATTAATTAAGTAAAAATAGCAGTGAAAAGATTAGAAAAAAATTTTAAATCAAAACATAATTTTTATTATTACCACCAGATATTTATGTATATATTTAATAATAGTGTAATAATTATACTTTAATATTATATTAAACGTATAGTAGAGTTCGGTTATAAAGTCTTTGAGGAAAGCGCACTGAAAATTAATGTTGTATTCGAATGTTGGTACGAATATGTGAAATTTTCGTAATCAGAGTAATAATTTATCTTTAGGGGAATATAATAATTAAGAAAGAATAATGAAATAATTCTTAGGAAATGATTATTCGTGTTAAGTCTAATGAATTTCTTATTTTGAAATCATATTTGAATCCAGAGATTTTTTTTATTAAATTTACTTTCATAATTATTTCTCTTTTACATTTTATAATCATTATTATCAGATTTTCTCTATACATTGCTGAATGAATGCCTCTCTCAAAATGTTCCACTTTAACTGTTTTAATATATTTTGCTTTTTCTTTCAGTCCATTCCGACGAATTTTTTCATATCTATGTTCCATATATCCATGAATTTCTTCCTGTGTTTTCTTATACATTTAGATTCCCAATCAATAATCTACCTTGTTTATCAATGGTTCCTTATTATTGCTATATGACCAGTCTATTTCCATTTAATTTTTTTTTTAACTATAACATCTGTAAATATTATTTCCTTTCTGATTCACTCATTTCTCTGACTATCTTTTCGTACTGTTACTAATATATTTTTTTTTCATGAAAATTCTTGACACAGTACATTTGAATTAAATAAAAGTGGTGTTTATGTGTTGTCTGAATTAATGAATTATTTTGGCATATTTTATGACTCATTTTTCACAGCCATATATAAAAATTGACAAGATGCATTGATCAAAAATTTCTGTTTTTAAACATAGAGGAACACCAAACTTTACAATATGTGATTTTTTTCTGAATTGATAACGATCTAATTTTTACTCTCTGTTCATTTCATTAATAAAACATTCCTTTGTATTAATGGATTATCTCAAATATGCATAGTTTTCAATTTCTTCTATTTTTCTTCCTTTAACTTCGCTTCTTTTCTGATATGAAATTTTACTGAACATTATTTTTGTTTTGTAGATGTTTATCAAAAAACCAAATTTTGAATTTCTTTATCCAATTTTTCTATTCTTTTTTTCTTATCATTCAAATAATAATGTTATCAGAAAATTTTAAGTGGCTAAACATCTCTCTATTCTTATTCCATCCAATTCCCAGTTTAGTCTCTTAAATATTTTTTTAACGTAGATGTAAATATTGTTGTTTAACTGATATTGCATTGCCTTGATTCATTCCTTTCATAATTTTAAATTTATCTGTTCTTTTTTGTACACTTG
>CP092087.1:62573371-62653371 GCA_029203775.1 Neoneuromus ignobilis | reverse complement strand
TATATATATATATGTGTGTGTGTGTGTGTGTGTGTGTGTATATGTATACATATATATTAGGTTTACCGGAAAGTTCTGTCCGTTTTTGAATTAAAAAAAATAATACATTTTCAATATATTTATTAATATTTACTAAACAATATAATTTTTCCTTCGTTACCAATGACCTTTTATCAGCGTGATAGTAATTTGTGAATTTCATTTCTGTAAAATGACTATCTTTGAAACTTAAGATAACATTATTAGACAGAACTTTCCGGTAGACCTAATAAATAAATATATATATATATATATATATATATATATATATATATAATCATTAAATTATATAATGATTATATCTATATTATTTTATCATTAAAATCATTTATATTAGAAAAAATATATATTTATAGAAATTTTCTCAAAAAAAATATATTAAAAATTGAATTGTACAAAACATTTAAAATGTCATATAAAATAAATTTATTCAATCAAATCAGTTGTTGAGTTTTTATAGAAAGAAACATTATGTAGTCGAATTTCATTTTCATCTTCTGACGTGAACGTTATGCACGCTGTATCGAGATTCAATACATGTATGGATATATTTACGTACCCTTCGTCCAGCAAATTTTCAATATGCAATTTCGGTGTAACTATAAAATTCCCATTTTCCGGTTCGCACTCTACAGTATAATCGCAAGACGATCTTAATGTGAACAGTATGTTTTTGGTTACGCTAATAACGTCTTCGTATATCATCCATTTGATTAAATCTAGTCCAATTTTTTTTTCTAAAAATTATATATATATAGACGGAGAAAAAATTATTAGTACCCTTTATAGTTGAAAAATTTTATATTTCCCCCAAATTAATAAATAATAATGGAAACCAGTAATTTGATATCTTTTTATTAATCGGAAAAACCTCTCTTAATCCTATTTTGTTATATATTCATTAAAACTGTTGCTATCTGTGTGGACAAAGTATTTGTACGCTTACATTTTAATTGAGAGTTTTATTTATATAAGTGATTAAACTAAGTGTCTTTTTTATGTGCCGTAAGTATTGTATGGATAATATTTGAATGTATTCAATGAAAAAAATGTATATTTTATGACGTTAGGCTAGACAACATATAAAAAATTCGAGGAATTTCTAATAATCTAAGAAAATTGATTGTAAATGATCAAAGCAATGGATTATTTTTGGGTAATATTAGGAATAGATATATTTGGTAAAATTAAGATTTGCATCCATTATTCAGTGACGTAAAAATTAAATTACTATTATTTGGTACAGAATTAGAAAATTTGATTTTATACATTTTATAAAGAGAATAACAAATCATAGACATGTTAATAGAAAAAGTAAAAATGTGATATTTTTAATTTTTAAATAAAAAAGAGGTATATTTTTTATAGAATATATTTTTTTATTTATGTTAATTTTTTAAAAATCTGGATGGAAATCTATATTTTTAAATAGTTTGTTTTCACAAATCAATGCCGAACGTAAATTTTTATGTTCGACTTGCAGTTGTATATGAAGTTTAATAACATATTTGACTAAATCATAAGTAATTCCTAGTCTAGAGAACAAGTCTTTTTCCTTTCTTGTAAATTATTTGCCATAAAATGTTTAGTTTTGTTTCATATCCTGAATAAATGTAATTCACTAATTCATTAATAATAAAAATAATATGAATATCGCGTTTGAAGTATATATTTAGGTATTTAAATTAGAAATTTAGAAATAGAATTTACAACATATAAGATTATTTGGGTAGAAATTTAAAAAGTTTATAGAGATGATAAAAAAAATGTAGCGTGTAAAGAAAAAGTATAATAACAGATTGAAAAAATAAAAGTTGTTTGAAAAATTTAGTTTTAAGTATACAGCGTTGTGACTAGACCCAAATTACGTCAATCTTTTAACCTGTGGAAGGCAACACCAAATTATTGAGTTAGTAGAAAAGTGCAATACGTCATAATAATCTATTAAAAAATGGAGAAAGTGTCGCGATTTTAATTTTTAAATTTTTTATAGGGTATGTGACTTGGAAAAATTTTGATTAAAAATAATTTTTTTACACATGATTATTCACTAAAAATTATATTATGAAACTTTTAAAAGAAGCTGTCGAAATTTTAATCATTCAAAGAGGTACTCAAGCTTGGAATGTTCTTCATTTTAGTATTTTCAGAACACTGCATTCCTCAGTTATGATTTTTAAAATCAGATTGAGATGTAAAATATAGTAATGTAAAGATTGTTCTAAAATTGTAACCTTTGCTATTGGATTTGCTATTATAAGCAGGTGTATTATTATCAAACGATATTTGCCATCTACATAAGATAGAAAAGTCACTAAGTTGAATATATATATTTTTTTAAAAAATTAGTGAACGAACTAGGCATTTTTTTTATTTTTAAAAAACAAATCTTGGGTAAAATTTTGATTGAAAATATAAATTGAATTATCTATAAGAATGTTTTACGCAAAAACGAATAAATATATAAACAATATTTTATAATTCAGCTCTTTGATGATTACAACATGGTGGTCGAAATGTGGGTTAGAGAATAAAGTGAATAAAAACTGATAACTAAATACTTTTATAAATCTTGTGGTATGTTTGGGTAAGTGATTTTTTTTAAAAAAAATTGTGATAGATGATATTGTTTCTGCAATATTAAAGAATTGGTCAAAAATGGTTGTTTTATATTCTCATCATTTTAATCCAATTAAATTATATACTTTTAAGAATTTTTATGATAAATATATTTAATTTTTAAAACATTTTCTGCATTCGAATTATATAAAATATTAAGTAATTTGTATAAAATGTCTTAAATGAGACTAAGGGATGTAATACCTAAATTTTCAGTTTCATTTGGGGTTATATTGTATTATTATAATCGTGAGAAAATTATGTTTTTCTGTGGAAAATTTAGGTATTGAAAACTTTATGAAGTTTCGTATTCATTAAATTATAAATGTATATAAAACATGTTTCGTAATAAATTTTTTTTATTGTAATTATTAAAAATAGAAATGATATTAACTCACCTAACATTTCTTCCCAAAATGGCATTTCTTTCGGTTTCACACTCAAAAAAAAGCTTGTTTTAAAACAATCCCACATGCGTCGATTATACACAGGTATTGGTAACTGTATAGTACATGGACACGTCTGAGAAACCATCAGCACCGAGGATCCATCATCTTCAATTTTACTTGTACAAATACAGGATTCAGGATTCCATTCATCAGGAACTCTGACCAAAATAGGAATCGACGGCATGATTTCCTTCACAGCCAATATAATTTCAATGATAAAATCGCCAACGTTTGGATTCGTTAACGTCAATCTATACGTCTGCATATGATTTGTGATAAAACTCAGTGTCGTGCTAATCGTGAATGTCGATTCAATGTCTGAACCAGGAAAAAATATTTCAGACAATTCGATAAAGACGGATCTTGGCACTTTTCGTATTTTTAGAAATTCCCACGGTATTGCATTATATTCGTTTATGTTGTACTCTGGTAATTGACTTCGAAATATTTTATATAAAGCAGTTTCAGGATATGGAGGTGTAATAACTAATTCTTTTTCTATATTTTCGTACAGATTCCCGTATATTGTAAACGATTCAGTACACGTTATAGGCCACGGGTTGCCTTCTAAGCAAAACACCAGATTTTCAGTATAAGTCCCTGGACAAACCTCACCGCTGAATAATAGAACAGCTTTAATTTGTTCGATTTTCTTCGCGGTAAATTTGATCGTCACAGGTGTACTTTGTTTTTTCACAGTGATCAAACGTAATGGATTTTCGATTTTGAAAGAACCGTAAGGATTTGATATGAATTCGGCTGTGTAATATCCTGTGCCGTCGGTAGTTGTTAAAACAATTTCTTTGACGGAAGATTTTGTTAATTCTGCAGTAAAATCAATCGTTTCTTGTAAAACCAACATTGGTAATGTATCAAATAACAATTTCACAATCATAAGCATGGCGACATTATTCGCTTCGACCAAATCTTTTGGAGTTATAGAGATACCTAAATGAATTTTTCTCCAGGCGTCTACTACTTTTGCAGCATTATGATAACACATCGTATTATTTTTGATAATACCATAAACGTCACTAAAACATATATTGATGAGATAGGGACAATATGCAGCAGTTACACAGATAAACGCATGTCCGTTCTTGAGATCTTCGTCGAAATTTTTTATATATTTCTTTGGCGGTAGGTCAAAATTTTTCCATATCTTATTACGAATATTCATGTAATGTTCATTCAACCATAATAGTAAAACCCTCTCAGAATCACTATACACATTTCTGTCGATAAATGTATCTTTAGTTAGCAACTTTGTTGGTTCGGTATTGAGATTGTATTTACTTAAAAGCGAACTAATTCTTCTTTTCATCTTTAATACGACTTGTGATAAAGAGAAGATTTTGAATAACTGTAGAACGATATCTAACCAACTTTGAGTACAGTATTGCATGAATTTTTGTTTGTCAATAATTTCAAGTTTGGCTTCGTTGTTTGTTGACGTGAACGGATATATCTGTGTTAAATAATCTACGTAATCATCGTAACTGAGTAGATAAAGTGGATTTACGTATGCTAGGAACGCTCCTTGTACACTTAAATATTTTAGCATGTGTGTATACATATCGTAGATGTGACAAATTCTATCTAGTTTTATTTGATCATCGTTGATGCCGTCTTCAGTAAAGGGTATAGGTCTGAAAAAATAAATAGATTAATAAAATAAAATACAAGAATAAATGTTTCCTTAAAAGTTTTGAATATAAAAAAATGATTTATTTTATTTTAATAATAAAACTAAATTATAAACTAAAATTTTCTTTTATTATAATATAGTTTATAATTCATTTATACATACACATACTCACCCCCCCCCTCATACACACACACACACACACACACACACACACATATATCTATATATATATATATATATATATATATATATATATATCATCACATCACATCTCATCATAAAGCCCATATCAGTCCACTACTGGACGAAAGCATCAATGAATGCTACCATTGATTGGTATTTGGTCATATTCACTACGCTGACCAGGCGGATTGGTGAAGATTTTTTTATTCGGAGTTACTATATATATATATATATAGTCACTTAAATTTAAACTTAAGTTCATAATTTATTTCAAATTAAAATTTGAAAAAATGATTTAATGAAATTGCAATTGATGAATAGTTTTTTTGAATCCATAGTACTTTTAAACAATTATTCAATTGGAAAAGATATGCTAAAATTATTCTCTCAAATATAATTTGCCATAAAGATGGAGTAGAAATTTCAAACATACTGTCTTTCAAAAAAATAAAAATTTATCGTTGAGTGAAAATTAAAAAAAAATGTAAATTCGTTCTATGCTTAATATATTCACTCTTAAAATTATATACATATATATATATATATATATATATATATATATATATATATATATATATATATATACGATGATCGTTTGATAAGTATGGTAAAAATGTAAGAAAAACTAAATTAAATTAAACAATAAATAAATTTACCATACTTATCAAACGACCCTCGTATATAGGGTGGCCAAAATAAAACTGAAGGGTTTACACATACATTTGTTTGTTTAATTTCATTTATTATGCTTTACTGTTCTTATGTCTTATTTTAACCATACATACATATATATATATATATATATATATATATATATATATATATATATATATATATAAAGAGAGAGAGAGAGTTTTAAACATGATAGAACTTTAAATTGAATCCCCATTGAAAGTTCTATCTAACCTAAAAAACATGCTTTTATATTATACATGTGTGTTTGTATGTGTATATAAAGGTATGATAAAGTGTGTTCTTAGGTTAGATAGAACTTTCGATAGGAATTCAATTTAAAGTTATATAACGCTTAAAACACCTTTTTATATATATAGTCAGCTTCTTTTTATTCACTGCTGGATAAGGCCACTTCCAAAATTTCCTACTTCGAGTAATCCACTTTTTTATATGTCCTATTTATCCATGAGTCTCTTCGTGGAGTTCTTTATGCATTTTAATTCCCAATCAATAGTTTCTTTTATCCATCATTGGTCTTCTCTTATTACTCTATAAGATTCATTTCCATTTTAAATTTCTCACTTTAGTTAAACTTCAGTAACGTTTGATTCTTTCTGATCCATTCGGTTCTCTTTTTATTTTCGTTATTTCTAACATACATCATTCCACACTTCTTTGAGTTATCTGGAACCATTGAATTATTTTGGTGTTCAAAATCCATGGTTTACTATTATAGGTGAAAACCGCTAAGATACATTGATCAAAAATTCTTTTTAAACACAGAGGAATATCCGATTTTATAATATGAGAATTTCTTTCGAGTTGACATCCTGTTCATTTTATTTATAAATATTTCTTAGTGTTAATGATGTGTCTGAGATATAACTTCAGTTTTCAACTTTCATTTCCAAGTTGGATATTTGGATTCGACACGATTTTAGTGAAAAAAAACGAAGCAGATTGTTTATCAACACTGACAAGTCTTCTTTCAAGACAGAGGAATGACCCCTTTCTGGATAAAATTTTTATAGGAGATGAAAAGTGGATTATATACGACAATATTCTATGAACAAAACAATGGGTTGATAAGGATAAGCCTCCAGAAGCGAATTTAAAAACTAAGCTACATGGAAGAAAAATAATATCGTGTGTATAGTGGGATCACAATGGAATTATTTATTCTGAACTTTTAAACCGAAATGAAACAATACATGCAGAATTTTATGTTCAACAGCTGCGGCATGTTTACCAAAGTTTGAACTAAAAACGTCCTGTGTTCATCAATAGAAAAAACGTTGTTCTCCTTCATGATAATTTAAGATTCCATACAGAAAAAGCAACGCAGGAAAAATTATAGATCTTGGGTGGTCAGTTTTTCTTTATCAACCGTATTCACCAGACCTGGCACCATCTGATCATCATCTTTTTCGATCTATGCAGAAAGATTTTATGGGCACAAATTTCTCGAATGAGAACCAGGTTCAAAAGTTTGTCGAAAATTTTTTCAAATCAAATTTATCGGAATTCTATTCAAAAAGGCATAGAAAAGCTATTTAGCAAATGGAACAATGGCGAATATACGAGGGTAGTCCCATAAGTACCCGGCCTGACCTAGAGATGGCGGTAGTTGTTTGAAAATATCACTGTATTTTTCAATAAAGTACACAATCTATAAAGCATAAGTTTCAAGTTTGAGGACGCCACGTTGTTTAGTATTTATTTGGCAGCCATCAATAGTGAACGTTTTCAGTGAATTTGTGAAAATGGAGAAAATTGGTCATCGTTACGCGATACAATACTTTTATTTGAAAGGCCTCAGCCCAACCAATATAAAAGCTGAACTGGATTCTACTCTGGGCGAGTCTGCTCCTTCGTTTACAACAGTGAAATATTGGGTAGCAGAGTTTAAACGAGGCCGTACGAGCTGCCAAGACGAGCATCGCAGTGGTCGACCAAATGAGGTGACGACTCCAGAAATGGTGAAGAAAATCCACAAAGCGGTACTGGATGATCGTCGACTGAAAGTGCGCGAGCTAGCAGACATAGTAAGCATTTCAAAAAGTGCGGTACATCGCATATTATCTGAAAATTTGGACATGAGAAAGCTGTGTGCAAGATGGGTGCCGCGTTTGCTCACACTCGAGCAAAAACAGTGTCGTGAAGATGTTTCAATTGAGTGTTTAGCGAAGTTTCACAGCAACAAAGCAGAATTTTTGCGCCGTTTCATAACCATGGATGAAACATGGGTCCATCACTTCACACCCGAGACAAAAGAACAATCAAAACAATGGACTGAAAAGGGAGAATCGGCTCCAAAGGAGGCGAAGACCGTTTCATCTGCAGGCAAGGTCATGGCGTCGGTTTTTTGGGATGCGCGTGGGATAATTTTCATTGACTATCTTGAAAAAGGAAAAACTATCAACGGCGAGTATTATGCGAACTTATTGCAACGTTTGAGCGAAGAAATCAAGCAAAAACGGCCGCATTTGGCTAAGAAGAAAGTGTTGTTTCATCAAGACAATGCACCAGCTCACAAATCCGTTATTGCAATGGCCAAAATTAATGAATTAAAGTTTGAATTACTACCTCATGCACCCTATTCGCCAGATTTAGCCCCCTCGGATTATTTTCTGTTCCCAAACTTGAAAAAATGGTTCAGTGGTTAAAGATTTCTCAACGATGAAGAAGTGATGTCGGCAGTTAATGGGTATTTTGAGGAGCAAGACAACAGTTCTTATTATAAAAAGGGTATCGAACTTATTGAACATCGCTGGGAAAAGTGTATAGAGCTGAAAGGAGATTATGTTGAAAAATAAATATATTTTTTTCCAAAATTTTTGTGTTTTCTTTGTTGGGTCGGGTACTTCTGGGACCACCCTCGTATAATTGGTTAAAATATAGATTTTTTAAGTGTAATAGAACTTGAAATTGAACCCTATCGAAATTTCTATCTAACCTAAAAAACACTTTTTATCATACATTTAATACATACACACATACACATGTCTATATATATAAAGATGTTTTTTTTAGGTTAGATAAAACTTTTGGTAGGGATTCAATTTAAAATTCTATCAAGCTTAAAAGAACATTTATACAATTGCTGTTTTTTTTTATTAAAAAATAAAGTTGATATGCAAAAACGGATTATATTTATGATTTAACTTAATACTATTATTTTAGCAGCATACATAAATTAGAAATTTTATTAAAAAATATGTGTGTCGGCGAATAAAGTGAGTAATAAGTAATTAAATATTTATTAAAATTTGTGGTATTAGTGAGAGTGAATTTTATATATATATATATATATATATATATATATATATATATATATATATATATATAACAGTGAATCTACCATAAAAAAAGATTTTATTAAGTGTTTAATGGCTATTTATTTTAATTTTCTAATTTATTATGTCCATTTCAATGGCAATAGTATAACGAACGTACATAAATTAGAAATTTAATTAAAAATATAATTATGCAGTAATATAATTCCCTTTAAATCTTCGCTAATCTTCGTTCGTATACATGAACTCTAATTATTGATAGTAAATATTAATTTTATATACAACTTGTATGTTTTCAATAGTTGCTAGTAAATATTTTTTTCAATAAAGGTTCAGTTTTTAGATTTATTTCAAAGTTAAAATCTTTCGAATTATCGAATAAAACATTTCAAGTAATATGTATTTAATTTACGATTACTTTTTTTGTATATATACATAATTACGTATAACGGATACGGTATAAAAATATCTGTTTTATTTACATTACAGATATTACTTTCACTGCCTTGACAATCAGCCAATTATTTCGATGCTGGCAATGACTTTGATTCGAAGCAATCAACTGTGACTACAGATTATTTATAATGTATGAGTGTTAAGTTCATGTAGTTTTATACGAAGTTTGATTATTTTATATGTCTGTATTTCTATGAATAATATTTGTTTTATTAGTAATTACATGAAGATTATATAGAACGTTTATGTGTATTCATGAAATAACAAGTATTAATTTATCTAGGAATTAAATAGATAAAATCTGTACAGTTTTAAGTGTTTATGATTTAAAGGTTTTGTACCTTTTTATCAGCAGATTATTTTTTTTAATATAGATTTTTTTATAAACAAACGTGTTTTTAAAACATCGTCTACTGGAATATTAAAGAATTAAAATTTATATTGATTCGAAATATAAATTAATTACAGAAAATATTATCATCTCTAGAGTATAAGTTTTTTATATTTTTAATAGTTAGTGTTATAAAATATTATTTAGAAACTAATCAATTTATGAATTAATTAAAGATATTTTTAGCTTAAAACATATTACTACTGGTTTTAGACCTGTCATGGATTGACTTTTAATTTTAATAATTTAATTTAATAATTTTCAATTTTAAAAAACAACGCTTTAATGATGATTGCATTTCCATCGAAATGCACATCATTTTATAAAAAAATAAGATGAACAATGTTTATTGAACATTTTATAATATTTTATTATGATGGAATGATAATTCATTTTTCTTAAAATAGTTGTAATTTTTTATTCCACTTAATGATCTAATATTTGACTTCAACGAAAATATCGCCAAAATTTTAACCCTTATCGGTCGTAAGTCACCTCTGACGTGACATTACAACTTTGTTCTATCAGTCGTATGTCACGTGCGAGGTGACAAGACTGAACAAGTAATAACGTCCTTATTGCTGAATGTACACACTGTATGTTTTTATAGTTTAATTCTTACTCAATGGCAGACAACACGTTCTGTCATATTTCAGAAATTATTTTACTTATATTGTAATATTTTATTTCTCCAAAAATGAATAAAGAAAACTATAGCAATATGGTAAGTAACAGTGATAGTTATAGTGAAATATGTGAAAATTTTGAATATTCGGCAAGTGATTTTAATTCTTGTAATGAAGGAGACAGTGATACAAGTGTTATATTTCAGACAAGGAAAAAATTGATCCCTATTCAATATTCAAGTGAAGAGGAAAGCAAAATGGAAAGAGAAATTGTTTCTGATTGTGATGAAGATTGGATTGAAATCGACAGTGATGATGAAGGCAATTTAACTTCAAGTACACCTTTTATAAAAATAGGACGCCAAATCTTCGAAAATGTTCAGGAGCCTAAAAATTATTATGCATAAAACTATCTTTTTATATCAAGTAACTTTAGTTACTTTTCTCTTATAATAAGCACTCAAATATATCTCCGACCTAGCGGAAAGTTAAGTATAAAATGCTAACGTCCGATAAGGGTTAATATCAGAATATCCCATACTGATAACATGATTACAAATTTAGTTCCTTGGTTTCAGGAACAGGGATAAATCGCAGAAGTTCCGGGAAGAGATGCTTATCGTTCTGTAAACATTGAAGTAGTAGTGAAAGCTGTGTGTCAGAGTGAAAAAGATGAATCATTTTTCTCTACTCGTCGTCGTTCCACCCAATTGAGGATTTCTAGATTATCGTTACAACGGATTTTAAAAGTCGATCTTAAAATGTTTCCATACAAAATTTAAATGATATAAACTTTATTATTCCAGAATTCTCAACAACTCCAGCAATATATTGTTCATTTTGTGTAGATATTCAAGAAAAATTACAAGTTTTTAAATAACCTTATAATAAGGGATGAAAATTGTTTTATTTAAATAAATGAAGAAGCCAAATTGCAGATTATGGGACATTGATAATTTCAAGGCATTGCATCAATATAAATTGTAATCCCTCAGATGTACTGTTTGGTGCGGTGTTATGGTAAGAGATTTATCGGCCATTTTTTTTTGAAAATGAATGTCATTCAAAATCTATCATCGGGTTTCTATATATGACCATGATTAATAATTTTTACGTCAGGTAATCCAGAGGAATCCTGACATATGGTTCCAGCAGGATGGAGTCACTGCACACGCTATAATAGAGCTTTTTCGTGAGCTTTTCTTTGAACGATTCGTTTCAAGAAATTTTGATTTTGTTTGCTCACCCCATTTATCATATTTGGCGACCTTTGATTTCTTCTTGTAGGGATACTCGAAGAGGTGGGTGTGTGACAACAAACCCTAAACAACTCAATAACAACATTCGGGATGAAATAAGAAATGTTGAGTCCGAAATCTTGTGTTTAGTAACAGAAAATGCTTTGAAAAGAGCTAATACACGCCAGATAGAAAATTAAGAGTATTTGAGAGATTTGAAATTCCATACATAGGTCTAAAAATGTCTGAAAAATATATTTTGTAACAAAATTTTAAAAAAATGGCAAATATTTGTATTTTACATCCTTCAGTCCATTTGAGTCAGCCTGTATTGATTATTAAAAATATCAAAAAGAACAACATGGACTTGTTTAATAATTTCATGACATTTCAAATGATAAAATAATGTAAATTGTGTCATTATCAATTAATTTTACATTTACGCAAATAACGTCAAACATATCGACAGGTAAGTAATAAATTTTTAATAATAAAATATTTTTTTGCAATGTTTGTCTGCCTTGAAAAATTCCAAATGGCAGAATTTCGCTATTTGATTTCATATTTCACGGTAACGACACACATAGTTTTGTAATTAATGGAAATTAATAGCGATTGTAGAATTTAAAACGAGCGGATAAAAGATTCATTTATGCAACAATAATGGCATTTCCGTATATCGATTTTAAATTATTACGGATATTTTTAAATAATGTTATATTGATCCTTGATTTTAGTTGTTGTGAAATGAGAAAAAATATATAAATTACTTTATTTTAACAGACAAAGAAATGTTGTCAAATTTGTTGATATATAAATAATTGATTAGATTAATATACGTAATTTAATTATTTTTTAAAAGATTATACAGTGAAAAAGTTTAACATGCAAAATATATATATATATTTGATAAACTGAACTTATATAGTAGCGATTGTAGAGATTGATTTTGATCATTGACTCTAAATACACTTTAGTAAATATTTTTTTAAGTTTTCTGTAAACATTTCGTATAGTAAATACTTGACAGCTAGAAAATAATTTTTAATTTTATCTTTACTGATAAGAAAAATATAAAAAAAATGAATACAGATATTCGAAATTAAACACGATTATTAAGAACTTATCTATTTCTAATTGATGTTTAATTTTTTTCCTAAAACATAATTATAGAGAAATCTAATAACGTCTAATATAGGCTGCTTTTTTAAATGTGATTGAACTTTAAATTGAATTCCTATTAAAAATTCTATCAAACCTAAAAAACACTTTTATCAATTTTTTTATATACATACATACATATACACTCACATGTATATAAATAATATAAAGAGTGTTTTTTTTTAGGTTAGATAGAACGTTTGTTAAGGATTCAATTTAAAATTATATCACCCTTAAAAACGCCTTATACTTTCCTTATATATATAAAAATAATTGTACCTTTTACTAAAAAACTTCTCTACTTCTGCCCCAAAGAACGACTTAAGCAATTCGACGATGAATGTACCCTGTAACAATTTCGATTTATCCCCTGATTGCTTTTCCGTATTTTTCGATTGCTTTTCCGTATTTTTCGATTGCTTCTTCGATGTCATAACATGAAATCCGTTCGGAATCTGTATAAAAAATTCGTTTTTTAAGCCACGTTCGAATAGCCACTTTTCGGCTACACTGAGCGTTTTCTGCATGTATTTCGTAAATTCGTCCGAATGAGAATCTGGTTCAGGAAATTCTGGATAGCGTAACGTTTCGTCATAGAATTCCGTCAAAGAAGCAACTTTTTTATCCGAAGGGTTGGTTAAAACAGTTCTTGAAACCTGAAAAGACTTTTTTTATAAAATGTTCTAAATTTACAGACTGAACAATATATAGGTGACTCAAATGTAATGGAAAAAGCTAGATACACATTTACTTGTTTATTATCATTTTTATTCAGTTTTATTTAGGCCACCATATATTATAATATAAATTATAAATGATTTTTAGAGCATTATTTTTACTGCATTTGCATTTTCAAACTTTTCAATAACTTTGCTATTTTTGTTATTTAATTTCAATTAATTTACATTGAAATAATTTGCATTTTTTAAATTTTAATTTTGGAAAATGGCCACATGTTGCACTAATGACAAGAAAAATGATACCAAATTAAGATGGGACATTTTTTTCATCCCGTATATTTATCAGATGTTATTATCGAATTTCCACTTATTTTTGTGTCTGGATAACGATATGCTTGGAAAATAATTTAAGAGTGACACAGTGTTAAAGTAGAAGTTTTTCAATTTCTTGGAAATAAAAATTATAAATTTTATAAAAATAGAATTTATAAATTATCAACTCGTTGGGAAAGAGTAGTTCAAAATCAAAGTGGATACTTTGTGAAAAAAATATTTTAAGTAAAAAATATTGACTCTCTCATTGTAATCATTAAGGGGTTATACGCAGTTAGAAATTTCAAAAAATCGATTTTTTTCTTTTTGCATTTTCGGAATGCACATATATTTGAGTATATTCTCTGAAAATTTGAAGTAAATCCGAGAAATATTTTCGGACATACACCTGAATTTGTAAGTATTTTTTAACTATGTGTAAACTACTTCCGAAACTTCAAACGCGTTTATCTCAAAACGGTGTTTTCATAGTCGGTGATCTCGATATCTCAGAAATGGTTGAACCGATCGGTCTCAAATTTTCACACAATCTTCTCAAATATATTCCTCAGGTATTGAACGAAGGAATAAGGTTTACAAAAATTATTACTATTTTTTTTAAACAATTTGCAGTGAAAATTTTAGTAAAAAACGAAAAATTTTTTCAAGTAGACGCCATTTTGTCAAAAATTAAAATTTTTATTATTCCTTCGTTCAATACCTGCATTAATCTATCCTTTAAAAGAATTGACCATATTTTTTGATTTCAAATAATCCAAACCGCCGATATGGAGGTCGTTCGGGACATCGTCTGCAGGAGCGGTGCACTTCAATATTTTTTTATGATCGACATGTTATTTTATTCTTGAAAGTAGGATCTATTCAAATAACCATAATTTGTAATTGCAAAATAAATACTGTTTCTAAAAAAAATTCCTAAAAAAACGTCGTTTTTGCGCCTCGCAACTGCGTATAACCCCTTAAAGCGATAGAATTTCTTAGTAACTTAATATATATATACATACATACATACATACATACATACATACATATATATATATATATATATATATATGTGTGTGTGTGTGTGTGCTATATTGTACAAATAATTGTGATGTTAAATATAGGGGAAAAATGTTTCGAATGGTATATAAAAATATCGAATCAAAAAAATACTTAATTTGAAAAAAATAAAAATATAAAATTTAAGAAAAATCAAAATAAAACTCAAGTATATAATTAAAAAATCAATAACATCGAATCAAAGAGATAAAAAATTTGAAAAATATACATTTTTTTGAAAAAAATAAAAATAAAGTATATAAAAAAATTAAGAATAAAATCGTAAAATATCCAAAAATCAAGATAAGTAAAACGTTTAAAAATTAAAAGAAAACATTTTAAAAGAATATAAAAATGAATAAAAATATAAAATTGAAAACGATATTAACCAATATCATTTGTATGACGATAACAAGGGATGTTCTTACGTTTTTGTCTTAAAATTTCAAGAATTGTTTATACATTTTATGACATTAAATAGCACAGACATTACCTAAAGAATAAAAATTATATCTTGTTTCTTTCGTTCATTACATCTCGATTTGTTTACTTTAATTTAAAACATAATTTCAACCCTTGAAAATCTCTTGAAAAATAATGTAATATGTGCATGTTTTTCTTTACAAATTTAAATTTGGTTTTAATGCTATAGAAATAGCAAGCAACATTTGAATTGTATTCGAAAAAGGGTAGATAGATCAAATAAAGAAGAAAAAAAATTTTTTTATGGAATTCATAAGTTGTAGCTAACGATTGAAATTATATTTAATAAAAATTGTTTACATTTTTTTCAAAATAAACGTGTTTTTATTTGTGAAAAAATGACGGAATCATATTTGTAAACCTAATATATATATATATATATATATATATTGCAAAATTGATCTTAAATAAATGTTATCTCTATATGGTTATTAAATCTTCTCAGAAGAAATAATTACCATTTCTTTTTCCGTTCCTTGTTCTTTCATACTCAGTTGTATTTTTTCAGATTGCAAAAAAGCATATGTTGTGATTGAACAATTTTCAGCGCACGCATAAACAGTAATGACTAATTGATGATTGAACGAATTATAAAACACGATTTTTTCTGAGATTGAAATCGGTTCACAACTGTTGAATTCTACAACGACTGGTATCTGTGATGACAGTTTTTCGACTGAAATTGTATTTCCTTCAGGAAACGACACTTGGAACGATTCATTCGTAACTTGCGCTTCAATAGAACTGTTTTCATGATAATAAGATGCTGTTATAATGAATTTCGCTATGTAAGAAACGTTGAGTGGTACAGGTGGACAGAAGATTTCTGTAACTGATGCAGTCAGATCCGCTTTTAAGAATTCACCTTCCAAGTATATGTAATTGAATATTGTTCCACGATCGTAATGTCGGACGAATACTGGTAATTTCAGTGAAAATAGACCAGGGTGTGTTGGATGGAACGAGATTAAAATCGTTATACTCTTTTCAGATGGTAGAACTGATTCAAAAGTTAGATCAGTGATTAATACTTCATTGTCTTCGAAACATTCTAGCTTGAAAGGTGACTCTTTTAAGTCATCCAGACGGATCAAAAAGTTCAGTTCGTTTTTAGTGACATTCGTTATTACCAATGAATGTTCTGTCTTGTTATTATATTTCGGATGTGGTAAGTATTGGAAATATATGTTTAAATCAGAAAACATTAAGACATGTTTAGCCACTGTGCAATCGATTTTGACTAAAGGCATCTGGTTTGGTAAATCAACAATCTGAAAACTAGTTTCAGATTCGTAATGTCTGAAAAAGATTATTAAAATCAAACAAGTTGTAATAAAAATTTGCATATATTTCTATTAGGGAGAATTAGGAAGTTTTTTTTAAATGTTTTTACATAGATACTGGTTTCACTGTTTTTTTTTTATTTTTAATAAGTTGAGATTTTTTACGGATTGATAAAAATCAATTATAACTACGACTAGTCAAGGTTTTAAGATTATATGCAGTTAATCCGTTTTGAAAAAATGTTAATTTTTACAATATTTGTTTAGTACTATGACTGATTTACAATACACATTTTATTTTGACAACGTTATTTTAAGTAAAAAAATATAAGCGTTTTTATTTTAATCTCAAAAGTGACAGAATTTTCTAAGTTATCTAATATTTATATATATATATATATATATATATATATATATATAACACACACACACGAGAGTCGTTTGATAAGTATGGTAAATTTATTTATTGTTTAATTTAATTAATTTAAATTTTTTAATTTAGTTTTTCTTACTATTTTATCATACTTATCAAACGACCCTCGTGTATATATATATATTTATATTTATATATATATATATATATATATATATATATATATATATATGACAGTTACATATAATTCTGGTGTTAAATATAAGTAAAAAAAACTCTGGTTCAATATATTCTCATCATTATATTTGTATATATAATCTCATATTATATCTGTATATATAATTAGAAATGATTTTTAATGATCTTTAAAAATATTAAATCAAAAAAATAATTTAATTTTACGAAAATTAAGATTTAAATATTGTAAAATTTAAGAATTATATAAAATCAAAATACAATTTTACTAGTATACAACAAATTTAATAAATAATATAACGTAAAATCAAAAAAAATCATAAAATTCGAGAAGTTATAGAAGTTCAAAAAATTAAGATTGAAAAAAATCAAAAAATATATACAAATCAATAAATGTAAAACGTTTACAAATTAGAAAACGAAATCAAAAAACACCTCAAAATTGCAAATAGTATAAAATTGACAGCGATTTTTCATAAATTGAATAAAAAAAATAAAATATGTTATAAAATTATTAAACATATATAAAAATCTTTAAATCTATTAAAATCAATAAAAGTATACAATTGAAGAAGATATTTAATAAAAAAATATTGAAAATGAAATAATATGTTATGAGATTAAATTAAATATATAAAATTGATGAATAATTTTAAACAAATAAAATTCGAAACATTTTTTCAAAACTTAATTACACAAAATAAATATAAGAAAATCAATAAATTATGAAATTCAAGAAGGTATTTTACAAAACTGAATATAAAAATAAAAATGAAAAAGTATAGGATGGCTAAATGAAACTAAAGGAAAATTAAAACTTTGCTTAATCAATTAATCTTGCAAAAGTATTAAGGCTTAATCTATTTAAGATTTTTTTAATTTTTATAATTCATGGGAAAGATGTACAAAGATTTATTAACACAATGCTCTGATGATGATGTTATCGTTCATAAATGTGCATTTACTTATTTTTGTTATAAAAAAGTGAACAATAACTAATTATTGCACAATTTATAACATCTTGTGGTGTTGGGAGGTGATAATTTATTTTTATGGAAGAAAATGGGTCTTACATAAATTAATACAAATAATATATAAATCCGTATCTGCATTTCGTGGTTTTCTAACGGGGAAAAAAAGATTTTTATATCGAATTATGACTGGTACTAGAGAATGGATTTATTTTAAAAAATAGTAAATATAAAAATGACAAAATCTTGGTCAATCATCCACATCAACAACCAAAACTAAGCATTTGGTCTAAAAATTTTACTGTGTATCTGATGGGACTAGAAACAAGTTATATATAATAAAATATTTCCATTGCGTGAAAAAATTACAATCAATATATATAGTAAATAATTATAAAAATTAAAACAGGTTTTGGACGAAAAACGATTGTTAGTGGCAAGTAAATGACGTAGGTTAATTTGCACAATGTCAATGACATCAGAACCTTTTGAGTTTAAATAAGAAGTTTTTCCTCCTTTCACATACTTTTCAGAATTGTGCCTACAGACTATCACCTGTTCAGGCCGATAAAAGATGGTTTAGCGAATAAATATTTCTAAAATTTCGAAAAAGTACTAAAATAGATATATAATTTTATTACATCAAAATCTGAATCTTTCTTTTAATATAGAATACACATTTTACTAGAAAAATGGCAAAATAATTTTATTTAGCACTGTAGCTAGTTCAATAGTTGAATCATTCACTTTAACATTATAAAATTGTTCAACAATTACTTATGGTCTTCTTTTTTGGTAGTATGCATTCTATTGGTTATGCAAATATTATTACAAAACAGAATTATTATTTTTTTTAAACAGATGGTCAAATTATGAAAAATAAGTGAATAGTTAGTATTTTTATAAAATTTTATTATATAGACAAGACATTAATTTATGTAAAAATATAGTGAATATTATTTTCTAATGGATTTTATAATACCAATAATGATTTGGCTATTAAAATGCATATTAACGAATAAAGTCGATACAAAAATATTAATGAAACATTTCTAAAAAATATTAGTGTTGAGGCAAGTGATTAATTTATATAAAAAAATGTGTTTTTTTAAAAAAATAACAAAAAGGCTCTGACGATGACACCATCGCCATCGAAATGCGTATCAGTCGACATTGTTATAAACAAAAAGTGAGCAATAAGTGATTATTTAACGCTTTATAACTATTATGGCGTTGGGGATAAAAAATCATTTGTGTGAAGTGATTCAACTACAGTTCCAAAATAAACAATAAAAATAGTTTTTATATAAATTAATCATTTTAAAATTTAAATTGGAATTTTATGATTGTAAAAATGTATAGAAAATAATGGAAACTATTTTGATTAATCAGATGTTTTAAATTTGTTTCAAATTATTAAAAATGTCATCAAATATTTATTTTTAGTGCAGATGCTTAATATAATTGTGTGCTGTATTTGATCATAATTTGAATTTTTCATAAGTGAGAATAGATGATTTTTTTATAATTTTATGTAATCTCACAATTTTTGGATTTATTGAAATATTAGATAATTAGAGTAATTAATATTAAATGAATTACTTCGTATATTCACCCAAAAAGTAATTAGGGTCCACCGTTTCATTTAACTCCAAAACAGCAGGTCCAATTATTCCATTGATTATAATAGGCAAATAAAATTCATACGACGCCACATCAACCGGAATGAAATGTAAATAAAACGTTTCTTGTTGTTTTGGAAAAATGTACAATTCATAATTAGACGATGTTTTACGATCAGCAATTTCATTCATAGATATCCGAAATTCCGGATAATCTTCCATTGGGATTTGTACTTTTATCTGTGAATTCCCTTCATTTTCCAACGTTATAGTCGTTATGTCGAAACTATCGACACTGATTCTTCGTAAACGGACACAATCTGGATTTATGACCAGATTCGGGTACTCGACGTTACCAGAAACTGGTAGAGATAAATGTAATGATTGTATCTTGAACTCGACGACGAATTCGAACGAGATAATTGCGAGCATCGTGAATGAGATTGCGACGCCGTATTCGGATTTCCCGCATATTATTCCCGATGAGGGTGTGACAATCACACCAGGAATCGGTGTCGGATTGACAACGTTGAACGTTGTTTGAATCGCACTTTCATTGATCAATATACAATAACTCTGAGTTGTTATATTTAAAGGTATGTTCGTTACAGTCAACGAGTTTGTGTTCAAACGTACTTTCGGTTTCTTGAATTCCGAAGAAATGTTCAAAATCTGAAACAGGCCATCTTCAGATACCAATTTCGCTTCAGTGATCGCTGACTTTGTCGCGTCCATGTCTTGGTATACGTGACATACGATCGTTTTAGATTCAGGTATTTCCCCACTACTTGGATAAATCATATACATACTATCAGTCGAGATATTCCAACTGAAATTTACTGGCGATTTTAAAGGATTGTGAATTGTTACTGGTAGCGATTTTATTTGGAATAAATCGTCCAACCGACTTGAGTTGAAATTTACTTCCTCGCATAAACATTTCAGTTTCGCTCGTGCCACTTTGGCTCTAATACTAAATGCTAGTTCGTATTTATCGTTGAGCACGTAGTTCAATATTGCATTAAAATGGCCAAGATTGGGCGATTGAAAATGTAATGGGATTTTTATTGAACTTAAAGACGTTAAACAGTACGAAAAACCTTTTGGAAATTCGATTTCTTTACTAGTATTCACTAAAAGAATCTTTACATCGATCTGATTCCAATTAGTAATATTGAGATATTCTGTACATTTTGTTCCCGGTAACATCTGGAATAAATTATTTCAAATTTTAATTATAAAAAAAATTTGGCAATACAACTAATTAAATCTATATAAATAAATCATACATCTCAGCATTATTTTCTTATAAAAATGTTCAATAATTACTGAAGGACATTTTTTTTGCTAATGTGTATTTCTATGGACATTCCATTATTATTACAAAATAGAATTCTTTTTTTAACATGTGGCCAAATAATAAAAATAAGTGAATGTTAATTACTTTTATAAAATTGTTATTATTTAGAAAAGTCATTTTTTTAAAAAATATGATAATGTTGAGGTAGTAATTAATTTATATAAAAAAACTTTTGATATTTTTATATAAATTAATCACTTTAAATTTTATACTGGAATTTAATATTTGTTAAAAAAAATAAAATCCTATCCTAAAGAGATTTTTTTCATTCATTTATATAAAATTTATATAAAAATTATTGAAAATGTAATAGAATTTTTATCAAACTTAAAGGCATTAAACAATACGAAAAATCTTTTGAAAATTCGATTTCTTTACTAGTATTCATCAAAAGAATCTTTACATCGATCTGATTAAAAACAAATATTATTTTCTAATTGGTATTAAGGAATCATATTTAGTCAGAAGGTCAAAAAATTCGATTAACATTTTCTGTAAGTATAATATCTGGATCATATTTTCTAAAAGTTTTAAATTAATTCCACTAAAATGGTTAGAAGTATAGGCAAACTAGTTTTTTTACAAATACTTTTGTAAACACGTTTTTCCGAAAATCGTATTTTCAAAACCGGCGACTAAAATATCTCGAAATTGGCTATATTAATTTATTTTAATTTTTTAAAGCTTATTATTGATACAAAAAACTAGTCCTTGAACGACGGATTTTTCCATTGCATAGTTTATTTTATCTTATCTAAAAAAGAGTGATTTTTTAATTGAAAATCGAAATTTTAAATTATAATCTCCGTCATTTTGTTCCAAATCAATATTTCGAAAAAAATTCGAAATATTAATATTGATATTTTATAAATATTGATATTTTTTCGTTCAAAAACTACATAATTTAATGTATAAAATGGATGTTTTTTGTTTTTTGATTTTAAACGATCCAAATGTAAGCACCAATGGTCACCGCAAACGTTCTTTTCAGAGGGCATATGGAAAAATGAGCATATTCCTTTTATTTTTAAATATTTTTTATTAGAAAAAATATGTAAACTTCTTTAAATATACGTTTTTAGATAATTAAACATTTGTTGAGAAACGTGTTATAGCCCTTGAAAAAAAATATAATATTCACGTTTTTTTGGACCTCCTGACTGAGCATGGCCCTTTGAATTACTAATGTTGATATAGCTATTAAAATATACTATAGCTATTAAATATAGCTATTATAAATGAAGCTAAAAAAATATAAAGCTATTAAATATATAAATAAAGCTATTAAATATAGCCAAAAAATATAGCTATTAAATAAAGTTTAAAATAAATATTTATGAAATATTTTTAAAAATATTATAGTGATGAGGCGAGTAATTTATTTATATACAAAAAAAATTTCATATTTTTATATAAATTAATCACTTCAAATTTTATACTGGAACTTCATGTTTGTTAAAAAAAATAAAATCCTATCCTAAAAAGATTTTTTCATTCATTCAAACATCTTTCCTGGAGTTATATTTAGTGACCTAAAAAAAACTGACGGAAAGAAAAGAATAATAAATGTATGTTTAAATTTTTCAGTCTCATTTGAGCCATCATATATTACCTACTTCTATAAATATTTCTAATAATTCAAAAATGTCACAGATTTATAAACTTGGAAAAATGCCAATGTTCATTGCAACAATGTAAGGATTTATACTGTATTATTTTTATTCTTTTCAGTAGTTGGGTTATTGTTCTTATATTTTACAAATTGATTTCGAGTTGAAAGACCAACATCTAGTATATTGATACTTTATTTGAATATCTATCTATTTGACAATAGTCGTAACGCTGTACTGAGCTAAAGAAAAATATTTTAAAAAATGACCCAATTTCGAAAACCAGAAAAATATATTAATATAATGAAATCATAGATAAAATAAAAGTTATATTTATTATGTAGGATTTTCCAATAAGAGCTTCAGAAGTTTAAATGGAAATAAAATAAAAAATTTTAATTAATTAGTTATTTATTTTTTCATTTATAAGTATATTCTATGGCATTAATAACGGATTACAATTTCATTTATATGACCACCACGATTTCGCTTGACATAGTGCATTTATTTAGTCCAATTTTTAGTCACTCTGTCACATAATTATGGGGTGATTGTATGAATTACACGTTCAATGTTTATTTTTTAATGCTTTTGTTGTTTATGGTTTATCAGCATAAATTAATAATTTCACATAACCCCACAGAAAATGATGCAATGAAGTTAGATCACAGGATCTTGGTGGCCAATTGATGGGCCTAATTTGGTGAAATAATGGACTCATTAAACTTTTGTTTCAATAAGTCTATTGTTTCTGTAGATCTATGGCATGTAGCATCGTTCCATTGAAATCACATATCGTGCGGACCATTTTCAATAATTTTCGGAAAAAAAATCATTAATCATGGTTTTATAACGCATTCCATTTACTGTAATGTGATCTCCAGTTTCATTTGGAAAAAAAATGGTCCGATAACACCACCAGCATGTAACTGCACACTAGACAGTAACTTTTTGTGAATGCAGTAGTCTTTTTTCAATGATCTGTGGATTGTTTTCACTCCAAATTCTGTAATTTTCTTAATTTAGTGTTAACTGTGAGTTTAACGAAGCGCACGATAAGTTTTACGAACCGAACATTGATTTTTATAATATTTTTTCCAATTTCTAAGTGTTGTTCAAGTATTCAACGTTCCATGATAATTTTCCAACTATACTGAGTTGATATATCAAAATGAGCTTAAAAAATTCAAACAGGGCTACCACCAGCTGTCAAAGTTTTGACATTCTTATTGGAAAACCTTATATTTATATTTTTTTAATAATACGATTTCATATTTTTCGATCTAGCATTTTTACAATTAATTATTTTTTAAAAAATAATTTTTAGAGTAGAATGGCATTGTAACATTTTGATGACGATAAGATTATTATTTAATAAAGTGTAAATACATTAATATTCATTGAACACTTTTATAAAATCTTGTGATATTGGGGTAAATGATTCATTCGTGCAAAAGTATTTCACTTACAATGTCAAATCAATTAATCTGTATATACTTGAGATTAAAATTATTCAATTGAAATTATCTGAATAAATAAAAAAATATATACAAATGTTGGAAAATTTCAAAGTAGCCAATAGACGAAAGAAATCGAGTAAACGATAAAATAATATCACTTGAGTATAGAATTATGATAAAAAAATATTATAATATTGGTTTTTATTGAACTTAATTACCAGAATATTATAATTTAGTAATGTAATTATTATCTTGATATAAATTGTTAATTTTAAATAATTATTCACAAATAACATCAATTATATAAAGGAGTATACAATTATTGAACAAAATAAATTTCTTATAATGTACAATAAGTGTAATAAGTATTCGTCTCCCTTGTAAATTTCTGTAAAATTGCTCATATTTCAATAAAATAAACAATTTTTTAATTTTAATTTTCAATAGTAGATTTCTTAATACTACAAACTACAGTTCAGTATACAATATTTCCTGAATATTTTTAATTTTATTTGAATTATAATAAAAAATCTAACAATGTTCAAAATCAGTGCATAAAAAGTATTCGTCCTCTTATAATTGCTCTATTAATTTTTTTTCATTCATAAAAAAACACTAACATTTTGTAGAATTTTCCTTGGATGAAATGACAGCCTCCAGTCTTCTAGGTATCGAGTTAAAGAGATTTTTTTTGTTATTGAAGGGGAAATATTTAATAGTTCTATGAAAATCCCACCAAACTTTTTCAGAATCAAAATGGGTTTTGGTGTTGGAACTGGAGTTTGATTTAGTAAGTCATCGCTTAATTTGCTTCAAATTAGTGTACAGAACTCATTCTTCATTTTCTTTTACAATTCTATAGAGAAATGGCTCCTTGTTATGCTTTCTTACTAATGAGTTATACATTTTTATTTTCTGTTTTTTGTTGGTAGAAGACAGTTCGTGTGGAACTCATTTCCATTATCAGTGAACCTTTCTAATTTTTTCTAGCTGTCTGCCAACTGTTGACCTTGTAGACTTAAGTTGTTGTGTTAATTCCTCGATTGTCAATTTTGGAACAAACTCAACGAGAGATTTTAAGAACTCTTTATTAAATTCAACTGATTTTCCGTTTCAAATGTATCAGGAAAGTCAACATTATATTCAGCAATTTTTTTAACCAACGTTGACATTTTTGGATTTCCAACAGATCATCGTAGTTATTAAAATGTTTTTTAGTTACAGCTATTGCATTCAAACCGTAGTAAAAATTGAACAGTATACAGTATTGTATGTGTTCTTCTGAGAATTTAAATACTACTATTTCATTGTAATGAGGATAATTTGGAAATTAACTACTAAAACAGAAAGTTGAATGTTGTACGCGAATAAAACAAGACACTGACGTGAAATCCCACGTAAATCAGGTTCAGAGCGTTGCTAAAAATAGCTTAGTAGATACGTCATTAATTGTAAGAATCAATAATATATATATTTACATACTCAAATATAATTATATGAGCTTATATCAGTCCAATGTAAGGCAAAAGAATCATTGGATATTACCATTTACTGGTACTTGGTTATAATATACTTATTTTATAAAAAATCTATATTAGCAATTAAAATGTAAATCAGCAAATAAAATGAACGATGAGTAATTATAGAACATATAAAATTAATAGTAGAAATTAGTAATTAATTAATTAATCTTCCTATATTAGAGCAAATTTACCACGACACAAAAATCAATAAAGTTCGAATGACTTTTTTCAAATAAGCACTTAAAGTATATTTTGTTTTCATGAAGGTTGTACCGCAAAAAAATTCATAATTAACAAAATATCAAATATACTACATAAATCCACATACCTTTCCAAAATTAATAATACTTGGAAAAATCTTCAGATTGTACAAATGTCGCGGCGTCATGATTTCTTCGGCCGGAATATTAGGCTTTTTCTTCAGATTGTCGAAATACGTTTTCTCGTAACTGTAACACTGGACGAAATTCTTAGACATTTTTAAAATGTTCTGCATCAGAAATTCTTCGTCGGCATCGGTTTGTTTCTTTTTCGGATGCATCAATCGTATCTGTTCGTTCGTTTTATAAATAAAATCCCAATAGTAATCTTCTTGTGTCTGCTTTTCTATTTTTTCGATAGACGTGAGTGTGAGATTATTATCAATTGGTTTATTGTACCGTGGAATTCCTTTGAATATTGTTCTTATTCTAGAATTAATCGTTCAAAAATATCTATTTGAAATTTCTATTGAACAAAATTCTAAATTGTTATTATATAAAATTGATATTATTTATTTATTTCACTGTATTACACACTCTATTACGAGACTTTAAGTTCATAGAAATTAAATAATTATACTGGTAAGTACTAAGAATGACAGTTGAAAGAATTTCGAAGAGAATTATAAAAGCTAATTTAACACAATTGAATTTCTAATCCCAACACCACAATAGTTTTAAAGTGTTCAATAATCACTTATTGTTCACTTTATTTATAAATATATCGACTGATGCATTTTGATAGTAACGCCATCATTGCCAGAGCCTTTTTGTTAAAATAATAAAAGTGAACAATAAGTGATTATTGAATATTTTAAAACTCTTATGGTGTTGGGGTTAAAAATTTATTTGTGTTGAAATGAATCAGCCACAATTCCAAAACAACAAATATAAAAGCTAAATCATATGGAAAAAAGGAATAGGGAAATTAAGAAATATGTGGAAAGAAATTATTGAAAAAATAGAGAGATAAATAAAACAGAGTTTTGGAAAATGACCTTAAATACAGGGTTGGCTCAAATGAAATTTAAGGATAGTAAGAAAGTATATGTATGTCTACACTCTTCAGTTTCTTCAGTCTCTATATATTATATATATATATATATATATATATATATATATAATATTTAGTAATGATAAAATATTCATTTAAACTTATTTCAATAACAGGAATTATTGAATTAACAGATTATACAAGAAAGAGATTTATTTTGAATACAATCTAAAACATTTGGTAATTATTGTAAATTAATAAACAGAAAAGATTTTTCTGAATGAAATCTGTGGAAAGAAATGATAGATAAAATAGTAAGAACGAAAGGGATAAATAAAAAAGAGCTTTGAAAAACAGTCTTAAATATAGGGTAGTCCAAATGAGACCGAAGAGTTTAGATATATATTTACTTTTTTACTATCATTTACTATCCTCTAGTCTCATTTGGACTACCCTATATTTAAGACTGTTTTCCAAAGCTCTTTTTTATTTATATAAAATAGAATTCTTTAAATTAGTAATCTAATGTCATAAGACATGCTAATTCTTAAAAAGAAAAATTCATTGGCCATTTTTCTTAGTATATCGTATTATAACTTTTTTTGAAAACGTGTACCATTTTTTTAAAAATGTCTTAAGTTTTCTAAAGGTTATTTGAAGAAATTAAATAACCTTTATTAAAACTAATTGTAAGAACAAGACACTAAAAAGTAACTATAAGGTGTTATACCGAAAAAAGTTAAATAAATTTTCTAATATTGCATTTTTACTTAAATTGCAATTATGAGTCGTTAATTTTTGTTTAAAAAAATATTTTATTAAAAATAAACTCACGGTTTACTTGTCTTTTTCGTTAAATAGAAATCATTGGGAAAAGCAATAAGACACGAATCTTTTTTCTCTTCTGGATGTTTCGGACAAGATTTGACTCCCAACAATGCAGCTTTTGGTTTCAGTATATTCTTATCTCTAAATGTAACATCGTCAGTTAGGAATCCAACAGGATTTGTAAACATAGGTGTCAGTCCCATATTGAACATTTTTTTCTGTTTTGTCGTTAATACTTCGACGCTGAATTTCACTTCTATAGCCGATTTTCCAATCGTAACAAAGTGATTGTTATTGTTGTTGTTCGAACAACAGTTTGGATACTGCGCTTCGAATATAAGTGTTAACGTGCTGAGTCCTAAATACGTTGGAGTTAGTTTTACAGATACTTCCATCAACGACGACGCTTCTAATTTTCCGGTTTTTGGTATCACTTCAATGTTTTGAACTTTGATGTATTTGAAATAAATCGGTAATATTTTATTCTTGTTCGATATATGTATTATCAATGTTGAAGTTTTCTTCAATTCTACTTTTCCGAAATCTAAATAATTCGGATAGACTTCCATTTCGGGTGTGAAACCTAGACCGTAGAGGCACAGTCGAACACTAGAGGCTTTTGTTATCATTAAACTCGGTTTTAAATTTGCTACAAAAATCAGTTATGCTTTAGATTTTTTTATTTAATCATTAATTTTGAAAATTTTTATTAAATAATATTTTGAAAATTGTTATTAAATAATATTTTGAAATTAAAATTTTATAATTAATAAAGAATTTAGATGTTCAATAAAATGGTTTTTATAAACAAATCTCTTGAGAAAATATGATTAAAAAAACATGTTTTTCATATAAATACTTCAGTCACAAAAACATTACAAGTCTTTATAAAAGTGAACAATAATTACTTATTGTTTAATTATTAGATAACGTATTACTAGAATTTATAATTCCATGTTTTAGAAATGATGCTAAGGTCATCGAAATTCGCGTTAGTAAATAAACTGAACAATAAGTGATTATTGAAATATTTTTTTAAAAAAAATGGTTATGGAATAAGTGACTTATTTATATAAAAATGAATTAACTGTAATGTCAAGTTAAAAGCTAAATGGTTTTGGAAACAAAATTCCTATGAAAACATATAGCATAATTTCTGTAATTTTATTTAATTAGATTTTGTTAAATTTAAATTAATTTGGTTTAATAAATAATAAAGCTACGTTCTCAAATATGTTTAGAAATATTGAACTATTCCATAAGTAATAGAATATTTTTATATTAGTCAAAATGAATGAAAATCTTTGTTAAATGGCGAAGAATTAGCCGAACAATTCCAATAAACCCATTGAACTGTTCATTGGTATCTGAAAATGATTAGTAAAATTCCTAAACTGGGCCACTGTTTTCTTTTTTACAAATTATCGGAATTTAATCAGAAGTAACGAATGGGCATCTACACTTGACATCTCTGTTAATTGGAAAATAACCCATTTTTAAATTGAATTACTACTGGTGATGAAAAATGGATTGTTTATAACAATATTAAGTTGAAAGTAATGAGTTAACCGTAGAAATATACTATTTCCACAATCGAGGACTTCATTCAAGGAAAATTATATAGGGTCATCCAAATGTGACGCCTAGATTTGTGTTTTATTAAAAAGATTGTATATACACCACCCTATATATGTGTTTCTTTTTAATAAAAAATAAATCTAAGCGGCACATTCACATTTGAATGACTCTCTCTCTCTCTCTCTCTCTCTATATATATATATATATATATATATATTGTGTGTCCCATCAGAAGCGTACAACTTAATTAAAACGCTTATAAAATGCATATATTAAACACAATTTTTTTTTAATGAGAGATGTTTTTAGCGATGACGAATGTACGCTCCTAATGACACACACACACATATGTATATATATATATATACGAGGGTCGTTTGATAAGTATGGTAAATTTATGTATTGTTTAATTTAATTAATTAATTAAATTAAATTTTTCTATTTAGTTTTTCTTACTTTTTTACCATACTTATCAAACGACTCTCGTGTGTATATATATATATATATATATATATATATAGGGCCATCCAAATGTGACTCCTAGATTTGTGTTTTATTAAAAAGAAACTATAAACATGTTTCCCAATACAAATTTTTCTTTTAAATAAAACACAAATCTAGATTTCACATTTGGACGATCCTATATATATATATATATACACATCTCCCTTCCACACACACACACACACTAATATATATATATATATATATATATATATATATATATATATATATATATATATATATATAATTGAAAAGAAAATGATGACTGTTAATTGGGGAAAGTTTGAATAAGAGATAACAATAATGCACAAAAACATATAAGTAAATTAAATAAAAGAAAATAATCTTAGTTTTCTAATGCATCGTTCTGATGATAGCATAGTTACAGAAATGCATATCAGAGATTACAGTGAACTATAACTAATTATTGCCACTATTTAAAATCTTGTAATGTTGAGATTGAATGATTTATGTTAAAGTGAATTTTGTAATTGTATCAAAAACAAATAGGAACATTGCTATCATCTAACTCAGTGGTACGCAAATTGTGTGGTTTATTAAAAATTATTAGGGATCGTGAAAATTTTAAGAAATTCTCATATTGAAATTTTCAAACCAAACGTTCAGAAAATAGGATGGTAACAACAAATAATGGGTGGCGTAAAATTTCAGTCTGAGTATGGTGGGTCGCAAGTGAAAAAGGTTGTGCAACATTGATCTAAATCATTAAATAGATGTAAATATTGAAAATATTTTTAGTTTTACGGTTATCTGTTGAAGAAACGCGTTTCAACTTGTACAATTACATTAAAAATAAAAAAAATGGAACTACTTGCATGTTTTCTTTGATATATATATATATATATATATATATATATATATATATATATATATATATATATATATCCCTCTATCGTTCTTTGTTATTAACAGAGTTCATATAATCGAAGATAAAAACCAAACATTGTAATTAATAGTACAGATACAAACTGTCCAATTCGGTGTCGATCCCCATTTGAGTCGACGTGGCGACGTTTGGAACTACTTCCACATATTTTCTAAGTAACAAAATTTGTGTGCTGCTCTCCTCTGCATGCGTGCTAGTCAATTGTGTGTTCTCGCTTCCGCAGCACCCCTCTGCAATCAACGCGACGATGCTTTTTCCAAACCATGTATTTACAATGATCCTCCTACCATTCCGACCGTAAGGACGAGCGTAACAGTTGGAGGAACGAGATGGATTTGAGGATTTTTACAAATTTTCACATAAGTGCATGCATTGAACACATTTACACACTCATACATACATTTATATATATATATATATATATATATATATATATATATATATATATATATACATTTGTATAGATAAATATATAAATAGATTTTAGAAACTTTACATTTTATAGATTTGCAAAATCTCATGTAAATATTCATTTATTTAGAATTGAAAGTAATAAAGTAGAATTCGTCTAGGTTTTCAGAAGATAACATTTTCATCAAAGTACACCTTAAGGTTATATACAAACTTATCCAACGATAAAGCCAGGGCATAATTTCAAACAAATTTAAAATAAACGGTAATCTGAACCAAGTACTCGTTCAAAGATACCAAGATGTGTTTATTTTGAATTTCTTTTGTATTATATTAAGTTGGTGAAAAGTTTTTTTGACTTTATACGTACATAAATAATAACCAGGTTAAAATTCGTATTGAAAGTTGAAGTTCAGTTATGAAATAAATGTGTTGTGATGAGTGGTTGTTAATAGAATATTAAATATATTGTACTTGATTATGACTTGAAAGTTACAAACCATTTTTTTATAATATAGGGTTTTCCAATAAGAATATCAGAACTTTTAGCTGGTGGCAGCAATGTTTGGATTTTTTTAAGCTAAATTTGACATTTCAACTCAGTATAGTTTTGCAAATTATCATGGAACGTTTAATACTTCAACAACGCTTAGAAATTGTAAAAACTTCAATAGACTTATTGAAATAAAAGTTAAATGATCATTTATCGAATTGTTGAAAAATTTTAAAACAATTTTACTCTATATGATACAGCAGTGCCTGTAAGACTAAGAAATGCAAAAGGTGAGAACAATATTATTTCTGTTAGTGAAAATTTCAAAATAAAGCTGGAGATCACGTTTCAGTAAATGAAGTGCGTTACCGAACTATGATTCATATTTTTTTTCCCCAAAATAATTGAAAATGGTTTGCACGAAATATGATTTCAACACAACGGTATTACGTGCCGATATATTTACGGAAATAATAGATTTATGAAAACAAAAGTTTAATGAGTCCATTATTTCACGGAATGTACCCATCAATTGGCCATCAAGATCATGTGATCTAACTCCATTAGATTATTTTTTGCAGAGTTATGTGAAATCATTGGTTTATGCTGATAAACCATATACAACAAAAGTATTAAAAATAAACATTGAACGGGTAATTCATGAAATTGGACTACAATTATGTAAAAGGTGACTAAAATATGGACTAAACGAATGCACTATGTCAAGTGAAGTCGTAGTGATCATATGAGTAAAATTGTGTTCCATCATTAATGCCATAGAATATGATTAAAATTAAAGAAATACATAACTAATTAATTAAATACTTGATGTTTTATTTCCATTGAAACTTCTGAAGCGCTTATTGGAAAACCGTATAAAATATTTAAATTTTTTAAATTAATTGTTAGTTCATATCTCAAGATAAATATTTGCTAGTTTCATGTTATATAATTTTTTTAGATATGAAAAAAATCGTTATAGAGGATTAAGAAATATTTGCAAAATGTTTGAAGATAATGCAGTTACTAATTATACATATCAAGTTTGGTTCAAAAAGATTAATTGTGGTAATTAGTATTTTTTTTTTAAACTTAGACCGTTTGAATAAATCAAAGTTGTTTAAAAATAAAATTCGTTCTGTTTTCGAAAATAGGATTTTTATTACAAAGTTGTTTTAATTTATAATTTTAACCTTTTTAGCTAGAAAAATATATTTTTTATGAAATTTTGCACATGTTTTTTTAGATAAACATTAGAAATGTGAAATTATTGCAGATGAATTTTTTTTACTATAAACCGATTTTTGATCAAAAATATTTATTTTCCAGTAAAAGTTATATTAGGTATTGAAAAATATTATTTTTTTAAGTAGAAGTCAATTAGTTAATAAGAAACATATTATTTCAATCAAAAGTCAGTTGATATTTATTTTATTTTTTTTGAAATTGAAAAATTCCAAAAAATATTTATGCTACTTCAAACTAAAAATTTTAAATTTGATATCAGAATGGAACAGTTAGATTTTTTGTTTACAAAACCCTTTTAAAACTGATAATTTTTCAATTAAAGAAATTAAATTTACTAAATCTGAATTTTATTAAAATAAAATTCAATCTATTTTTGACAATATAATTTTAATAGTTGATTAATTTTTTATAAAATTTTGTACATAGACGAATAACCTAACTTGTGGTAAATGAAAAATTAGATTTTTTTATACAATGGGCTCATTTGAAATTGATTTTTTCAATTAAAGTACTAAGATTGATTAAATTTGTGTTTTCTTGAAATGAAATTCAGTCAGTGTTCTAAAATGTAATTTTAATAATTGATTCGAATTATATCCAACCTTGTATTTAGACAAATTAATAAATTAGTGACAAATTTGTTTTTTTATGAAATTTTTAATTATTTAGGTCGTTTTTTTGGATTTTCAAAAATTATAAATTTTTGAATTTGCTAGATTTTGATTTTACTATATACGTGTTTTTAATTAAAGATAATTTTTTTTGTAACATTACTACTTTTTAAATAATAAATTGTTTTTATTAACAAAATAGAATAATATTAGGAAAATTAATTTCAACAGCTATACAGTTTGATAGATAATTGAAGACAATTATATGATACTTAAGAAACCTTTTTTAATTTGAATATAAAAAATGTTTTTTCAATTATTTTATTCAATTGATTTTATAATTTCTATTATTTTTTTAGTGTTCTATCTTTTACAAAATCTTTTTCGTATTCATATAAAAATATTTTGGGGTTGAATTCAAATAAAATTCTACATAAATGATTTTATTTTTAGATAAATAAATCCCAACACCAAGCATCTCAAAACATGATATTTCAACACCATATTACATCATTTCCATTATGTCTTTTTAAAGTGTTTCATTTTTTTAAGAAACCTATTTATTACATCCTCATAAAAAGATATTGGCTTAGATGTGAAAACCTCTAATACATGATTTTATTTCCACATAAATGAATTAAAATCTCAACAACACTACAAAATATTGTAAAGGTATTTAATAATTACTTAGTGTTCATTTTATTTATTTATAAGCTGATATGTATTTTAATGTAAATAAACAAATAAAGTGTAAAATAAATAATTATTGAATGCTTTTACAATATTTCATTGTCATGATAATTGAAATTGGCACCAGTAGATATTGTATAATTAACAACAAATAATTTATGAAATTTTATGGTGTTGGAAGTACAAGAAAATCATTTAAATTTACTATGTAAGGTTTCATAAGATACCGAGTGACCTATAAAATCAATCTTTTTTTAAAAAAATCATTATTTATAATTCACATAATGTTATTATTTTCTTCAATAATTATTTGTTATTTTTTTGAGTATACAATGTTTTTTGCAATATGCAAAAATATAAATTTAACGTTTATATTTATAAACAATTTTGATAAAATGGAGTGGTTTATTTGTGTGAAAGTGAGTTCAGTTTCAAAACAGATATAGACATGATTTTATTTATTTATATGAATTTAAATATTCCTTCAGATTAAATGATAATAAAAAAGTACCAAATTGAGGATTTGTAAAGATTTCTCAGTCTAGCTAGTTTATTTAGTATTTAAATATAAAATTTTGATATCATATTAATTTTTTTAATTGTTCTGAAGCTGTCGTATGATGAATTGTCCATATATTGGTTAATTCATTAAGGTTTGAGATTAATTTTGTTTTATTAAAATGTCATCATCAATCGTTAAAGGTCATACAATTTACTACTAAATTAAAATCACCAGATTTTTTCGAACTAAACTTGCCATGTTTATTTAGTAAGTGTATTTCCTCTAAACAAATCCAAGATATTTCTCGAACGACTGGTCACACTAAGACATTTTTTAAATTGCTTTTTTTATTAAACATCATTCAGTTTTCAATTTCTAATGGTTAAATTAATACCGTAATTCTTAAAGAAAAAAGTTATGAATATTCATTCTATAGTAAAATACTCATTTGCTGTTCTGGAACTGTGGCTGATTCACTTTAACACAATGAATTTTAACCCCAACACCACAATGATTATAAAATAAAGTGTTCAATAATCACTTATTGTTTATAAATATGTTAGTTGATACACATTTCGATGGCGACGTCATCATCGTCAAAGCCTTTCTGTTAAAATCTAGGAACAATAAGTGATTATTGAACACTTTATTATATAATAATTGTGGTGTTGGGGTTAAAATATATTGTGTAAAAGTACTCATTTTATGATTAATATTGATTAAATGATTTTTTAAGAACTATCTTAAAAAATTCGAATGTAATTATTTAAAGATGTTGATCTATCGACATTTTTAAGAAAAAGATAATATTTCAATTTCGAAAACATGTATATAAAAAGCATCCTCTTTAAAAAACACGTCCGCTAGTCCTGAACTCTGATCCGTGCAAAAACGGGTAAATTCTCCGGACTACCGCACCCACCCACACGAACACACATAACCGAATACACACGTACATACAAACACATAGAGGACTTCATTCATTTGACGTTTATGGGAGAGTCAGTTTGCAATGACGTATATCTCGGCATTAACGATATATATCTATCTATCTATCCGCGTATCCAACGTATCGATCATAATACGTCGGAGTGGCGTATCTATCTGTTTCACTTATACACACGCACGCACAAAAAACCGTATTATTATTATTATTATTATGATTATTGCAGAGGAATACTTTTGTTCGCTGTCGTACTAATGACAAATTTATTTCACGTCGTTAGGTTACGAAATGTGGCATTTTCGATGTTGGCTTTATGGATTTTTTTATGTGGCATGTACATAGACAAGAACTTAATTTTAGAACGTACCAAATCCACGAACAAAATCATATATATATATCTATATATATATATATATATATATATATATATATATATATATATACAGTCAGTTATAAAAGTCGTCACACATCCCCATATTTTAACGTTTTTATATACAAGAAAACTGGTGAACAAAACTATAAATTAATTGAATAATACTTAGCTTAAGAAAACTTTTAGTCCAAAAATAAACAATAGTTATATATCTATTATTCAGCAATATAAAAAAATTAAAATACCATTATTTAGTACAAAACTAAAATTTGTTTTTTAAGAGTGTCAGAACTTTAAATTTAAATAAAACAAGTACTAATTAATCAGATGACCATTTATTTCGCATTGTTCGAAAGATCATTTTATGGCATTAATATTTAAAAAAGATTTTGGGCATATGTGCACCACGGATATCTCTGACATACCACATTTTGTCAGTTCACTTTCTGGTCATTTTTTTAAGTAATTGAGGTCTTAAATTCGCATTAAAGCGAGTTTTATTAGCTTCTAATGCCTCAATCGTTGCTGCTTTATCATCATAAACCATAAACTTTACATATCTCCAAAGAAAATAATCCAGAGGCGTCAAATCATACGATCGTGGAGGGAAATTTACAAGTTTATTTCATTCATTTTTCACAGGTACATTTTTTTAATTAGACATGATACAATATTAACCAGGATAATACGCATATAGTGATAGAAATCTAAAAGGATCCTAGTTTATTGATAAAGAAAATCAAGGAAATATTGAAGTATGAAATTTTTAAAATAAAATAAAACGAAGATTTAAAGATTGGGTTTTAAGAGCTATTTTAAAATATCAAATTAAAATACTGCATTTTTAATAAGAATAAGAAAGTCCGTATACAATCCGTATACAAAAAATATTTAAATATATTAGAGACATGTTGAGGAAAGATTTTTGGAAGGATCAAAGTAAATTCGAACTCAAAAATGGAGAAAAACAATAAAGAGTTTGAAGAAAGTCATGTGAATCCTTGTGGTCTTAGAATGTTTAGTTTATCTTAAAGAATAAAGATGAGATTATTATTTTATTCGGGTGCTTCCTGTACAATGGAGTGTGTAATTTGGTCAAAATTGATAAAAAAAATTACGTGTATATTTATTATATACTGAAATATTATCGAGTAATTTTGAAATATTAGTGAAAATTTGGAGTAGTGAGATGATTAAATTTTCCAATATAATAATGATTCAAAATATACATCTAAATTTACAAATTAATACCTACAAAATGAGTATATTGAAGTACTGGAATGATAAGCATAGAGTCTATATTTGAACTCCAATGAGCATGTATAAGGTTACTTAGACTTAAAAATTATTAGATATGAGATGAGTAACGAAGAAGTTTATTTATTGTAAAATCTATTAAAAACGTGGGAAAGTTTATCATCAGATTATCTATGAATATTGGTTGATAGTATACCAAAAAATTTAGAGGTCGTAATTAAGACAAGAAGAATATATATTAAATATTAGCGATGAACATTTTCTATAAAAGTAAAAAAAATATTTTCAACAGAAGCATACTAATACTTGGCGCTATGTCCGGGCTATATGTGGATGCGATAAAACCTTAGCTCCCGTAGCTTCTGACGAAGAAACGCTTCTGGTTTATTTGTTCGCAGTAGATGGTATGGCAGCAACTCAATGATTCCTTTGCAATCCCACCAAATGCACAGCATGTAAATTTTGGTCTGGCCGTCAAAACCGGCCTTCGACCACGACCGTTTTCGCTTAATATTGTCGTATGTGATTCATTTTTCGTTATCAGCAGCATATCGCAGACGTTGATCGGTCCAGAAGGTTTTTTTGCGATGCGGCACCCAAACATCAAGCTTTTTTGTATCCAGCCTTCTGCAGATGGTTTAAAATGGTTTTCAATTAGATGTCAAGATGTAGTGATCGGTATTCGTCGTTATAGGTCTTCCGCCGGCTGGCTTATCCATGGTGTTGTTTTACCGGCTCTGAATGTTTCCGCGATTCGAAGTGAAAATATTCACGGAACGTTTCTCTAGCGGATTTGCCTTTAACGAAGGAAAACTTCAAAATAGCGCGAACTTCGGCGTTACTCCATGACGTCTATAACTTTTGAACGCAGTATCCAAATAATCATGAATGTATATAAAGATTCAAAATATTAATTTGAACATATTTATTATAAAAAAAATATTTTCAACAGAAGCATACTAATACTTATGTTCTGTTTATTTTTACATTTTTAGAAAAAAACATTTAAATATGGCAGAAAAGATGGAATCTTATTGTATTTTTGGTCGCATTTTAAATTAAAATTATTTAAGCAATTTAAATAAATGTTTGATTTATATTTTTTTTATACAAATTTTTCAACTTTTATAGAACAAGTAGTGAACGAATATTTTTATCCCTGATTGTGTTTATATATACATACATATATACATACTTGAGATTTTGCAAATCTAAGTATAAAGATAAAAAAGTAATCTTCACTCTTATACTAATGAATCATTTGTTAAAGTAATGAGATTTTTTAAAATGTTCAATAATTTTTTAATTGTTTTTAAACTCGTTGTGTGTGTATATTTTTATGTTTAATTCGTTAGAGTCATTTTTACAGCAAGATAATAAACAAAAGTGATTATAAAAAACTAAAGTAAAGCAAAGATAGTTGTTTAACTACAATTTACTATTTATTTTTTTGCTAATGACAATTTTTTCATATTTCAAGTACTATATTAAAAAAATATATATGAAATGGTACAATGTTGCACTATAAAATTGATAAAATGTTTATCAGAAAGTGCATTAAAGAAAAAAATAAATAATTAATAATTATTAAACATTTTTATAAAATCTCACGGCGTTGAGATAAATTAATTCAGTTGTGTGAGTGATTAGGCAGGGTTTTAAATCAAATTTGTGGTAATAAGATTGTATTTCACGAGATTTCATAAAATTGTTCAAAAAATCATTTCTTGTTAATTATATTTATAGGTGAATATTCTTATGATCATCATATTTGGCTAGTTTTAATTAAATTTTGGAATTATATAGGCTGAGCCAAATGAGACTATAGAATAGTAAATGAGAGTAAGTAAGTAAATGTATGTTTAAACCCTTTAGTCTCATTTGGGCTACCAAATAGAATTATAAAACCCAAAGTCTAAAATTTTATACAATTAGATTTTATAACACCGAACTTTAACAATAATGGCATGGATATCGTTATGCACTTTTAAGAAAAAAGTAAGCAAAAGTGATTATTGAGTATTTTTTTAAAATCTTGTGATTTTGAAAAAAGTAATTCATTTATATAAAAATTAATTAATCACATTGCCCAATCAACTCATAAATTTCTTTAGAACGATGATAAGAGTAAAAATGTTATAAGAACATTTTTTTATACCTAGAATCTTCTTCTACAATTTGTTTAGATATAATATTTTTTTTTAACAATATATAATTATTAAAAATATTTACCTATTTCAAACTCTTTATCAATGTTTATTATTCTTATAAATGTAAGGAAAGTTTCTTTCGGTACTACTTGATTACTCCAACCAACTTTTAGTTTTATTTTCGTCGGTTTAAAACTGAAAATTATTCAATTTTTAAATATTTTTTTAACAACGACATACATAAAATACACAATAAGACAAAGTTCACTTTTAATATATGAAGGACAATTAAATATAAACCGAACTTTTTCCCATTATTGAACGAACGAAGATTGAATGGGGATATAAATGGGGGAGTCTAGACTTCCTCTACTAGATTTGCATATGATTTCTCATTCTTTTCTTTAGTAACTAGTAGGATGAATAATCAAGCAGTACCTAATGTCGTTGCATAACTCCTCATAATTAAGTTTTTAACGAAATAAGACGTAAAACTAATCGAGATTATATGAATAATTAGGGAATGAAATGCTATCAAAAACGTAAGTATTTACATGGCATTAGGCGTTTGTTGGAGGAGGATGTTATGATATACAAAACTTGACATATACTCGTTGCTACAATACCAGCATCACGCCAGACAACATTCGAGATATTATTAAAGGTAATTGGTTGTGAACAGTGGACAAAATTTCTAATAAAATTGGGGTAAGCTATAGCAGTATGTAGTCCATTATTTCAAATGAGTTTAAGTTTCGAAAAACTTTCAAACGACAATGCTAGGCCTCGTATCATCGTCCTAATTGAAAAGAAATTAACGCAAATACATAGGAATACTGTAGAATATCCTTTATACAGCTCTGATTTATTTCCATTTAATTACCATTTATTTGAACTAAATAAGGACATTGATTTGAAAATGATGAAGAGGTAGAACATCTCTTATAAAATTAGCTTCGGACATGCAATTTTATTTCTACGATATAGAAATCGAAAAACTGAATCTGGTGGAAAAGTGTTTAAATTTTAACGGAAACTATGTGGGAAAATGATTTATGTTTAAATTTAAAAAATATTTATTTGATAAAAAGTTTGGTTTATATTTAATTGACCATCGGTAAATTACATACAAGATGATACATGATTCTATATATGGTCTACAGACTCAAATTTTTCGCATAAATTTGTATATTTTCTTTATCTATTAGTTGTTTATGAGTAACTACAATTATATTAAGCAGGTTTGGTTTTAAATAGTGTTTTAACACAAATGTCACAACTTCAACAAACTTATATAAAAATATTTAATTTTCATTTTTTATAATATAGTTTTCTAATGATCATAAATTAATCATCGAAATGCATTTGAGCGAATAAAGTAAACAATAAATGATTATTGTACATTGCTATAAAATACTGTGGTGTTGTGAGTGAGTATGTTACATGTCTAGACTGGTTTAAATGAGCTTGAGGATAGTAAAGTAAATAAATTATAGTAAGTAAGTAAATGTACTCGTATGTCTAAACACTTTAGTTTCATTTGGACTACTGTTAAAATTTATTTACTATGATATTAAAATAGATGGTTCTTAAAAGTAATTACTAAATTTTATTTTAAATTGTGAAAACTTGTCATTAAAAAATTATAAATTATATATTATGTTTTGTGATATACAAGAAATTACATGCAAACCTAATTTGAAAATGTTATTTATTATATTTTTTTAAAAAAAGGAATACTTTATAGGTTTTAAAATTTAGTAGCGATAATGAAATTACGATAGACATTAGCATTGGCAAAAAAAGTAACAATTAGTGATTATGAAACACTTATTATTTTAATAGAATAATTTTTTTTATTTTAAACTATATCTAAATAATTTATGTACAGTCTCACAAATGAATTTTAACCCCAACACCACAATAGTTTAAAGTGTTGAATAATCACTTATTGTTCACTTATTATTTATAATTATATAGTCTATAATTATATCGGTTAATGCATTTCGAAGGCAATGCTATCATCCTCAGGGCCTTTCTGTTCTTATTTATTATCTGTTATTATTATACAGTATTATAATAATAACATATATATCTGTTATTATTGTACAGTACTATGATAAAATTATTATAAATTGGACATTTAAAAAGACTTACTGTATTTGAAATATTTTCGTTTCGAATGGATTAATAATACCTTCATATGGATCTATTTCAAAAGCTATTCGAGAATTGTTCATTTTTCTCATTTCGTTAAAATTCTAATAAGAAAACGATAAAAAGTTAAAACCTTTTAAAATATTAGATTATCAAGAAAATTCTGTGTTTTTTGCGTATATCATAATTTCAAGAATTGTTTATGTATCATATAACTCAATAAATCAAACAAATTAATTGAGTAATAAAGTATAAACCTAGTTGCATTTATTCACTGCATTGAGATATGTTCGTTTTAATTAAAAATATAATATTAACCTTTCAAAATGACTATACCAAATAATATAATAAGTACATGTTAACTAAATGAATGTAAACTTAGTTTTAACATTACTGAAGATGCAAGAAAAAAATGTATCTCATTTGAAGAAAAAGCAGTTACATCAAGAACGACTACAAGGTGATTTAGAAAAAAATTCATAATTAATTATTAGAAGATGAAGTCAAATTAGGTAGACTATCAAATGTGAATATCGACAATTATAAACAATCATTCAAACAAGTTCAAATTTAATGTGTCAATAAATTGTTGATGAGTTTAAAGTGAGTGACGAATTAAAATATGGAAGGTGTGAAAATTAAGTGAAGGTGTACTGTGTGCTTTAACTCCTTGGCAAGCAATTTACAGCGATTTTACCTTTTAAGTATCTTTTATTTCACGGTTAAAATTGTTAAACTTTTTGGATCAAATTTTGATCTGTGACGAAAAAATAGTTCTTTATTCCAATTTTAAACGAAGTTATCAATGGTTGTCATCAAATGATCATTTGACACAAAAACTTCAAACAAAATTGACTTCAAGGAAAAATAATTTCTATATTTAGTGGATATCAAGAGAAATTATTTATTATAAATATCCACTGGTAACTCAAATCTTGACTATCCAATATTTACAGTAAACAACAGTTACAAATAGTATATAATGCATTACAACAAAAATAATCAACTTTGGTAAATCGTCAAAGAGTTTTATTTCTCTAATATAGCACTTAGTGACATATTGAGGTAATGACAAGAGAAAAAATAATGAATTTATAATGAGAAATTTTCCCTCATCCCACATATTATCAGATGTATTATCATTGGAATTCCACTTTTTTGATTCTGGATAATCGTTAGCATGGCAAAGAATTTAATAGTGATACAATATTAAAAGTAGAAGTTTCTCAATTCTTTGGAAATAAAAAAATCTGAATTTTATTAAAATTGAATTTATAAATTATCTTCTCGTTGGAAAAGAGTAGTTCAATGTGAAGGTGTATAATCTGACGAATAAAATTATTTCAAATCAAAATATAAACGTGCTTATTTTAATCTCAAAAGTGACAGAATTTTCTTAGTTATCTAATATATATATATATATATATATATATATATATATATATATATTTGTGTGTGTGTGTGTATAATTTAATTTATAGAGATAAAAAAACTGAAACACTAATAAAAAAATAATTAATTTGTTTTCTTTCGAATTTATTATAATTAATTGATAGTTTATTTTTCAACAAAAAATTACCAGTAAATATCCTTCCATTTCGCCAACAATAACAAACATACATCTGACAACGCTATTATTTTTCACTTGGATGGTTTTATGTGTCTCTGAACTGTAATATGCAGGAGTGAATTCGATTAGAGTAAAATCACCGACTGCTTTAAAATGGATAAGTTCTATTTTTGGGATGATGGCTTTTACTTTAACTACAAAAAAAAATAAAATAAAAAAATCACCAACTCTATTAGTCAATTCATGAAATTCGTATCAAATATTCATCTCGATTGATAAAAAACAGATTAGTCAATATTTATAAAATAGATATTTCTAAAAAAATTACAAACGATTAAAAAAATTGTTATTTAATAATTAAAAATCAATTTTATTTGTAATTTTATCTAATAATTAATATAATAAAAAGTGTTCCACATGAGACTGAAATGTTTAGTCATACATATATTTGCTTACTATTCTTTACTAGCCTCCAGTCTCATTTGGGCTACCTTATATTTTAACACAAAACGAATAATTTATCCCACTGTCACAAGATTTCATATAAATATTTATTTTATTTCGCCGATATGCATTTCGATAGCCATTCAGTCATCGTCAGAGTACTGTGCTGTGAAATAATATAAGATAAACAGATTTAATAATGCTTAATAGTTCTTATAATATAGTGATTTAACGATAATGGTATTGTTTTACTAAAAAGCATATCAGCGAAGTTAAATGAAGAGTAAATAATAATGGGATGCTTGTGTAAAATCTTGTGGTGTTAGAGATGATTGATTCATTTGCATTAATGATAATTTTCTACATTACGAAAACAAATAGTGATAATATATGAATTAATATAATATATCATATAATTACTTTATTTTCAATTAATAAGCTATTAATTAATTTTTAATCATACTTTTTAAATAACGGTTTAAAATATTGTTTGAAATATCATTTTCATCAATGAGAATTTTCTACAGAATCAAAGCAGATAGTAATAATATATAAATTAATATAATAATATATAATTACTTTACTTATAATTAATAAGTCATTAATTTATTTTTAATCATATTTTTAAACAAATATCTAAAATATGTTTTTTGAAATTAAAATTAAGACAACTGTTGAAAATAATTAGAATTAGAAAAATTTCGTAAATACATAAAAAAATATTTTTATTGATAATTAAATCAATTTTATTTACTATTAAAAATCATTGTATAACAATTATTTTTAAAAAAATGATAACGAATGTAAAATATCAATTTGAAATCAAATAGAATTTTTTTTGCTAATTAAATAGATTTTTTTTATAAATAAATCAGTTCTAAAAACTGTAAATTATTATTTAAAAAAAATTGTTCATGATTAATGTAACAAGGAAGAGGGAGCATACTGCAAAGCTCGACAACCTAGAATGTGTGAAAAAGAGAAAGTTGTTTATATAGAGGGATTTAAGAACACCATTTTATTATGAACTTCTCAAGTTAAAAAAAAGATTAATTTCGAAAAATATTAACAATTGGACATTTTGAATATTGAATTTAAAAAAGGGTCCAAGTTTTGTTAATAAAAAGCAAATTATCTTACTGCATGAAAACAGTCATATTTTTTTAACAATCTAGAAAAAATAATAATTTTTTTTCGAGATCTAAGCCACTCAGCATATTCTTCAGATAAAATTTCTTTCGACTAATTTATTTTTTTTAAGTAGGAAAAAATATTCAGATGTAAAAAAGATACTAGACGAGTTTTTAGTTTCCAACAAAGAATTATTTTACTAGAAAGGATTTTAAAAGCTTCTATTGAAATGGAAAGAAATTGTTAATATCAATGAAAATTGCATTGATAAATAAATATTAATAAACAGTTAAAAAAATATTATTTTCGTTTACTAAAAAATAGATAGAAATTTTTGGTTGACTCTAGAGATTTGAATTCTTTGAAATACGTTTTTGTCTTTAAAATTTATTTTTGTATTTTTCAATTAATACACACTAATACATACACACACATTATATATATATATATATATATATATATATATGTGTGTGTGTGTGTGTGTGTGTGTGTGTGTATGATAACTCAAATGGGATTGAATGATTTAGATGTACATTTATTTTCTAATATAATTTACTACCAGTTTCATTTGAATGACCTTTTATATATTTAATAAAAAAATCTTTTTTTATTGATTTTTCAATATTCATTAGAAGAAAAATTATCATAAGTAAAAAAACAAATATTTGAATATTTTTTTTATATTTTTATAGCAGCAGTTTTATTTTTTTAATTTTTAAAGTAGACATTTAAAATCTTAATCACTTGTTACACTCTCCCCAAAAAAACAATAATTTTTTAAAACAACTTATACGGAAATATCATTTATTTAATTCCGAGAATATTTCGATAAATTAAAGCTATTTTGAAATGAAAGAAAACAAATATGAAAAAACGTAAAAGTAAATCCAATCGAAATAAATATGTAAAGATGGTTTCAATTAAATGTTATTCAGCAGTGCTTCCATCTTCGCATAAAAACGTTACGGTTTCAATTAAAAAAAAACATCGTACGGATATAAAAGAATATAAAAGACTTACAAAAACATTTAATCAACATTTCCACTCACCGAATACTCTTAACGGTTGTGGACCCTTAATCCATATTTCCGATATGTGCACACCTTCAGTCAACACGGCGACTAAAACTAGCGTGAGTTTTAATGACGAATTAGCATCTATTTCGCCCATACGGGGATTCACCGATATCATCATATTCGGGCTGTTTACACTTACGGAAAATTTACCAGACTTCAAGCCTCGATTGCTTAATGAGAATTCACGTAAAACGGTGCCTTGTCCGACATTGACGATACCGAAATCTAATATATTGGGTGTTACTTCCAGTAAAGGTTTCGTTGGAAAACTGGTTTAAATATATCATTAAAAATAGTTGCATCAATTTTTAAAAAAATGCTAATGTTTATTTGTTGAAATAATAGAAAATAAAATTTCGTGTTAAACTCATTTTTTCTCCCAAAAAAATTATTTAAAAGAACAGATTTTGATATTTTGTTGGTGGAAATCAATTGGGTTTTATTACATCAGATAATAAGTTAGCGTAATTGACTCTTAGGCACAAAAAGATTATGTTGTAACGAGTCATCTTTAGTAGAAGATTTACATTTTTTCTTTACAAAATACAATATTAGTTTATCCTGAATGAAAAAAAAAAATAAGTCTGATAAAATATGTTTTTAGTTCATTTAGATCGACGAATTTTAAAAAAGTATTAGCTCAGTAATTCTAGAAATATCTCATCAATTCATATTTGAAAGTAATGTAATTACTAATTCACATATCAAATTTATTTTAAAAATTTAATTCTAATGACTCTGACTTAAGTAAAAAAACTCTACTCTGTAAAATCAGTTGATTAGAATATTCTAAAGCAGTTGGTAGTTGCAAATGTACGAAATATTAAACAGAACTTACACTTGCACTTGGTACAAAAATTTAATTTTATTGATTCGAATCAACACGCGGCATTTTAAAACAGAATCTTGCGCGTGATGTGTGTATCGCATTTTTTTAACGATTTTCATTCCTGGATAGATTTTTTCTGGAAAGTTCATTGGTTCCATTTCGAAAGCCTTATATGGAAGAAAAAATATTAACATACACATCCTTTGTCAAATATAATATTTTCAAAATTGAATTTGTATTTTTTTATCTTTTTTTTATAAATACATACATTTTATTTTTGTTATATCTTGGAATGATAATAAAATGGGAATTAAGTATTCGAATTATTTTTGCAGTGAATTATAATATATGTCACCAGATTATGTTTTCAAACATTATATTTTGGCCAGTAATCAAATTATGAACGATTACAAGATTCACGTATTGATCATAAATTTCATAATTATATGTACATACTACATATATATATATATATATATATATATATATATATATATAAATTATAGTGTGTACATATATTAGGTTGGCAAATATCTCCCTTCCGCCTTCTGGTCTTTTGAATTTCGCAGCTATGTACAAAAAAAAAAAAAAAGCGGAAGGGAGATACTTGCCAACCTAATATTTATCTTCGTGATGGTCATATGAATAAAATTGTATTCCTTCATTAATACCATAGAATATATTTTAAAATAAAAAAGAAATAATCAATTAATTAAATAATTTTTGTTTTATTTCCATTGAAACTTTTGAAGCGTTTATTGGAACACCCTATACATATTTTACTATGTCATCCAAATGTGACACCTAGATTTGTGTTTTATGAAAAAACATGTGTATAGTTTCTTTTATTTATTTTTAAAAAAACACAAATCTAGACATCACATTTGGGTGACCATATATATATATATATATATATATATATATATATATATATATATATATATATATATATATATATATATATTTCTTTAATATAAATCTAGGATATTCTCTTTAGGCTTTATAAATCAGCGCTCTGATGATGATGGCATTGCCATCTAAATGAGTATCAACTAATAAACAAAGAAAGTTAACAATAATTTATTTGTCATACATTTTACTATCTTATGGTGTTAAATGTGAGTGATAATTAATTTTCATGAAAAACAAATAAGTAGAAAAAATAATATAATGAAAATAATTAGAATATCAAACAGAACCAGGAAAATAAAATTTTCATTAAAATATAAAAACATTTTAAAATACAACTAAAATTTAAAATAAAGGTGTACAATCTATATCTTGAAAATACACTCATTCCATCAACATTTCTTTATATAAAAATTCTAAAAAATCGCATTTCTTCATTCTAAATTAAAGAGGGGTAACAATAATAAAGATCATTTCTTATTGAAGTTTCTGTCACTAAATTTACAATTCTAAGTAGATGTATTATTAATTTTTTTTAATAATTAGAGAGTAAAAATGTAGGAAATAATTTTAATGAAATACAAGTTAAATATCATTGAAGTTACAATAAAAATATTATTCTATACATCATTTTGTCCTTATATATTTTTTTAAACAATGTAATTAAAATCAGGTACACTAGTTGAAACAGTAACTTATTTTCTTTTAAATATTGTGTCAAATCTTATCAAAAAAAAAACATACCCATGAATTCGGCTGACAGGCTTTGACAATTGCAACATTTTTACCGATATTCTGTAACGTGATATTCTGTACGAACTTTTTTCCTTCGTACGCATCTTTGAAAATAACCCTCGCAGGTGTAATCCGAATATTTTCCACGTCAGTGTATTTATCGTTATTGGTTAATACATTTTCGTAAATATTCCTTATACTAGTCTGAGAACATGTATCCTCTTCGATTAGTGATAAATCGTACCACTCACTCATCGTGGACTCTTTCGTTAGGATTTTTATTTGATTCAAATGAAAATATTAAACTTGACATTTCAAAAAACGAATATTTTTTGTTTCAGTATTTTTACTAATCGGTTGTTTGTACTAATGTTTCTATAAAAAGTTTCTAGTATCCTAGTTACTGTTAAAAATCCATATTATATATATATATATATATATATATAATTTTTGTATAGAAACCATATAGAACCAATCTGCCATTCATTCCATTCTGAACAAATATTATGTAGTTCGAAAAACGACGATCTATGTTAGAATTATATAATGCGTATCGGTGTTCTATAAGAATTGTTCGATTATAAAAGGGAAGCATTGAATTAATGACCCCCTGTGGCTAAACATAATACCACTGCATCGTACTGGTCTGGGGTTTGACTTTTATTCGTTGTCTGTGTAGGGAAAGAAACACCTGTCACTATGAATTTTCATTCGAGCTTAAGTGATATGAAGTCAGTCATTACGACAATGTTGTAATTAAAATTTCTATCTTCAACAAACTAATAATTATTAAGCTTCATAGTGTTTATTTATGGATCTAAATCAGATTTTTTTTATAGATACGAAAATAATTAAATGGTATTTTAAAAAGTGATTTTAAAGTTTTCGAATACAGTTCATTATATTATTATTAATATTTTTTTTATAATATTTATATATTTTTAAACAATTATATATATATATATATATATATATAGGAATTTTTTTAACGAGATATAAATTTAAATTGCAATCAATTAAAATTTTTTTCATGCTTAAAAATACATACATACATATATATATATATATATATATATATATATATATATATATATATATATATATATATATATATATATATATATATTATGTATCAATATCTCCTTCTGCTTTTTTTTTTTGTACATATCCGCGAAATTTGGAAAAGCGGAAGGCGGAAGGGAGATATTTGACAACCTAATATATATATAAATATAGGGTGTATTTTTAAGCATGAAAAAAAATTTAATTGATTTCAACTTAAATTTATATCACGCTTAAAAAATACCTACTATATATATATATATATATATATATATATATATATATATATATATATTATGTTGTCGAGTATCTCCCCTTTTTTTTTTTGTACATAGCCGCGAAATTCAAAAGACAAAAAAGGCGGAAGGGAGATATTTGACAACCTATATATATATATATATATATATATATATATATATATATATATATATATATATATATATATATATATATATATATATATAGTTAAATTAATAAAAAAATGTACAAAAAATCCAGAAGAAAAATTATCCACGTAGAAAGAAATTAAACTGTCACAACAAACCAAGTAAAATTTGAAAAGATATGAAATGTTTTAAAGTTGTAAATTGTTGTAAGAACATAAAATGTATTTTATTTTCAATAATTATATAAATGTACAAAATATAAAAGACAATTTGACATATAAGTATGTAAAAATATGCATAAGGATTGTATGTAATAATTATTATAAATGTATTCAATTGCTAAATGATTTTTTCTTTTTTTTAATTTCTGATAGAATTAAAAAAAATGTTCTAGTCCATTTACATTTTTTCTGTTTCCCAGTACTTGAATTTCAATTATACAGATATCACATCATACCTCTATGCAGAGGAGATATATATATATATATATATATATATATATAGAGAGAGAGAGAGAGAGAGAGAAGGGTGTATATATCTATACACTATTGAATGAAAAAAAACAACACCAAAAAAAAACCTTCTAAAACATAATAAGACAAATTCAAAGCCAATATAATATCACCCTTAACGCCTCTCAACCAGTGCTGAATGAAGGCCTCCTCCAAAATCTTTCACTTCGACTGATCCAATGCCTTTCTCTTTCAGTACATTCAGTCTAATTTTCTTATTTATCTGTTACATCTATGAATGGAGCACTTCATATTTTGTTCTGTTTTTTTTATATATCTAGATTTCAAATCAATAACTTTCCTTATTCATCAATAATTCCCTCTTCTTACAAGACCATCATATTTCTATTTCAAACTTTTCACTTTTGCCATAACGTTTGCAATTTTTGTTTTTTTACTGATCCAATTATTTCTCATGTATTTACGTATCATCCTCAACATACATTTTTTCAAACTTTCCTGTATTATTTTGAGTCGCTGAACTATTCTGTTTTCAACACCTAATACTTATATATATATATATATATATATCATTATCATCATCATAAAAGTCCATATCAGTCCATTGTTGAACCAAAATCCCATCCAATGTATTCAGGTTTTCTTATACATTGTCCCAAGATTCTTCTATTGTTTCCTCTACGCAGCTAATCTCATCCACCTCTTACCTCTACAATGATTTACAATATCATCTCACCATCTTTGATAGGATCTCTTCCTTGTTCTCATTTTGTCTCTTGATCATTACTTCATAATGATTTTTGTTTAGCTACTGTCCCCTTTTTTCAATACATGTCCTGTCCATGCCCATTTTATCTATTTTATTTGTTCTTTATCACAACTTTCCTTTAAGTAGCTCCATTTGGAGATTCGAATGGAAAGCTAGTTTGACTTCAAGATATTTTATTCCAGAAAAGCTATGCCAGTCGATAGCAATTGGTCATACTAACTGAGTTAGCCAAGCGGATTGATAAGAATTTTTTCGTTCAGAATTTACTCCCTTAGACAGGATGCCTCTACTTTGGCTAAGAATCCTGCCTGCCCTATTTTTAACACTTAGTCTTATGACTACCTTTAGATCTGTCCAGCTTGGAAGACTTTATTATAGAATGACTCAAATAAGACTGAAGATTAGTAAAGAAGAGTAATAATAGTAAGGAAGTAAATATACTTCTAAATCTTTCAGTTTTACTTGAGTCAACCTATAGTAGGGTCTCTTAAGAATGACATGCGCAATCTGAAGTTTTCATTTGGATGCATTACTTATAATAGTCTATCCATCTGTAATTTCTATATAATGACTCATCTTAACATTTTCTGAGAGAAATGAAAATTGAATTATGAAGTTTTCATATGGATGCATTACTTATAATAGTCTATCCATCCGTAATTTCTTTATAACGAAAAAAAAAATGAAAATTGAATTACAAAAAGAATTTATTCTTCATAATGAATTTAATGAAAAACAGTTCAAAAACAAGGGCTACATTACGTTATGATTTTAATTTATTTGATCAAATATTGAGTTACGTAAGTAATTCTTGAATTTTTTGATTTATTCTTGTATTTTATTATTAAATCTGATATCGTTTGTTTTCGTTTTTATAACCACGTACATTGTATGTAGTTTTTTTTTAAAAAAATACCACAAAATCAAATCTTCTAGAATATCTTGTTCTGAAATTAATTTCGGCAATTTTTAACATCTTTAGGTAACTTTTGGATATTGGTAATTTAAGAAAATTGAGCATAATTTAAGATAACACAAATTATAATAATTTAGATCAAAAGAAAGTGGCCTTTAGAAAGTATATTAAAAGTTATTTGAATATGAAATAAATTATCGAAACTAATTGTAGTATAAAGTAAAATTATTGAAAGTAATTCTAAAATCTTATTTTTATTTGTTATTTTGCAACTATGGCTGCTTCACTTTATCACAAATGAATTTAAACCCCAATACTACAATAGTTTAAAGTGTTTAATGATCACTTATTGTTCAATTATTATTTATAAATATATCGACTGATAGATTTTGATAGCGATGCAATTATTGTCATAGCCTTTCTGTTTCGAAAATGATTTTGTCGCCATCGAAATGCATCAGCCGATCTATTTATAAATAATAAGTGAACAATAAGTGATTATCTTATTTTTATTAAATAGTTAAATATTATTTTTATACAATAGTACATAATGTACGATTGTCTAGAATTTCATATTTATTAGTTAACAATAATGTACTATCCAGAACTGACAAATTTATTGTGATTATCAACTATCTTTAAATTGTTAAAATTTCACCTAGTTTTTAATATTTTTTAAAAATGTATATCATACGTTATATGCAAACTAATTGGTAATGAACTTTCTATATTAAATTTGAATATAATCAATGGCCAAATTATCAGATAAAATTTTATAAAAAATAAATATTGTTATTAGCAAACAATCAATAAACAATACAGAAATGCAAACGGAGCATATTTTGATTAAATAATAAAGTTTGTTCTGTTTAAAATAAATAATTTCTATTTTCATTTACCTAATCGATTATTTTGTGTGATAAACTCTATCATTAATAAAATTTTATAATTTAATTTTGTTGTTCAAAATTTGACAAGAAAAATGAATGATCGATCGAGAATATTTTAGAAGAAATATTATTACTATTATACATAAGTTTACATACGTATGTACATATATATATATATATATATATATATATATATATATATATATATATATATATATATATGAATTGTTGCAGTTTTAAGTCCCAGAGGACGAAAATAGTTACGCTGAAAAACATATCGAGACTATATCGTCACAGTGTCGCACTTGTCGCAATCATGTAGATACAGCGGCAGGACTCGATCCCACGTTCCACGCACTGCACTCTTCTGGGAGTTTATTGTACCCGAGGGACATTGCAGCGTCGTTGTGTTCCGCCTAATTTTATTAGAACACCGATGGTTTGTTTTCCCTTGCGACTTAATTATCCACTTAGAGCAACGATTAAGCTTTTGGATTCACGACATATTCTCACTCTTGGATTTTTTTATGTCCATACTTCAAAACAAATTCTCTCTCTCTTTCTCTCTCTCTCTCTCTCTCTCTCTATATATATATATATATATATATTAGTTAACCAAAAATGTTTTATCGTTTTTGCATGTATCATAATTCCAAGAACTGTTTATATATCGTTTGATTCATTATGCAGAGGACATTAACTGAGTAACAAAACATATATAGGGTTTTCCAATAAGAATATCAGAACTTTGACCACTGATGGCAGTTATGTTTGATTTTTTTTAAGTTTATTTTGACATTTCAACTCAGTATAGTTTGGAAAATTATCATGGAATATTTAATACTTCAACAATGCTTAGAAGTTGTAAAAAAAATTTAGACTTATTGAAACAAAAGTTTAATCAGTCTATTATTTCACGAAATGGACCCATCAATTGGCTATCAAGATCATGTGATCTAAACTCCATTAAATTATTTTCTGTGGGGTTATGTGAAATCATTAGTTTATTATGATAAACTACAAACAACACAAACGTTAAAAATAAACATCGAACGTGTAATTCATGAAATTAGACCACAATTATGTGAAAGAGTGACTAAAAATTGGATTAAAGGAAATTTATATTCTAAATTATAATTTTATTTTTCATTTACATAATTACTATTTTAAAAATATTAAATGAACATTAAACATTTTAATATTTGGCAAGAATTCATTAAAAATTATCGAATTTTTGTTAATGGATAATTTATGTAATTCTATATGTATTGTAGATTTTAAATAAAAGTGAGATTAATTTACCTTAAAACGACCAATACTCGTATATATTTTATTACTACTTATGAATTTATATGTTTTAAATCACTATAAATTTTTATTTATAATTTTTATTGTAAATAAAAATTTAATTCATGAAAAATATTTTTTTACATAAATAAATCACATACTTCGATATTACAAAATTTAAAAAGTGTTTAATAATAATTTATCGTCTATTTATTCGTTAATATGCATATTAATATACAACCAGCACTAAATTACATTATTGTAAAATCTAATTTATGTTTTTTATAAGGGAATAACCACAAATTGACAAAAAATAGTTCCAATAAAATTTGAAAGAATTCAGTCTGTATTTTTATTTCAGTTTTCGTGAATTTTGGACTACTCCATTTATAGGGAGACTATAATGAATCTGAATGGTTTAGATATATAGAATGATCCAAATAAAAGACTCGATTTGTGTTTTATTAAAAAGAAACTATACACATGTTTCCTTATACACCACCCTATACACATGTTCCTGTTTAAAAAAACACAAATCTAGGCGTCACATTTGAATTACTCTATATATTAAATACGACTAATTAATATTTAAATTGCATAATTTTATTGAATTTTTTCACACCTTGTATAGAACGGTTCAAATGGGACTGTAAGGTTTAAATATACATTTTTTTCTTATTATCATTTAATATTCTTTAGTCCTATTTTTACTACTCTATTTTTATTGAAATTATATTTAATTTTCTAATAAAAAGATTAAATATGATTTTACTATCTAAATTGTATAATTTTATTTAAATTCTGCCCATCTTGTATAGAATGGTCCAAATGGGACTGAAAGATTTAAATATACATTTATTTTCTTACTATCATTTACTATTATTTACCATCCTTCAGTCTCATTTATGCCACTCTATTTATTAGAATTATTCTTAATTTTTTTAATCAATAGATTAAATATGATTTATTAATATCTAAATTTTATATTTCTTACTGAAGTTCTTGTCAAAATATTCTCAAATATTTTCATTGAAGAAGGTAATGGTAATTAAAAAAAGTCTAATATATAATAAATATTGATTATTTTGGAACTGTGAGGAATTCAATTAAACACAAATGAATTTTTATTTAATATTAAGTGATTATTGAACACTTCATAACCATTGTGGTTTTGGGCGTGAAAATTCATTTGTATTAAATATAATAAATATAGGGTCATCCAAATGTGACACTTAGATGTATGTTTTATTAAAAAGGAACAAAAGAAACTATTCACATGTTTCACTATACACTATCCTATACACATGTTTAATTGTAATAAAACACAAATCTAGGCATCATATTTAGATGACCATATATTTTTGAAATTACATGATTCTAGTATTTTTTATATCCACAAGTATATAATTTTATGTAAGTATACCATACATTATATATATATATATATATATATATATATATATATATATATATATATATATATATGGAAATATGGAAAAATGTATATACCTGTATTATAATAAAAAATAGTAAAATAAACCATACATTATAAAGAAAATCTATTGATATTATTTAACACTAACATTACATAAGTGTATTGGTGGTTTTATATGAATATGTTAATAATTTTACATATATATATATATATATATATATATATATATATATATATATATATTTAGTGTATACATACATATGTATATGTAAAATAATAGTATAGCTAAAATAGAAAAAAATATCCTCGCCTGTCTCTCTTTCATATTTATACCCCGTGTCGACTGGTGTGGTGTTTTGGGAGATTCGCTCCCTGGTGGCCGCAATTCGTATCCAGCGACGAGGAATGATTAATGAGTACGGAGTCAACACAGACTGTATATATACATACAAATACATAACACACATACATACACACACACACACACATATATATATATATATATATATATATATATATATATATACATATACAAATGGAGTTGGAAAGAGAGAGAGGATTCCCCCTTGTGTATGTTGCGCGTTTCTCTGTATTTTGTTCGTTCGCCAAAGATATTCGTCGATATAATATATCCATTGGGGCTTAATCAAACATAAACACTACGGTGTATTTTATCAATAGAATACTTTACATATTCAAAACACATTGTTACCTATACAATTGTGCGCCGATGAAAGAAATAGAGATAAAAGTATATTTTTGTATTACGATATATATATATATATATATATATATATATATAAATATTTTTAATACCTAATTTGAGAATTATGAAAAATATACAAGGCCTTAAATAATAATATAAGTGCTACTAATGTTTAGAAAAATTCAATCGTATAATAGTAATTATTATTTCTTAAAAAAACTATTTTGCTTTGTTCTAAATTAACCCTAAAGTGCGTAATGATTTATATATAAACGATTAATATTTTTGGTTATAATTTTGTATTAAACATTTTAAGAATGCCTAATATATGACGGTTCTTATATGAAATATCCATTTGACAAAATATGATTCTATTTTTTGTCAAAATTTGTAAATTTAGCAGCGTGCACTAACATTTCTTCACACGAATGTTAGAAGTGACTTTGTTCTGTTTTGGTGTAGAATAATTTCAAAAAGAAAAATCAAATCTGACTCGACTCTTTCCTACAAAATGTTCGATTAGGTAATAAAAATTATTTTTCACGTTGGAATTCTACTCGATTGAGATGTAAACAATTCATTGGGGGTATTCACACTAGTCAACATTCATACAGTATTCACGCCCATTACCGTTCGCCTCACACCTTCTTATCAACAAACTCGCCCACCTAAAAAAAATAATTTTCGGGTAAGAGCGTGTGAGACGAGTGGTAATGGGCTGTGAATACTGTATGAATGTTGACTAGTGTGAATACACCCATTGTATAGCTTAAATATATATAGTTTGTGAAAAATTCAATTTAGAATTATGTTTTCTTTCCAAGAAAAATAAATGAAAACCCCAAAAAACTTTTTGATCATTTTTACCATTTTTAGTTCGGTATTTTGTGTTAACATATAGATTATTTTTTTAAATAAAAAAATGAACATTGTAGGGTTAAGTTTTCTTAAAATGAATAATAAAGTAGCTAATTTTAAATTAATCTTATCCAAATTAAAATATTCTTACAATGACATTACTGGTTTAGCAATGTAACCAGTTTACTTTTACAAAAATAGATCATTCATTCTAACAGCAAAAAAAAATTATAAATGTGTTCAATAATTAATTATTTTATTATATATTATGCATTTAAATAGTCATACTGCTATTGACACAGAAATATTATATAGCGTTATCAAAGTGTTATGCCTAAATTTGTGTTTTATTAAAAAGAAACATGTGTAAAGGGAGGTGTATAGGAAAACGTGCATATTATTATTTTTTTTTTAAAAAAATCAAATCTAAACGTTGCATTTGGATGACTCTCTCTCTCTCTCTCTTTATATATATATACACCCGTCCCTCAATTTACGCGGATTATCCGTTCCACGTGGATTTGTTTTACGCGAATAAAAATCGCGTAAATTGAGTCTGTCAGTATAATAGAAAAAAATATTGAAAATAAAAGCTGGTAAAGTTGTAGAAACACAATTTATTTCACATAGCTTAACAAAAAAAGAATGACATTTTAGAAAATAAAAGTAGATAAATTTTATTCGGTGTCATTATTGCTACTGTAATTCAAAACAATCAACCTTTTATATATTTATATCGTGCTTTTATACGTTCAAGTAAGAATTTGCATCACTCTGATATATAATAAATTCCATGAAAAATTATATAAAATGAAATCTATTTGACCGCGTATAAAAAGTGCCGCGTAAATTAATACTGAGTAAAAAAGTCCCGCGTAAATAGAGGTATAATTTGCCAAGTAAAAAAACTCGCGTAAAAAAGTCCCATGTAAATTAAGGGACGGGTGTATATCGTATTGCCATTGCATTCAATAATATTCATTGCCATTACATATTTTTTTCGGCCAAAATTATTTGAAAATTTAGTAGTTTATAAGATCTAATTGAGATAGATTGAATATCTGCATATGCTACGTTTTTTGTTTCTTATTTTGTGTTCGAATATTATGTTTTTTGATTTTATATATCTTTTTCTACATAAAGTGTCACCACATATTTTATAATTGTTTTCTTAAAATATTACTTTTGGCAGTACAAAAATCTGAACGCACTCGAGGTCATTAAAATTATCCGAATTTATAATACGTGATTTATTTTTAGAAATTTTAAATTAACTCTTTTGTAAATCTATACTTGCTAATCTTATCAACAGTGATCTGACAAACTCATTAATTCGGCATTCTACAAGTTCTAACAATGCCGGATTTGTAATGGTCCATTGTACAGAAATAAAATTCAACGCAACTAATAAATCGTTAATATTTTATAACTGGGTTACTGTTCTTTGTCTATTTGCAATTAAATAATTTTACTAATTAGACTACCATATTAATATTAACAGAATTTCACAAAGAAATACAACAGGAGAGTTGAATTTTTAGAATTTTTCTAGTTAAATTTGAATGATTCATTTTTTCAAAACATACAGTGACTTTTAGTAAATTTTTATATTTTATTAAGAAAATAATTACAAACATAGTTTCTTGGAAATAAACGTTCTCTTCGATATCAATTTTCCCCTGATGTTGAACTTGTGAGTCAATTTAGTATCTGGTTTATAGTTAGTCGTTATAATATGAATACAAGCATCTATTTTATATAACCTGTTCCTGTTCTTGCTTATTATATATGAAAATATTTGCTCACATTTATAAGTTGAACCGAATGTGGACAAAATGGCAAAGCCAATGAAAGATGAAAACTTCGTAGGAAGTAATGCCCAACATGTTATATCATGAGAAGATGATTATCTTCTGTTTTTTCCAAATCTTTATTTCTTGAATTTATCCGTTCATAACGATTTCTAAAATAAAATTGTCAATTTTTAGATATTGAAAATACTCAAATTGAAAAAGATTTTCTTCTACTGGGAATAAATGTAAACATTTCTCATACTTCATGAAACTTTGCGGTGATGCTAACCACTGTAAAACAAAATCATTTGAAAATATATAAATATATATATATTAAATATATACAATAAATAAATATATATACTATATGTTATATAAATGTATACATATATCCATACTATATATATATATATAGTATATCAATCCAACTATGCGGGAGACATAGGTTGCCGATTGCTTTCATATATATTTTATCCCTTTTTAACTGATTAATATATATATATAAAATAAAATATCAATATATATATATAAAGTTGTACTATATATACCTAATGGTAGCATTCATGGTAAATATCAGAAAAACTAATTTGAAATTATGATGAAATTTATCATAAATATATATATATATATATATATTATATATATATATATATATAAAAGTTACCCTAATGAGACTGAAGGATATAAATAAGTTAATAGTAAGAAATTAGATATATAACTAATTTTTTTAGTTTTATTTAGGGGACCTCTTTATATATATATATATATAATTCAAACAAGTTATTTTACACTTATTAAGAATCAAGATTTTCATAGCATAATTAATTTGCATTAAATCTAAAAATAAGAAAAACTTGTAAAACAAAAATTGAAAACATTTCTGTGGTGAAAAGTAAAGGGTGTCATTTTTATTTTTGTGTTGAAAATTATGTTTAAAAATAACATTAGATAAAGTTGAACTATATATATATATATATATATATATATATATATATATATATATATATATATATATATATAAATATATAAATGACTGGTATAAATTACAAGACTTCATTGTAGCGTTATAATAGCATCTCTATCTATGCGAACTGGTACGTTTATCCGCGCTACTGTGGCGCCTTATAGGGATGAAAAGTTCACGATTGGTGTATGGGACAGCCGCAAGAATTGATGTGCAGCGCGTGAAGGTTGCTGCTTTCCGGGACATTGGAATACAGACGGTAGTACGTTGATAAAGGTTGTATTGAATGAGCACTTTTGCATCTTCACGTTATATGTATTCAATTAACTTAATGAAAAACGTATTCTTACTAATTATTTTATTGAAGAGTTCTTAAGAAACATCGAACTGATGCCGAACAAACTTGAAAACAACGTACTTTAAAATTTTAGAAAATTCAAAACGTTTCAAATTCACTTCTTAAAAATTTATTCAGATATTTACAATTCTTGTTAAAATTAAATTAATATTTGTAATTTTATATATGAACCAGATTTATAAAAACATATAATAGTATATATGTTTACATACTTATACATATATATATTTATATATATATATATATATATATATATATATATATATATATGTGTGTGTGTGTGTGTGTGTGTGTTTGTATGTGTGTGTGTTTGTGTGTGTGTGTGTGTTTGTGTGTGTGTGTATATAGGGTAATCCAAATGTAATGCCTATATTTGTGTTTTATTAACACTATTTCTAACAAAGTTGTCAAAAGACACTTTAAAAATTTTAACTTAAAATTATTTTCTAAGTTTAATTATTTTTCCTTAATTAACTATTTGACTTTTTCTATAATCATTTTTAAATTAATTAAGTGTATTTTTTTGTTCCCACCTCCTCCTGGATCTAAAATACGCATGTGGTATACTTATTTCTACCATGAGATGTCTTTTGGCACCTTAAAGATTTTACAGTTATTTCTATCCTTAAAAAGGAACATACTTATATATATATATATATATATATATATATATATATATATATATTTATATATATATATATATATATATATATAGGGTAGTACCGTATGGGAAACATGTGTATAGTTTGTTTTGTGTCTTTTAATAAAACACAAATCTAGACATCATATTTAGGTGAACCCCTCCCCTTATCTCTTTATATATATATATATATATATATATATATATATATATATATATATTATAAAATCCTCTATTAGCACACTGTGGTTGATTTTAGTATTTTAATAAAGATGACTTATAAACTTGATAGCTTAGAAATGCTTAGAATATTATTAAATCAAAGTGAGGTTATGTCAACTCAAAATTAGACTATAAATTGAAATTCAAATGAAAGGATTAATTTAGAAACTTTAACAATTTTTTTTAAAAAAATCTAAACACAAAATAACTATTGAGCTGATATTAAAAAGAAAATTTGATAAACTTGTACTAGATTAACTCTAAGTGTTTTAAATTAGACATCTAGTCAATTCTGTAAGAAATTATGAAATTTATCTTTTTATAATAATTCTTATCAAAACTATAATTTTATATATATATATATATATATATATATATATATATATATATATATATATATATTAGAGAGAAAGAAATAGGGAGAGAGAAAATCAAATGAGATTAAAGAATAGTACAGAACAGTAAATGATATCAGTAAATAAATATATGTTTAAATTCTTTGGTTTAATTTGGGCCACCCTATATATCTACTACCTGCTTGTAGTGAGGTAAAAGTTTTTAACATATCAAATTATGAAAAAGATAATATTAAAACTTGAAAAACCTATAACTGAATATGAGAAAAAAGAGTATCTGATATAATCGTACAAACGAAATCAATGAAATGGGAATGAATACAAAATGTAGCAAGAAGAGGAGATAATATATGGCCATAAATAATTACAAAATGGTGACCAAAAAATAACAAGAGACCAGGAAATAGACTTTATGAAAAGTGAAGAGGTATTAGAAAAGAAGACGACTGATGGACAAGAGAAATTATTGACTAGGAATATATCAAAAAAGGTTTAAGAAGAGATCAATTGATAAATGAGATAAAGATGTAAGAAAACTTGTTGAAATGAACTGAAAGAGAAAGGTATGAGATTGGTTAACATGGAATGTTTTGGGAGAGACCTTTGTCCAATAATGGATAGAAAATTTTTGTTGCTAATATATATATATATATATATATATATATATATATATATATATATATATATATATATCATCTCCAGCCCACATCAGCCCACTGCTGGGCGAAAGCCTCGTCGAATGTCATAATTAAAAAAGAAGAGTTTTCCGAGCCTCTTCCATTCTTTCCTGTCACTGGCCAATCTCATCCAACCTTGTTCTCCACAATATTTCACAATTTCATCTCTCCAACTTTGATGTGGTCTTCCTTTGGGTCTCCTTTTATCTCTTGGTCTCCATTCCGTAACAATCTTCGTCCATCTGTTGTCCTCTCTTCTTGCTATATGTCCTGCCCATGTCCATTTCAACGGTTTAACTTGCTCTATTACGAGTATATCCATTACTTTTGTTTGTTCCCTTATCCATTTACTTTTTTTTCGGTCCAGTTTAGAAATTCCTAACATTATTCTTTCCATACTTCTCTGAGCAGTTAGCAGTTTCTGTTTCATTCTTGTGTTTAGAGTCCAAGTTTCTGCTCCATACGTACAAGCCGGTAGTACACATTGGTTATATGCCTTACTTTTTAAACTGATTGGTATATTGCTTTTCATTATACTATTTAGTCTCCCAAATGTTGCCCATGTGGCTTTGATTCTCGATTTGATTTCTGACCATAAATCACCATCGTATCTTATAGTTTTCTCTAGGTATTTTATTTCGTCCACTTGTTCCAGGTACTGATTCCCTAGTTGTATTTTACTTCTTTCAGCGAAATAATTGAACATGACCTTGGTTTTCCCCATATTTATTTTTAACCCTACTTTTCGGCTTTTTTCTAAGAGGGTTTCGAGTAATGTTTGTAATTCTTCCGGTTTTTCACTTATAATATATATATATATATATATATATATATATATATATATATGTATATATATATATATATATATATATACATAGAATGAGTCGAAAAGCACTTTCGCTCATTTCCAATTATGTTAAAATATCCAATTTTTTTTATTTACTCTCCATACACAATCATCTTATCGACTTATCCGAAATAATTTTCCATACGTCAGCAACTACAATATGAATATCCAATTATCGATGTCGATGGGATAAAACTGATTCATTAGAATTTATTTACATTTCGTCGATAGCCTACCTTCCGCATTAAGAGACACACTTTTCCGCCAGCAAGGTTTTTCCACAGGGAACATATTACAGTCGTATACAGACGGTAATGCCTAGCAATGTTGCCATGGAGACCGGTCTCGTAATGTAGTGCGGCCAAGTGAATATACTCGGCTGTACGGCGGCCGCAACGCGAGAGTCGAACCGACGACGTACGAGACGAAACGCACGAACCGCACGGACGACAATACGGCCATCATTGTCTCGCTACAATTGCACGGAGTTTCAGTTAATGTTTGGCACGATTCTGTTCAGTTTCGTTTCATATTTTCAATTCTATGTTCCAATATATGTGTGTTTCTACTAAATATATATATATATATATATATATATATATATATATATATATATATATATATATATATATATGTATATATGATTTGTTATATGATGTATATATATTTATGCATTACTGGAGTGTAACTAACCACACCCTGGGCATGGACTAGTCTTTGTTGTATTTTTATGATGACAATCGATATTGATGTATTTATTATATTATATCATATATCATATATATATATATATATATATATATATATATATATATATATAGTAATAAATAAACATACAGACTTTTATCCCTCATTTAAGAAATTTATAATTGTATTTAATTTTCTTACTATTATTTATATTTTTTGAACACTTGTTTTTTTGATATTTCTATGAAAAAAATGAAACATGTATTTCTATTAAATATTATTGATCGGTTATTAAATTGAAATAAAATTTAAAAAATATATGTAGAAAAATCACAAACTTTTTATAATAAAAATAAAATTCGAATGTTATAAAAAATATAAATGTATAAAGTCATCCAAATGTGACGCCTAGATGTGTTTTATTAAAAAGAAACTATACACATGTTTTCTTATATACCACACTTATACACATGTTTCTTTTGAATAAAACACAAATCTAGGCATCATATTTGAATGACCTTATATGATTTTATTTCTTATTATATTTTCATAAAGTTTATTTTTTATTCAAAGTTCTTTTTGGAATGAAACTTTATTGAAGAAACATTTTTTTGGAACAGAATTACTCAAATATATTAAAATGCATAATGTTGAACGTATATGTTATTTTTTTCTTCTTCATCGCTGCTAAAAGCAATTAAATAAGAACTTTTCTTCATTTTTTAATCTTTTTTTACAGAATTTGGATTTTTATATAATTTTTTTTGTCAAAATTAGTTATTTTTGTTTGCTTGCCTTTTCTTGACTTTTTTAATAATTTTATAATATGTAGCTAAATATTCAAGTAGTTTTTTTTTAAAATTTACGCTTCTTATAGTAAAAGGATCTGTATTTAGAAAACAGAAATATAGGTCATCCAAATGTGACGCCTAGATTTGTGTTTTATTAAAAAAACATATGTTTTTTTTTAATAAAACACAAATCTAGGCATCACATTTGGATAGATTTGTCGATGCCTAGATTTGTGTTTTATTAAAAAAACATATATGTTTTTTTTAATAAAACACAAATCTAGGCATCACATTTGGATAGCAGCATATAATTGCTCGACTTAGTTTTATGCCTTTTTGTATACCTTTTAGTATAAAATTTTGAACTTGAGAATTTTATTTATTATATCATCCTCTGAATTATTTTTTATAAATTAATTGTTATTTCAACTAAATCTCGTTTATTAATATTTCTTCTACCAGTAATTCTTGAATATCTTCAGAAAAACACAAAGTTTTGAAACATGGTTACTAGTTTCAGTAATAATTAACTTCTAGTTCATTTTTAATTAACAAATAAAATAAAAACCACAGATTTTAAAATCACAAACAACCTTGTAAAAATCTCAAAAGTTAAAAATAACACTTTTACACTGATTTTTCAATTTTAAAGTTTGTAAGAGAAAATTTCCTTACACCGTTCTGATATACCAAATCCACTTAATTGATAAAACATTAATTTATGCAATGATCGCGCTTGCACTTGAAAATTCCTACCATTTTTCGTACAATAAGAAGGTTTTTCCAATTTTCTAACCGTGTAAAAGTGAAATCACGTTTTAATAATGGTTTTTTTGTATTTGATTTATTTTTCTATCAATGAAAATAATATCTGTAAATATTTTTAAATAAAGTACAAAAATATTCAAACAAAATATGTCGCTTTAAATTAAAATTTTTTATTTCAATTGAAAAAGAAAGTATTTTTTAAGCCAAAAAATCGAAAATAGACAACTAAAAAAAATATTAAATCAAATATTCAAATACTATTTTCCATAGATTCTAATTACTTCGTATTTAAGATAATTTTTAGTGCTGTTAAATCGAAATTCGAACGGTCATTCCATATTCAAGGTAATTGTTCGTTTGAAAAATTGCTCACTAATGAAAACTGACATATCACGAACTAGGATTTGAATCCATGATATATTGGGAAATAACATCAGTACCATTAGCTGTTTTGGTTACTTTTGTTGTTTGGTTGTACAATTTTTCGAATTTTAAATTTTCACAATCGGACAAAATAATTGTTTTATATTAGGTTGGCAAATATCTCCCTTCCGCCTTCTGGTCTTTTGAATTTCGCAGCTATGTACAAAAAAAAAAAAAAAAAAAAAAAGCGGAAGGGAGATACTTGGTAACCTAAATTTTTCAAAAATAATTCTAGAACATTTTATTTCAATATGTATTTCATATTTCAATTAAAAAATATTTTAAATATTTATAGCACTTTTTATATATATATATATATATATATATATATAAAGTGAATAAAAAAAATCTTCATCAATTCGTCTGATCGGTATGGTGAGTGTGACCAAATACCAGTCAATAGTAACATTCAATTAAGCTTTCATCCATCAATGGGCTGATATTAGTCATGATATGTGTGTATATATATATATATATATATATATATTAAGTTAAAATAAATTATTCTGTTAAATGGTTTTTTATTTATATATGAAAATATAAATTTTATTGAAATCGTTTTTATCGGTTGTTCGATAGGCACACGTGTTCAGTTTTTATAAATGATTTTAAGACTACATATAAAAATGTTTAAAGTTGTTAAAACGCCAACAGTTTAATTTTTTATACTATGAATTTTAGCATTATAGCGAAATAATTGATAAAAATCAATTTTCATATTTAACAAAGTTTTCTAAATGTGAAAAATTATATGAGAATAAAAAAATAATACTCACTTTATTTGCTGATATGCATTTTGACGGCGATGCCATTATCGTCAGAGATTTTCAGTATAAAATCTGAAAAATAATTAATAATTAAACACTAATTAAATCTTGATATATATATATATATATATATATATATATATATAAAGAGAGAGAGAGAGAGGGTGAGGGAGAGAGAGAGAGATAGCATCCAAATGTGACGCCTGAATTTGTGTTTTATTAAAAAGTGTATAATTATATATCAAAAAAAATATTGTTCACTTTATTTACTAATGTGCATTTCAATGCTCATTTCATTAACATCAGAGTTGTAATATAAAATCTAAACAAAAGTAATTATCAAACATTTTAATAAAATCATGTTTTTTTGAAATGAGTGGTTCATTTTTATCAAACAATTCAATTACTTAAATATAAAATCTTTGATTGAAAAAGTACTCATTGAAAATTATATTACGTGCTTAAATAAGCATTTAATTAAATTAGTTCTATTTATTTTTGTAGATCAATAATTCAATAGAATTTTAAGTTTTGAAATTTTAAAACGTGACAATTATTTTAATAAAAAATATAAATTTTCTTTATTGGTGAAAAAATGTGTTTATTTTATTTGACGTGAGAATATTTTAATTTATAAAATAAAAAAGTCAATCTAAATTCTATTATAAAAAAGGCAATTTGTTAAATATATAAGATTATAATAAATAATTATCTATTTGAAATCATGCAAGTTCATCATTTGAAAATTAATGTGTGTAGCTTTTTGTATTGTGTGTGTATTGAAAAAATGCGGTTTTAGTTCAAATTGAAGCTGACATTTGAAATAAAGATTAATAAGATTAATAAACGAGTTCATTTGCTCATTCATCCGCAGATCTAGATAAAATATATAGTCGAACGAGCGCCTTAATAGACACAAAGCTCACAATACCGCTGAACAAAGAGCTCGTAGGTGACGACAAAAACACAAAATCGGAACGCGCGACATCGTCACGAACCCGAAGAATTGTCCGCCGACTCGAACGAACCGACGGCCGCGAGAACGAGATGTCGCATATGCATCAGGAGCGAAATGTGGGCGTGGTTGTAACGACGCGTCGCGACGCTGATTGGTGTGACGTCACGTCGTCGTATAATCAAGACTTATGGCCGCCGATGGCGTCGCTCGACGTAGTACGAGCGGAAGCCGCGCGACGTCGCCGCCGTCGCACCGTACCGCGCAGCCACGGGGTTCGAACCCGGCCAGTGTTCGAGACGACGCGCTCGGACTGAACCTTTGTGTATTTCGCGGGTCGCCGACTGGCACTTAGTGAAATTAAATCGGCGACATACACTGTGGACGCGTGTTCGTTGTCACGGAACGCGGCTAATATGTTATTGTGGCGCGGGAAGTGTCTGATACGTACGCGGAATAAAAATTTATACCGCGACTAAAAAAACACGCTTTGTTACTAACAATTGTTGAACGGGTTGTACGTCTTTTGTGGTTGGTATTATTTTACACACAACATACGTACATACAAACACTCACATACACACACATACATACATACACACACACACATACATATATATATATGTATGTATGAATAGAAGATAAATGGCGTTTAAAATTTTATTGACAATATTGCTCATAAAATCAAATATCTGATCAGAAATTAAATAAATTCACATTTATAACAATACTATTTATACAAATACAATAAATACGATTGAATATATAGGAAATGATTCAGCATGGCGTTGTTGTTGATCTAGAACAGTGTTTCTAAATTCAATTTGAGAATCAGATTGTTCATAAGATTTAAATTATTACGAAAGCTCAGTATTAATTTAAAATAATATATGATTTTAGAAAGAAATAAAAATAATTGTAGACAATATATGTTTCATAATAATAAAAATCTATTTTGAAATATATGTTTATATTTTATTTTTCAAATATAAATTACTTTTGAACATTTTTTAGTAGATAAAATATTTCATAAAATTCAAGATTTTTCTATAACAAATACTATTTGTGAAAATGTGGTCACATAATTTATTAAACACAAATTTTTTTAACACAATATTTTTAATAAAATTTAACATTATTCTTTTAAAATAAAAATCTATTTTTGAATAAAAGTTCATATTTAATTAATTGAAATTACATCTTTAGATAACGTCTTTCATGAAATCCAAGATTATTTTTTTAATAATAAAATTAAATTTTTGAAAATATTGTATTTATTAAATATTTATTTTATTTGAATTACAATTAAATAAGAGAAATAAGAAATATTTAACAATTCACTAGATTACTATGAATATAATTGAAATGTTTTTCATTAATTATATTTCCAAAATAATTATGATTTCCGATGTTTGATGAAAACATTGGGTTATATAAAACGATATTAAGAATTAGAAGAATTTTTTATTATATTATATAATGAAATGTTATTTATTTTATGTGACAATTTTTATCAAAAGAGTTTTCGAATGTAGAGTTAATTAATACCAAATATTTTTAAGGATTGATATGTGTCATTTTGAATATAAATTTTAATATGAATTATATATATATATATATATATATATATATATATATATATATATAAACATACACTTTTAAATGAGTAAGTAAGCAGTCTTAATGAAAAATATTAAATTATTTTAAATATCTACCGATTTAGATTATTCTCTTGTATTTATGTTTGTATATATATATATATATATATATATATATATATATATATATATATATACAAGAGGGTCGTTTGATAAGTATGGTAAAAAAGTAAGAAAAACTAAATTGAAAAATTTAATTAAATTAAACAATTAATAAATTTACCATACTTATCAAACGACCCACGGATATATATGTATGTATGTATGTATATATATATATATATATAATGATTCTAATGTGACGCATAGATTTGTGTTTTATTATTAAACAGAAACAGAAGAGACTGTACACATGTTTCCTTATACACCACACAAAACATAAATCTAGGCATCACATTTGGATGACCATATATTACTTTATATTATATTTAATTGTATAACAAAATATTTTAAATGTAATAATATTCCTTTCAAAACAACAGATATATATTTTTTTCTAATAATTTAAATTTCCAGTCGATATAGTAAATAAATAACTCAAATAACTATTGAGAAATGTGAAATATTTCATATTATATAGAAAAGTTCAAATAACTTAACATAACTAGTTTTTGAACAGACTAATTAGTTGTGAAATAAGAAAAAAATTATTTTTCCTTAACGAAATATTTATTGTAATTGGAAGAGAATTTTTTTTATTCTAACTTATTTATCTTAACAGTTTTTTAGTACATATGTATATTATATATATATATATATATATATATATATATATATATATATATATATATATATAGGTTGGTCTAAAAGCGACTGAATGATAGAAAAGAATAGTAAATGATAGTAAGTAAATGTATGTTTAAAATTTTCACTTCCATTTAGGCTACCTATATACATATATACAAATATATATATATACATACATACACACACACATACACACATATATATATATATATATACATACATACACACACACACACACACATATATGTATATATATAGTAAATGATTGTATATTTCATAACGTTTTTACTTTATGATTTTTTCAAAAGATTATAAATATTAAATTGCGATAACTTTTCCAGTATTATAAAAAAGAATACGTCTATTATGAGAAACCTATAAACAAAGGACGTTAAATTATCTGCACATCATTTGCAGTAAGAGAAACGAACACAGCGCATTATATTATATATGTATAGTAATACGACTTAACGTTTGAAAATAATTACAAAAACAGTAACTGATTATTATTATTATTTGATGGCTTTTATTTTATTTAAATGTGTACAGTGATTATTAAAAACTTATATATATATATATATATATATATATATATATATATATATATATGTAGAATTTTTAATATCCATTAATATCAGTATATATCATTGTTTTGTTCAAAATACTCGTGCCTAATGTGAAATGCAATTTTGTACACTTAATCAACGATTTAACAAAACCTTTAAACGATAAAGTTTTATTATGATTAGATATTTATAATTAGTTTTAACTATACATAACCTCATAATTTTAATAAAAATATGCACATTTGACATTTGTTACATACCAATATATATATATATATATATGTATACTATTAGTAATTTCATTGTTATTTGAATTGAAATTTATAATTTAAAAAAATTCATTTTCGATATAAAAATAGTTTCAATTGTGAATTATAAATAAATTTTAATTTTTAAGTCAATTTTAAATTTTTTAAATTTTTTTCATAAAAGAGAGGAATTTGTTTCATTTTTTCATAAAAAAATAAATTAATATATTAATAACACAATTTTTCTATTAAATATTTACTCTTGGATCACTTATATATTCTTTTATAATGGATAATTTCAATATTTTTATGTTAAGCAAATGTTTGGATAGAATATAAAATTATGACTAGTTTTAACTAAACCAAGTGAGGTTGGCTAGGTTATTTAATATAAATATTAATGAAATTTTAAAATTTGTTTTGAATCAATATCTAAGTCATTATTTTTCTCAATTATCGTTGTCTAAAAATAAAATAAATTTAAATATAGTAACTATTAAACAAATATATTTTATTATAAATGTTAATCTAAACTCAGAAGCAATTGCCGTTTAAATTTTAAAATATAAACTTCATTAGCCTAAAAGTTTATATTCTAAAACTAAAAATTGTTTTACTTTTTTGTTCACTACATCAAATTTTATTTATTTTTAAGTTTAATAACGAGTTTGGTTTCGTACTAATTACACGCTACACCAGAAAAATGACAACAATCTTTATTTTCATTGATCCGAGAATTTAAGATTGTACTTAAATTCTAAATAGAACAATTATTATTCTTTTTTAACATAAAATTATATTTTAAAATTTAAAATTGCTTTTCTCCTTTTTTTACTAAAATTATTGAATCTTATTTACTTTTGAAGTTTAAAAACGAGTTTGATTTCGTATTGATTTTAATTCGCCAAAAAATTATTTTCATTAGATTTATACAATATATAGAGTCATCGAAATATGACGCCTAGATTTGTATTTATTAAGAAGAAACAAAAGAAACTATACACATGTTTATATATACACCACTCTCTACACATGTTTCTTTTTTAAAAAACACAAATATAGGTTGCACATTTGGATGATGTTATATATATATATATATATATATATATATATATATATATATATATATATACTTTTAATTTAATATTGTTCATCATAAAATCAATTTTTAATTGCTTTATCTAATTTTCCAATGTGTTTTTCAAGTTCATTTAAACTTGTTAAGAAAATAATAATGTTATCAAGTTAGAAATAATTAAGTATCATATATATATATATTTATATATATATATATATATATATATATATATATATATATATATATATATAATCGTCATATTCATAAAAGCCTATAAGCCCACTGGTGAGTAAAAGTACATGACATGTCATTAGGTTCTCTTGAATATTTTTCTAAAATTCTATTGGTAATCTCATCCAGCCTTAATTTCCACAAACTCAAAAATATCATCCCTCCATCTTTATTAAGATCTTTTCCTTAGTCTCTTTTTGCCTCTTGGTCGCTATTTCAAAATGACTTTTGTACATCGATTGTCTTCTCTTCTTACTATATATCCTGCCTAATTCCTATTTTATTGATTTTATCTGTTCTGGTATACTAATTATCCTTATTTGTTCTCGTGCCCATACAGACTTTTCGATCACGTTTATAAATTCCTAATATGATCTTCTCCATATTTCGTTGACTTGTCAAAAGTTTTTTTTTCTTTTTATATATATACATATATATATATATATATATATATATATATATATATATATGTGTGTGTGTGTGTGTGTGTATGTATAAGAGTAAACACTCAATAAAAAATCCTTGTCAATCCATCTAGCTAGTATGGTAAGTATTATCAAGTATTAATAGATGGTGATATTTATTGAGCCTCTTGTTTAGCAGTAAGCTGATATAATATTGTGTGTGTATACATACATATGTATACATATATATATATATATATATATATATATATATATATATATATATATATATGAATATATATATATATATATATATATATATATATATAGATAGATATATATATATATGTGTGTGTGTATATATATATATATATATATAGTGACTAGAATGAAAATGAAGAATAATAAAGAATAGTAAATGATAGTAAACAAGTAAATGTATGTCTAAACCCTTCAGTCTCTTTTGGGTCACCTATATAACAGGTGAATTTCATTTATTATTTAATGATTTATTATCATACATATTATATTTTTTTTTAAAAATTAAAGCCGAAAATATGATATTTTTGATTTTATTTTCTAATAATTAATAGTCTTATCCAAATGTGAAGCCTAGATTTGTGTTTTATTAAAAATGAACACATGTATAGTTTCTTCTGTATCTTTTTAACAAAACACAAATCTAGGCAACGTATTTAGATGCCCTATACAAATATACATACATACATTCATATATATATATATATATATATATATATATATATATATATATATATATATATATATATATATATATATATATATATATATATATATATATATATATATATATATATATATATATATATATATATATATATATATATATATATATATATATATATATATATATATATATATATATATATATATATATATATATATATATATATATATATATATATATATATATATATATATATATATATATATATATATATATATATATATATATATATATATTGTTTGAAAAAAATATATATTATTTTATGTATACTTTATCAGTGGATCTGTGACAAATCTTTAAATGTTTTAAAACCATTTAGATTATAAATAAATACATAAATTGGATATAAAATGTGCATATAGTCTCAATAGTCAGCCTACACATTGCACATATCGTCGACATGGTTGAATAAATGATAAGAGATTTGATAATTTGTAGTCAAGATACAAATGTAAAACCAATACGGAATTTTTTTGTCATACGTATGCGCTATTTATTTATTTTCGCGATTTCGACATTAATGCAGTTTTCGTGATAATATAAAAGACATAACTTCGATTATTATTGAGTATTGTTTGGTAAGTAATCACTAATAAATTTCACATTATTCGCATTTATAAATTGCAATTGATTTGTAATGAACATATTTTTTCATTTAAATTACTTTTATAAATTTGTTCTCGACATGACGGGAGTCAATTAATTTAAAATGTACTAAATAAATTCTCATGTTATATTAAAAGCTATAAAATTTAAAACAATTGTTTTAGTTTAATTATAAATTAACAGATTAAACAAATGTATTTCTTTCTCGTTTAATAAAATTGTTCCGTTCTTCACTCCAAATACGCAATTAAAAAATAATTTTAAAACAGTAAATACACGTTCTATTAAAACAGTACCAATTCATTTATATATACATAAAGTATTTATATATATATATATATATATATATATATAATAAAATATATTTCTTTTTCAGATTTAATTCTAAGTGTGTATATAAAAAAAACTTTTCGTATCAAATGATTCACGTAGACTGATTAAAAAATAACTGACTCAATGCCAATTTTCAATCGGTCGTATTGCATTCGATGATTAACGGTTTATCGGTGTGTAAATAATAGGACTGTGTTGTTTGTTATAAACATTTTTTTAAATAAATAAAAAGTGTTGAATGGCAACAATGGCACATTTGCCACCTCCGGGGCTTCTCCCGCCGCCCGGACTGGACACGGGAGCACCGAATCCGGATGTTCTGCTTGCATTGTTGGCAAGAAATAAAGCATTGGAAGGTAAGTCGATATTGTTGTTCATAGTTGTTATCTAAGTAATGTCAATATTTGTTCCATCAAACATTATACATATAGGATGTTTTTTAGGTTAGATAGAACTATCGATAGAAATTCAATTTAAAGTTCCATTACACTTAAAAAACACTTATATATATATATATATATAATCATTGCGTTCTCATTTTTGTAACAATTTTTATTCCTTTAGTACAAAATTGCTATTTATTTTAAAAACATTTTACATTTATAGAATGAAACTCGTGATATTTTTCTGTACTAAAATTAGTGTGTGAAAAAGAAATATTTAAGTTGAATAAAAATAAAAAAATATTCATTTTAATACTATGGTAAATTTACTATAACAAAAATTAATCATCCTTTTCTAATACCAAAATATTTCATGAAAATATCCATTAATTATTTAATGTCCATTTTATTTTAAAATCTTATGTAGTATTGAGGTAAATCATATATTTGAGTTAAATCAAAGAAAATTTTTAAATAAATATTTGTTTTAAGACAAAATTACTGGTATTTCTAGAAAGATGAAAAATATTTTTATTAATTCGATCATAGATTGTAAGATATTTTAAATAATCTAAATAGATCTAATTGAGTTAACAAATCTTATTTTATTCAAATAATAATAATAAATATAAATTGGCATGAATAGGACTCAAGGATAATAAATAATAATAAGGAAGTAAATTTATATCTAAACCCTTCAGTTTCATTACAGCTTCTTTATATTATCATACAAGAATTATACTCACAGCTATGTTAATTTTAATGAAACAAAATATTAAAAAATATCATTTTTCAGTGACGATTAAAACTCGTTTAATTTCAGTCAATATTTGTCATTACTTTTTGATATTCCTGGTAATTTAGCCACTTTTTGACCTTCTACTATTAAAATTAATGAAAACTTATTTTTATATATCAATTTATAATAACAAATAATAATGTTTATATAACAAATTGATGTTTTTTTTAAAAAAAAATCGAACAAACCACATTTAATAAGGATTTATGTACTCGATGTCATATTTATAACACGCTTTAGATTTTTAAATTTTAAACTATTTCTTCATTTTTAAAATGTCATATTAATACACAAGTGATATATAAAAATTATACCATTTTCATATTATTTATACCACAAATTGTTGTATTGGAGGTTAAAATATTTATTTATTCAGGAAGAATTTCAAATAGAAAATCATTTCTGACTTAACTAATAATCGTTTTAGGTAATAAACTTTTTTTTACAACCAGGTGGACCATAAAATAGTACTTCTGTATATGCTATCAAACTTAAAGATTCTGATTCCTGCTTCATTATTAACTGCTTTAACTAATAAAGTTTTCCCACAACCAGGTGTACCATAAAGTAATACTCCTGTAAGGGCGATCAAATCTAAAGATTCAAATTTATTTGCATGCTGTACAGATTCTAATATTGATATTTATAATTCCTTACGAATATTTTTCAAGATCCAACATCATCTCACATCACATATCTGGAAGAGTTATAAATTATTCCAGTTTTGCACATAAATGCACAAGTTTTAAAGCTTTTTAACATTTTTCATTTTGATATATATTTTAGATATTTATTCCTCATCCAAGTCATTTTTATCGTGAAAAAAATATTAAATCCTTTAGTAAAGTTTTTAGTCTGGATGGACTAACAATTACCACACATATTCTATACACTACTAGTGTTAGAATTTTGATTCGCAATCTCAATTTCATTTGTAATATCAGAATCAGTTTCAATTCGTGGACATTTATATTCGTTTAATACTATTGCATCATCTCAAATACCTGATTTTTTTATTTCAATAAAAATTCTGGTGATAGCTGCCATAACAGCTTCTTACACTAAAAATATAAGATCTGTTTTTATAAAAAACTGATATGGAATCACTTATGTACAGTTAAAGTACAATAACTTTTAAATAATAAATCAAGAATTCTAAATTTATGTACCACGATTTATTCAACTTTTTTGTTATAAAATTAATTTGTGAAATGTAAACATTTATATGTAAAAAAATTGGAAAAAATGTTTAAAATTAGTATTTGCTCTAAAAAGTACAAACAATAATTTTTAGAAAGATCAAAAAAAGTTTAATAATTCAGTAATAAATATTTTAATAAAAATATAGCAGTAATTTAGTCCTAATAATCCTATTTTAGATTGCACAAAATTTTATATAACCTATATATATATAGGGTAGGTCAAATGAAACTGAAGAATTGTAAATAATAGTAAGCAAGTAAATATTTGTATAAATCTTTCTGTATCAATTGAACCACCTTATAGAATAGAGAAGAGTTAATAAACCTTAACTATTTTTTCATCAAAATAATAATTTGTTTTTAAATGAGTTTTGTTCACAATAATTTGTTATTTTTCACAAAAATTATTATTTGTATTAAAATTTTATTTTGTATTAAAATCACAATTTAAATGTTTGTTTTATCCTAAATCATCTTTGCAAATATTTAAAATATTATATTTTGGATATTTTTTGATCCTTTCATATTATCGAGATTAGAGTAATAATATTTCTTATACATTTATTCTTTTACGACGTTTCAAGATGATTAGTCTTAGTAAAATAACAAAACAGTTCGAAGACGAGAGTTTGAAAAGTAGAAAGTTTGCAAGTTTAAAGCATTCTATGTCAAAAAATTTTAATCAAAAAATATATTTTTTTTCATTTCTTGTCAGAAATAAAAATTGAACTGGAAAACTTCAAAAAATAAGGTGGTGAATTTCTCATATTTATTAGAATATTCTTAATTTAAAAACACAGCTATCTTCAGTTAAAGGTTTTAAAAAGCAAATGAAAAAAGGTAAAATTTAATAAGGTAACAAAATGAATTAACTAAAATTAATGCTACCAGAATTTGTGATCTTGAGTAGGAGTATTATTATTATAATTTTAAAAATAATAAATTTAAAAATAACAGTTTTTATCCAAAAATAGAGTTTTTAAATATTGAATTAACTTCAGTTATAGAAGAGTGATTTTACCTAATGAACACAATATCATATAGTTATTTTGGTATTGAGAAAAATTCATTTCTACATAAACAAAATGCTCATTTCAAACACTTAAAGATTTTTTAACAGCGTTCAATAATCACTTATCGTTTACTTTATTTAAAGATGACTTTTTTAAAAACATGGTATTGTCACTAAGATATACACGTGGTCCGAACGAAATTGAAAGATGTAAGCCAGGACAGAAAGTTATATCTTTCAGTTTCATTTGGGCAACCCTATATAAAATCTTTTTATGTTTGTGATCCATTTTGGTAGAGACATATTATTATTTTTATCGTTAACAGATAGTAAATAATATTGACAATTTATTTGTTTCTTACATATTTTATGAGGTTATCCAAATGTGACGCCTAGATATGTTTTATTGAAAATAAATAAAGGAAAATATACACATGTTTCCATATAAACCAGCCTATACACATGTTTCTTTTTAATAAAACACAAATCTAGGTGTCACATTTGAATGACCCTATATAAAAAGAAACGATCTATAAAAATTCTAGAAGTTAGATGCATTTATTGAGAAATGAATTATTTGAAATAATACATTTTAGAAAAATATGTATAATAGGATATTAAATTTGAAATAAGAGGTTTTAGTTAGAATCAGGATTTGTAAAAAAATCTTATACTGAATGCAGACACATACAAAAATATATATATAAATATATATGTATATATGTAAGTATGTATGTATGTGTGCATGTATACAAACTTTGAACTTGATCTTTGAATACATAAGCATAGAATTGATTTATCTTTTCACACAGCACGTGTGAAACTTAATCTAATAACGGAAGTTAATTCGATCAACAAAATGGTGTTTGTGAGACGAGCAACAGTTAGACAAAATGGACTCGCTATCTGCTGTTCGTAACAATCGTTTCCGATAATTGTTTCTGCGTTACAAAATAAAACAGAAGGTGCAAGTTTTCTTATTTTGTTCGGGATAAAAGTCGTTAGTACACAAACTGACTTCCTTCGGTGATGACGTCGTGAAAATTGAACTGTGGACGGATTAGTGGTGTGAAAATTTGTCACGATGAATCTATCGAGAGTAAGATTGTTTATATCACTTTTATTGAATGATTGAGTATATTGATTTTATTTTATATATTCTTGTCGAATTAATTATGAATTATATATATATATATATATATATATATATATATATATATATATTATATATATATATATATATAAACTACATTCTACAGCTCCAATTAGCTTGCTTTAATTTTTTTAAAATAATTAATTTTCTTAATATATATTAAGCTATTTCTCCAAAAATTCACAATTTTTTTTACCTAATTTAGTTAATAAATTATATAATTTCTTAGAAAGCTATTTATACATAGTAGATTTTTTAAGAGTAATAGAATTTTAAATTGAATTCCTATCAAAAGTTCTATCTAACCTAAAAACACATTTTATATGAAGGTGTATATATATATATATATATATACACGTTGTTTTTTTAGGTTAGATAGAATTTTTGATAGGGATTTAATTTACAGTTCTCTTACTCTTAAACAAACGCCATATATAATGTTTGCTTTCGAGCATAAATGTTATATTAATTATGAAAATTTTTTTTTGTCAATTTCCATTTATGTAATGATTTTATTTGAAAATAGCATATATTTAATTTTAATATGTTTAAATTATATGTAGCTTAATATTCAAAAATCTATTATTTATGTCAGTTAAAATATTGTCATTGCTCAAAACTTTACATAACTTTGAAAGTTGTATAGAGCTTAAAATTGAATTTTCGTAATACAGAAATTTTACTTGGTATTTGTGTTTAGGTGAATTTGACACAATACTAAAGAAATAGTGGTAAAAAGTCTAGTTTTTTTATTAAAAAAATATATCACTCATTCAAAAATATTCAACAATCGTTTGTTGTTTAATTTTTCACTAATATACATTTAGATACTCAAGTTTGCATCTTTAATGTAAAGCTTTATATTTTCTAATACTTAAAATGGACATTAATGGTTATTATAATTATTATTATTTAAATTTATAGCATTTTGGAGTGATTTATTTCTATAGAAATTAATTATTTATAGTTTAAATTCACACGTGACTTTATATATATATATATATATAACCCTTGAACAATTTTGATTCTATCTGCAATATTACGCAGTAAAACAGATTTGGTTACTCACAAATTTTATTTTTTAAATTAGTAGAGTTACGTTGTTATAAAATTGAATTTTTGGAAAATTTATAAATATTAGATTACTATTTTTTATAAGTATCAGATTATTGTTACTCGAATTTTTCTATTGTTCATTATATCAATAAATAATTTATTGTGTTAGACAATTATATTTTTATTCGTTTATTTAATTCAATTTATTACAAATGTTTTTCAGATAACTTGCATTTATATTTGTATACATTTGTATTTTTCCATCTTTCCTTCCCTATCACTCTCTCTATACATATATAAATAGAGAAAGAGAGAGAGAGAGACAAACAGACAGAAAATTAGACAAATATTTAAAAATATTTTTCAATAAAAATATATATTCTAATAATAATATTTTTATTTATTGATGA
>CP092087.1:62518371-62570871 GCA_029203775.1 Neoneuromus ignobilis | reverse complement strand
ACAATAATATGTGATAATCTTTGCAATTATATTGTGTACACATTAATTACATGTTTTTATTGAGGTTAATGTGAGTTTTTCATTTAATAACAAAAAGTTGCAGCTGGAATATATTTCAGTTTATTGTAAGTGCAGTGGATTTAATAAATATTTGTTATAAATTTGTGTAAGACATATTTAAAGAAAATATATTTTTTTAAATAATGCGTAAGTAAACTGATTTTTTTAAGATATGAATGGATGGTTTTGTATCGATGTTGATAACTGATTTCATTTTTTAAAACATTAAATATGCTAAATAATTTTGTCTTGAATTTTTAAAAAAATGTTATCAAATATAAAATTATTATTAAGTGTGAATTACTTAATAATAAAAATCAACAGATTTTAATAGAAAGGCTCTGATAATGATGGCGTCGCTTTCGAAATGCACATTAGCCCACATATTTATAAACAATAAGTGTACAATAAGTGATTATTGAACATTTTATAATCATTGTCGTGTTGGGGTTAAAATTCATTTGTGTTGAAATGAATCAGCCATAGTTCCAGAATAACAAATAATCAAAATCAATTTTAGAACTAAATAATTAGTTAAAAAATATAATTTTTAATTAATAATTAAGTACTCTGACGATGATAAAGTGAATAATCAATGATTATTATTGAAATAAACATTACTAAAAAATTATATAATTATAATTTTTTTTAATACTAAATTGATCTACTGATGATTGAATAGCTATTGAAATGAGAATCAGTGAATAAAATGAACAATAAATGATTACTCTATCATTGTTTATTTTGGAACTGTGACTAATTCAATTTCACACAAGTGAATTATCACCTAAACACTACAAGATGTTAAAAAAAGGTATTCAATATTTATTTATTTTTATTTATGATGATTGAATTATCATCGAAATGCATATTACTTTGTACAAAAGAAAGTGAAAATAATTATTATATAATTTGTTTATGGTAGGTGTTTGGGGGGTGATAATTAATTTGTATGATTATTATATAAGTGTTTTTTTTTAACCGTGATAGAACTTTAAATTGAATTCCTATCTAAATTTCGATCAAACCTAAAAGAACTTCTTTATCATACATACACACACATGTATGTGTGTTTGAGTATAATATATATATATATATATATATATATACTCGTATATATATATATATATATATATATATATATATATATAGTGTTTTTTTAGGGAAGATAGAACTTTTGATAGAGATTAAATTTAAAGTTCCATCACATTTAAAAAAACATTTATATATTTTTTAAAAATATTAGGTTATGTAATATGAAATGTCAGATTATTCAAAGAGAAACTGATGAGAAATCAAACATTTCATAATACACAGTTGATAAATATAAAGAATGATTTTGCAGTAAGTAATAAATTTTTGTTAAAATTAATTTATTGCTAAAAAAAACTATGCCTACAATTCAGAAATTAAAAAAAGCTGTTCAAGTTTTTTTTAAGATTTTTTTAAAATATCTAATATAAAGAGTTATTTTGCGGTAAGTAATTAATTTGTGTTAAAATTAATTTATTGCTGAATAAACTACGGCTATAATTTAGAAATTAAGAAAAGCTGTTCAATTTTTTTTATGATTTTTTTAAAATGTCTCTTTTTAAAAATATGTTCTTAATGTTATTTTGGTTAGAACAACGTTACATTTTTGTACAGGTAACCTTCCTACAACACGATAGGAAAATTGCGGAAATCCTCGTATAACACTGCAATCTACAACACGATTTCGCTTTAACAAGTTAAGAAAATTGCGGAAACTTTTCAACAACATTGAATAACACGATTTTTATTATAGAAAATATATCAGAAAATTATAAAATAGTAAATAATTACAAAATAATAAGTATTGGTTTCTAGTCCAATATAACACGGTTTCACACAGCACGGTATTTTGTACGAACCTATCTTCCGTGTTATAAGAGGGTTACCTGTATTCATTTTTGACATATTCTGTATATATACATGTGTATATACAATATATATATATATATAGAGAGAGAGAGAGAGAGAAAGAGTTTTTGGTTAGATAGAATTTTCGATAGGGATTCAATTTAAAGTTCTATCACGCTTAAGAAAATACTCTATATATTTTGATAAAATTTGTTATGTTGAGGTAAGTAATTCATTTGTGTTAAAATTAATTTATTTCTGAAAAAATACAGTTATAATTCAAAAGTTAGCAAAAGCTGTTCAATTTTTTTTAGAATTTTCTTTAAAATGTCTATTTTCTAAAAATGTTTTCTCAATGTTATTTTGGTTAGAAGAACGTTATATTTTTTGTATTCGTTTTTGACATATTCTGTATATATATACATGTGTATATGCAATATATATAGAATACATTTATAGACTTTTCGTGCATACACACATACACACACGCACGGCCTGTACGTATATTTTATCAGCATTATTGTAGATTTCTATTCTGTGTATCGCGTATACGTATCTCGTCGTTGAGTCTGTTCTAATATAATATATATATTGGGAGACTTGCGTCGGTTGCGTGATAAAACGAGGTCGGTTCTCTTTTCGGGACCATCAGCAAAGCAAAGCACTCTATTTGATTATTTGCCGCACCCTCTTGAGTCGTCAGTGAACGCTGGATTTCGCTTTCAAGCCACTGTGTATGCGAACCACGCTCTTCCACATCGAACGATGGCGTTTTATACGTGTATACACTTTGTATATATATATATATATATATATATATATATATATATATATATATATATATATATATACAAAGTGCATTACAGTAAATTGGAGGATAGATTTTAAAGTGCGTATCGCAATGGATAAAGAAATAATGGGCGTTATGTAAATTATTTACGTACTGTTTTTTTATTTTTTTCTACTGATATTTATCTGTTAATAGTATGTTTTATTTGATATATAGGTTAATGATACGTCTATAAAATGTCCTACGATATTTCAAGAGTAATAAAATATTGTGATCCTGTAGAAAAATTGTCGTTCGGAACAACCATTTTATCGAAAAATAGATACTGCGGCTAAATTAATTGTAAAAAGTAAACAGACAGTCTGAAAACGATATTTTTTTTTTGAAAAAGTGTACAGTAGAGAATTATCAAATATTGATTCGATAATATTGTGGCGTTTGTGTGTTTGATGTATTTTTTTTTGCAAAATCAAATTATATCTGTTATTATTGCGTTTTTGTAACGTTAAATTGACTTATGATTTTTTTTATTGAATTCTAAAAACTGGCAGTTTTTGATTAAAAAAATGTTATGTAACATTTTTTTTGGTAACAAATTGAAATGCTTATGAAAATTTAAAGAAGCTTTTTCTATTTTTATTAATGACTTGGTCTAATGTTCATTTATAAATTATATGTAAAAATTTAAACGTATGTATAATATTTAACATTTTTAGGAAAAATTATTTAAATTTAAATAAACCGTTGAATATTTAAGGAATATATTTTATTGTAAACTAATTAGATATAAACACCTTTTTTAAACAGAATCATATTTGAACAGAAATAAATACAAGTCCAAAAAATTATGAACTCTCTCAATTAAACTGTTCGCGTTTGTGTGGAATGTCATGTTGTAATTTTTGTTAAGTTAGTACGTCCGTTAATGATATCTGAATTTCATAACGTTATGTTCATTAGTAAATAATTTGCAGTGGCTTTTGTTAGACAATGATTGTTGTTCACGACGATTTTTACGATGATGAAATCAGTTGATCAAAGAATTTGCATTAAATTTTGTATTGCAAACCAAATAAACTTCACGTAAACGTTGGAAATTTTAAGAAAGGCATACCTTGAGGATTGTCTATCGCGAACAAGAGTTTTTGAGTGGCATATTATTTTTAAAGAAGATCGTGAAGCTGTTGATGATAAACCATGATCTGGACATCCATCGACATCGACTGATAACAAACATGTCACCTAAGTCAAGGTATTGGTGCTCAAAAATCGTCGTATGTCTGTCAGAAAGTTAGCAGCTGAGGTTGAAATCTCAAAAACACAATTCCATGTCATTTTGGTTGAAATTTTGGACATGAAACATGTCACTTCTCGAATGGTGTCAAGAACACTGAATTTGTTAATGAGTTTTTGGTCAAAAACTCAACCACTATCGTTCCATAGTCTTTGTATTCGCCTGATATAGTTCCGTGTGATTTTTTTCTATTCCCAAAACTCAAGTTTCCAATCTAAGGATAAAGTTTTGAGTCGATTTAAACCATAAAAAATTCGATACGCGAACTGAAAGCAATACCACAAAGTACGTTTACGGGGGCGTTTGTGGACTGGAAGAAACGTTGGCATATGCTTTTTGCTTCCAATGGAGAGTACTTTTAAGGCGACAATATAAATATTGATAAACAAATAACTTCTTATATGTTTTATTTCAAAAGATCCGTTAGTTTTCGGAATAAATATACATACATAACATTATTATTATATAAGCTTATTTCAGCTAATTTCTGGGAAAAAATTTCATTGAATGTTATATTATTCTATTCTCTGGCATTTGGTAATATTCACCACGCTAACCAAGTTAGTGCGATTTTTATTTATTCAAGGTTTATCTCCTTAGACAGGCTACATATTAGGTTGGCAAGTATCTCCCTTCCGCTTTTTTTTTTTTGTACATAGCTGCGAAATTCAAAAGACCAGAAGGCGGAAGGGAGATATTTGCCAACCTAATATTATCAATACTCACACACATATTTATATTTATATATATATATACATATATAAAATCAGAGAAATGAGAAAATTCGTTGGTGTGGAATAGAAGAAAAAGGTGTTTAATCACTGGAAGTGAATTTTTTTATAGATCTTCTTTTAGTAACAATTAAAAAAAATGATCATAATAATAATATCCTAATCATTATTAGCCTATTTTTATCTAAGTTGTTTTTAATAATTACACATTGGTCAACCTAGCTAAAAATGTACTTGATAATGTACGTTGTAGAATTTTTTCTCACAATCCAAACATACGTACACCTACAAACATATAAATGTATGTGTATGTGTGTATATATGTATGTATGAATAAAATTACATTTTTTGTACGGCTCGTTAAAAATTGTACGCGTTCGACATATACTAGCACAAACGAAACTGGACGTGTAATAATAATGAAACGAATGACTTACATACAAGTAATTCACAATTTAATCGACATAAACAGCATTACATACAGTCGTTCCAAGCGTACTTTATGGTAACACGCTTTTATATCTCGTACTATTTTCTTGAAATGAACATTAAATGCAGACTTATATTACAACAATACTAAAAACGAATGTAATTTAGTTTACTGTATGACCCACACTGTCTTGACATAAAACAAACCATTAAGTTGATTAGATTCACAGCTGGAAGTATTTAAAAACAACCCCGTTGTATGAAGACATTTGTCAACAATTAAAATCGATATTAACCTTTTGTTGGATACACACACATAATTTTATGCACGCGCACAAAAACAAACCTCTCGTTCATTACACAAATATATATATATATATATATATATATATATATATATATATATATATACATATATATTTATATAAATATACACACATACACACACACATACATATATATATATATATATATATATATATATATATATATATATATATATAGCGAGAGAAGGGGGAGGGTCATCCAAATGTGACGCCTAGATTGTGTTTTATTAAAAAAAACAACATTTGTATAGATTCTTTTTCATAAAACACAAATCTAAGAGTCACATTTAGATGACCATATATATACACCCGTCCCTCAATTTACGCGGGACTCTTTTTACGCGGTATTGATTTACGCGGCACTTTTTATACGTGGTCAAATAGATTTCATTTTATATAATTTTTCATGGAATTTATTATATATCAGAGTGACGCAAATTCTTACTTGAACGTATAAAAGCACGATATAAATATATAAAAGGTTGATTGTTTTGAATTACAGTAGCGATTGTGACACCGAATAAAATTTATCTACTTTTATTTTCTAAAACGTCATTATTTTTTTGTTAAGCTATGTGAAATAAATTGTGTTTCTACAACTTTACTAGCTTTTATTTCCAATATTTTTTTTATTATACTGACAGACTCAATTTACGCGATTTTCATTCACGTAAAACAAATCACCGTGTAACGGATACTCCGCGTAAATTGAGGGACGGGTATATATATATATATATATATACATTTTTCTATATTTTGTTGAGTAATCTATATACAACATATAAACAAATATGGATATATTAAAAAAATTGTAAAATTACCAACAGATGAGATAAATCATAATTAATTATCCTATTTAAAATATTTTATTATTTTTCATTCGAAAAAAAATAAATCTCTAAAAAGTGAATCTTATTTTATCTGAATAACTTGTCGACTTTATTGATGAGACAAGTTCTTAACTTGTTCATTAACTGTAATGAAATCAAAGCGGTGACGTTTACTCGAGTGTTCTTTATAACTATAATGTTTGCATTTTCTAGTAGTACTCACACATACCATTTTATATACGTGTGTTTATTTAAAGGGGAGTTGATCGGCCGAATGTTGAATGTTTTGTGGCTTATACTAAACAATATTTCAACCATACAATTTTTGCTTGTCTTTCCATATTGTGTAAACGTACAGAATGGTTCAAAAATTGAAGATTTTAATGAAATAAATAAAGTTACATACATACATATATATATATATATATATATATATATATATATATATATATATATGTCATCTAAATGTGACGCATAGATTTGTGTTTTAGTAAAAAAAAATTATTTCCCTATATACACTACCCTGTACACATATTTCTTTATAATAAAATACAAATCGAGGCATCACATTAGGATGATCTTATATATATATATATATATATATATATATATATATATATATATATATATATGTGTGTGTATGTGTGTGTATGTGCGTGTATATGTGTGTGTGTGTGTGTTTTTGTGTAAATCGTAATATAAGTCATATTTTTAAACAAAATCCTTTTGCAATAATTTTAAGTGGAACTTATTAGTTTGGTTATTTAAGAGAGCTTCACTAACTCTTTAGCTTTAGTAAGTATAGGTCATCTAAATGTAACGCCTGGATTTGTGTTTTATTAAAAAACAGAAAAAACTATAAACATGTTTTTTTTCCTTTATACCATCCTATACACGTTTTTTTTCAATAAAACACTAATCTAGGCGTCACATTTGGATGACTCTATATTATAAACAAAGGAATTTGGTATTTTTATTTGAAACGGTTAACAATGAATGGGGTGTACAAAAGAACTAATGGCTGTGATCAGATTATACAAATACAACCAATCGCTGGCTAAGATTTCTAATCTCTTTAAATCTTTGAAAGTTATAAATACATTTAATTATCGCTCTATTAATCAATACAAGGAAGTGTCTTCTGTCAATGTCATACCAAGAAGTAATAGATCACGTATAACAAGAACATTAACACCTGTTGAAGTAGTTGCGGAGATAATTTGTAAAAATAAATTTTGTAAGCAAGATGTTATAGCTTGGGATATGAAAATACAGTCTATAAAAAGGCTCCGTATCATTAAAGAAAATCCCAGGATTGGAGTTTACCGCAGAAACATACGTCAATGTCTCATTTTATTTATTTCATCTAACAGCCATGAGAAAAAAAAGTTACTGAAGCAGCATGAGAATAGTGGCCACCGATAAATCTTCTTTACAAACAAAAAAAAATACTATAGAATAAAAACAACCATCTCAATGACAAAATACATGCTCAAAGTTTTTAGGTCATCACTGAAAAGGCTCTGAAGGTGGAAAAAGTAATGATTTAGTGAAGATTGGTGTATGATGACGTCATTACACAATTACATTTCTGTAAACAAGGCATTAAAACTAAAATAGCTATCTTTATGATACTCTAGAGAAAGTAATAAAGCCTTTAAATATCATATTTGCAGAAAAGCATCAGATCTTTAAGCACGTCAATGCTAATACACAGACTTGAAACGACACGATACGAGTGTTTATTAGAAGACAATTTATTATAGTCCATTCGCTAAGATTGATTTGTTTACAATTTTGTTCAGTTACTAAATATTGGTCTTTAAAAACTCATATCAGTCGTTTGGATGATCGTTTATGGAATATTTTAAAAAATAAAGTTTGTTCTAAATCGAAGTTAAAATGACAACATTACTTGGATCTATTAATGGTTTGATAGGAATTGATGTATGATGATGTTCTACAACAGCGATTTTGTAAACAGAACGTCAAAACTAAGGCAGCTAACTGTTAAATTGACATTTTAAAATAGGCAATGAAGCTTCGAAGTGATGCCATGTTTGTGAAAAAGCACTGTATCTTTGTCAACACAAGAGGTAAAAATGATACAGCGTTGACTAGAGACTGATTTATCGAAGTTCATCGTTATTGAAGACTAGCGTTTTGGGAGGTTGGAATTTAATTTTTTAAACTGTCGTCTATGAAATATTTTAGAAGAGAATGCTTACTTTAAACCACACTAAAATATTGAAATTTTGAAAAAATATTTCGTGAAGTCAGTAGCATATTTTTTAAAGAATTTGTTTGCTAATTACGGTTTTAGAACGGCTTGACTTTAGATTATCACTTAAGTTTCCTTTATTGTGTAAAGATAATTTGTATTATGTATAAATTTGTACAAAAGATAGACAATTATCACTTTATACTTTTTACAACAATTTAAATGTATTGGCATTTTTTAGCATATTTTTAAAAAAAATTATAATTGCTTATTACTCTATTATATTTCTGCGAAAAAGTATCAAAAATGTTCATATTTATTGACATTATTCAGAAAGTACTTTTCCAGTTAAAAATTATTTCAATAAATAATAATGATAAGTGTGTTAAAATCGTCTAAATGAAAGTAATTTATAAGAAAATAATTCTCAATTTATAAAAATAATAATATATTTAATGTCGAATCTAATAAATAAAATTGGTATACTTTATATTACTTTTCTTTTTGAATCTGAAGTAAAATCGTTCACTAAGAAAGGCAGTGATTTGAATATACAAGTCCAAACCTCTCAATATAAAATATAATGTTCACCATCTAATTCTTTTATGATCTTTTCAAAAAATTAAAAAAAACTATTTGCATAAATTTAAAACATGAAACAGATCTTTTAAATAAATATTTTCACATGATATATTCGATACTTAAAAAAATTCAATTCTGTCAGATAAACTACTTATCTTATGATAATATTTATAATTTCATACAAGTGTAAAACATGAATTCAGAAGTAGATTACTAGGGATTTTTTTGGATTATATTAGATAATACACTTGATTCTGTATTAAAAAAAGTGCAATTGTAAATATTTGATTTGATAACAAGAATTTGAGTATTGATTATCTGTATTTGCCAAGCAATTGTTCATTGGTTTTTACATTAAATACACACCTACTATATATATATATATATATATATATATATATATATATATATATATATATATGAATATGCATATTTCTTTGTATCCAAGGCGTTTGCTTTTTAAATATTGATAGTTAAAATGTTTAAACATCAATTAAAGCACGTTTGATATATATCTGATAAGATTTAAATAAATTTCTGATTAATATAAAAAATTACAGCTATAAAAAATATACAATACATTATTTATAGCAAACATACTGATTAATTTAAATATATGTTACTATATTCACATTCTGATATTATATCAGTTAAAATATAAGCAGTATTTTTTTCTGAATTAGAATTATTGAAGTGTAGGTTTTATTTAGGTTAACATTTTATTATTAACTTGAGTAATTATTTATTCATTTATATAATATGTGTGTATATATATATATATATATATATAAATGGCAAAATAGTCATTAAAGATTTATTTATATTAAGATTTATTATTATTTTCTTGCTAAACTAAGATGAATATAAAAATATAAGAACAAGATAAAACAAGGCAAAAATTGGTATTATGATGAACTAAAGTAATTATTAAGACACAAATAATGTACAATAAATATTCATATAAGAGATAAATTGAAATAAAAGGAGTTGAAATGAATTAAATTAAACATTTAGTGTATTTAGAATAATATATCATTAGAGAAATATATATATATAAATGAAGTGAATAGGAGATTAAAAATTAAATGGTGTCAAATAGGAAAAACATCTCATATTGTGAAGCATAATAATACTGTATTTAAAGAAAACAGTTTTTGATAAATGCTTTTTGTTTGTTTTTACTTATGATAGTAAAACATGGATCTTAAATTTTAGAATACTTCAGTAACTCTAGATGATTATATAGGGTTATCCAAATATGATGCCTAGATTTGTGTTTTATTAAAAAGAAACTATACACATGTTTCCCTACACACCACCCTATACAACTGGGTTTTTTTTATAAAACACAAATCTAGGCGTTATATTCGGATGACTCTATATAAAGGAAAAATAGAAAGATGCATATTAAAAATAACACGTAGGGTTAAAAAATAGATAAGAGAGAAAATCAAAATTATTGCAAGAGAAAGAAGTTTAAAGTGAAAACAAGCAGTTCACATAGCAAGAAAATAGGAACATTGACAGACAAGAAAAATTATTAATTGTGAACCTAAAGATATAAAAAGGTTCAGGAAGAAATCTATAGAAAAATGAAACAAAAATATAAAATAGTTTATTAGAGTACAAAAAAAGAGAAAGGGATTGGATCGTTCGAAATAAAATGTTTTGGGCAAGATTTTCATTCAATGGTGGATAGAAAAAAGTTGCTGTTGCTATTAATATATATAGGATTATCCAAATATGACGCCTATATTTGTGTTTTATTCAAAAGAAAATATACAAATGTTTCTTTTTAATGAAACACAAGTCAATGCGTTACATTTGGATAACTTTTTTATAACTTGACTTCAATACCAATAAAAATTTGCCTTTTTTAATTATACTTATATTTTTCAATCATATTCTGGAAATAATTTTGTCTTTTTTCTAAATCACCAGTTTTTACTCAGTTTTAATATTTTAAAAAATTATAAATTCAATGCAATTACCTATAGATCATAATTATTATCAAAACAAAAGCACTTATCAATCTATTATTGAGGAAAAACCTCAATAAATAACATTAGGACCTAGTAATTTTTTCCAAAATTCGTTTATTATTTTCTGTCCATGGCTAAAATCCTCACCTTCATAATATTATATATATATATATATATATGTGTGTGTGTGTGTTCTATTATCTTGAAATTCAAGTACACAAATTAAAAAACAAAATAAATGCACTGTTATTACAAAATAATCTTTTGACATATAAGAATTAGACATTGATACATTCTTTTAAAAACGGATTAAACAGTGATAAGAAAAACAATCTAGTTTATATTAATCGCCACTTAAAACTAAATTTAATACAAATCGAGTTAAAAATACAAAGAATATATAATTGTTGTATAAAAATCAGTCGTATCTTTTCAATTATTTATCAATTCTATAGTCAGATAACAGTAAATTTGTTTCAGTAAAAATCTATTCCTAGCATAAATTCAAAGAATTACTCTACTGTGAATTAAAATTTCCATTCATAAATTTTTAATAATTTATATTTATAAATTCCAATTAAACAACAGTACGTTGTCTTTATCTGTCTTTCTCATATATATATATATATATATATATATATATATATATATATATGTGTGTGTGTGTGTGTGTGTCTGTGTGTGTGTGCGTATGTATGTATATACTTATTATAAAATATTCGTTCATTTGAAATGAAAAAAAATATTTAATGGCTGAGAAGAGAAAATTTTGTGAAAAGAATTTATCTATTGTAGTAATGAATAAAAAAAGTGTGATGATGATATGCAATAAGGAATACCAAATTTTCCATTTTTTTAATATATATATATATATATATATATATATATATATATATATATATATATATATACACATACACATTGCACATAAGTCATGGCATGTATGGGTAACATAAGCAATTTATTGATCTAATTCAATGAAGTCGTTAAATTAAAAAAAAATTATTTAATTAAAAAAAAATATAATATTCATTAAATTTATGCATTATATAATATTCATTATATTTATTTTCAATTAAATAATTTTTTTTCAATTTAATGACTTCATTGAATTATATCAATAAATTGCTTATGTTATATATGTGTGCCATGACTTATGTGATTAGTATATGTGTATATATATATATATATATATATATATATATATATATATATATATATATATATATATATAAAGTGTACCTATAAGTAATGTCATTTTTTTATATTTTAAAAACATTGCTATTTACTTATTAAGCAAAATAAATAAAATTATTAAATAAAATAAAATTTTGTGCAATATCAAAAAACGACATTACTTATGGGTACACCTAATATATAGGGTCATCCAAATGTGATGTCTAAATTTGTGTTTTATTATAAAGAAACATGTGTACAGGGAAACATATATAAATACATATATATATATATATATATATATATATATATATATATATATATATATATATATATAGGGATATCTAAATGTGATGCCTAGATTTGTGTATTATTAAAATATATATATATATATATAAATACAATATATATATATATATATATATATATATATATATATATATATATATATATATATATATATATGTATATTATGAAACTTTCTATCAAATCTCTCTTCCAATACTTTAAGTTGTCTGAAGCTTCTGAACTATTCTGGCATTCAAGACCTATGTTTCAGTGCCAAAGTTAAGAACAAGTAATATACATTGATCAAAAACTTTTCTTTGTAAACATAGAGAAATATCGAACTTCATAGTATGCAAATTTCTTCCGAATTTACACTATCCCATTTTGATTCTTCTCGTCACTTAAATGTTCCTTAAATATTAACGAGTTGTATTGTTCTTTATTTAAATTCAATTTTTCTTTGATTTAAATATTCATTGAATATTTCTTTTTCTTGTTGAGGTTTATCATAAAACCACTTTTTTCATCTTTTTTATCCAATTCTTTTTTCAAGTATATCTGGAATTGTTAAGAAAATAATAATTTCTCCAGCAAATAGTAAGTTAATAAAAATTTCTTCGTTTATTTTTAAATCAGATTCCCAGTTACGTTTCTTAAATAATTCTTCTAAAATATATATTAACAGTATGGGTGATATCGCATCGCCTTGTATTACACCTTTGAATACTTTAAACTTCCTTATTTCTTTATGTACTTGTATGGGGAATGTAGCATTTTTGTAAATAATTCTAAAAAGTTTAATATAAGTTTCTTCAATTCCTTGAATATTCAGTGTATTCAATATCGTTAATGTATTGACTAAGTTGAAGGATTTTTTATAAACTATAAATCCAAAACAGAGTGATATTGATATTCACTCTATCGATTATTAACTTTTTTTACTACTTGAATATATATATATATATAAATAGTATATTTATATTACTATATTAATATTTTATATATATATATATATATATATATATATATATATATATATATATATATATATATATATACATAACGACTTTAAAAAAGGTGTGTATGTGTTCTATTTATAAAAAATAATTTCCCACGATTTTCGTACTACTAAGAATTGATCTCCACAACCATCCTCATCGTCAACAAACTGTTGTAATTTGATCCTAGTGGGCGCACGTTCGGCTGACGTCAACAACGAAAAACCGACAAACAATATCATATTCCTGCCTCCACCCTACGACAGAGACGCACTTATACATCCGTACATCCGTTTAACAAAGACGTCGTTACTTTCAACTTTCGCTCCACACATTTGTTTATTGTCCACGCAAAATGAGCTACTGTTGCGCCTTTTTACCGCCACGCGTCGTTAAAAAACAATGCAAACAGCTGAAGGCGACCGCCGAGCACGGTGCGCGCTGTGCGAACGCTAAGTGAATTACATGCCGACGGCGGTTTATTTGATTTGAGGATTTGAACTGATGTCGAGTTGAGGGTTTATACATGTTTTGCGTTCGAATTATAGTTAAATTATGTTAGTGATATCGTTTGAGATGATATAAAAACGTAAGGGTAGCGTATTTAAATATTTTTTCGCTGTTTGATGTGCTTACAGATTAAATTAAATTTGTTTTGTATTAAATTTCAATACTTACAAAACTTCTTTCATGTAAATAAAAATGATATATATACACACACACATATTTATATATATATATATATATATATATATATAATTGCAGTGAAAATGAGATTTTATTTAAATAAAATTTATAAAAATATAACTCAAAACTTTAAAATATAAAGAACAGATTTTTTCCAAAAAAAAATCAATATCAAGCTATTCATTAATTTTTTAAATAATTTAGGGGTTTAAAATGTAAATTTCTATTTAATTCCTTGAAAAATAGAATGAAATTTGCTAAAGAATATGCAAATTAAAGAGATTTGAAGAGTAGAAAAAATGGCAAAATATTTAATTTTCCGAGAAAATAAAAATTAATTTATTTGGGCTCGATGGACGATTGACATTGGACATTGTAATATAAGATTTAAAAATCGAATTAAAACCATATAATATTCAGAAAATAACAAAACATGGTGGTTAGCAGTATAATCATTTAGGATTTTTTCGTGGCATGATGATGGGCCTGTATAATGGATTTAAGAAAAAATGATCTATACTTATATGAACTTGTTAGAGAATATTATGCTACATTATACCGAAAAAAAGTAACTGATTTGGAAGTTTCAACAGAATAATGACCATAAACATAACCCTGAAAATGTCAATAAGTGGTTTAAGGATCATCTTATATCAGTTATGGGTGAGCCTGCTCGATAGACAAACTTAAATCTGATTAAAAAATTGTGGATTGATATGAAAAAAGTAATTAGAGCTAAAAATGTCAAAAATGAAATTTACTTATGAGAAGAAATACAAGCTGCATGGAATGTAATTCCTGTAGAGAAATGTAAAAATATTATTGATTCAATGCTAAGAAAATGAAATGCAATATTAAACAATTAAAGTTCCCCAAAAATTTATTAATTAAAAACAAAAACAAATTCTGTAACATTTTGCTTTTTTAAGTCTTTTTGTGAATATTCATAAGTTTCTATTTATATGTATCTATTATTTTGTCTAAGGATCTATTTTTTTTCTCTCTATTTCTATATTCACTTGTACTCTCAATTTTTATATTATGTGGAAAATTTGTTTTTGTCAATGTGATTTAAAATAAAAATAAAAAAATCATACTTATATAATTATTTTTATGTTTTAATTTAAAGTCAAGAAAAAAAATTGGCCTACCTATTATTTTGGCCATAGATGAATATTTAATTTCACTTATTCAAATCGTAAAAACATAAATCTTTTATCCAACAGCTAATATTATTCTATATGTATGTTCATCAAACAACAACGACAAAATACAAAAATTCACAAATGCGTGGGTGATTTGATGTTAAAGTCTATTTGGCCATTTATATTATTCGTGCACATATCGTGTGTGCTGAAAGAGTGCCATGTGGCTCGCGGTCATAGCTGAATGCCGCTTTACCATCCGCCGCTATTCACTCTGTTTGGCGAACGAAAGACAGATTAAAATAATGAAAATGTCAGAACAAAACAACCCCTTCGTACTTTTCTCCGCTTTTCGACTCCATTGTGCTCGAACAATCATTGTAAAGGAATACAAGAAATAAGCTTGCTGATTGATATCTATTTTGACATGCTCGAATATTCATTCATATATATATATATATATATATATATATATATATATATATATATATAAGAGAGAGAGAGAGAGAGAGAGAATTTGGAAGCAAAAATTTGATAAATATTTCAAAAACAAAAATTATTGATTTATAATTTAAATTTATTTACACAAATACAAATATTTTTTATTAGTTTAAAACTAAATTCTTCTTTTAAAATAATGTTAAAAGAGGTATTATAACGATCCCTAAAATGATTCAACATCCCTTGTTAAAATATAATAAGCAGTAAACACGCGACCGACTAAAAGGTATCCGTAAGCTAAATGAAATCACCACAAAAACAATGGCGTCATCAAAAATTCATTGAACATTTGTGCACAGTTCGAGGTCAAAGTTGATGCTCTGCATGTAGATTAGATCATTTGAGAATCTTGTACATTTTTTATGAATTGTTTGCATAAATTTGCACCCTTTTTTCTATATGTATATGTCGATTTATATTTTTTTTTCAGGATGATTGTTAATTTTTATTAATACGAAATTATGGTCTTAATTAATAATATATGATTTTGGAATTTTATAAAAAAATCCAATTTATGTATAATTTTGGTTTATTTTTTTGCCAGTAACTATAACTTCTACATGAGAATTTTTATAAACGTTAGTAATTTATACACAAGCGTTGACAATTTTAATATATAAAGATTGTTAATAAAAATCTTGATTTGAGAATTTCTTCAAAGAATTAAAATTATATTTAAAATTAAATGTTTTTTAAACATTCAAAAATGTTCCATTGCTATTTTTAAAAAATACTTCGTTAGTGTTAAATTCTTTAAAGCTACATTCGTTTTGTATTTTTCAATAATTAGTTTTGATAAATATGTTAAACTGAGAGAGTTTTGAGGGTATTTAAATTTACCTTCAATAATAAAAATAGTCAGAGGGATTTTTGTGAGAACCAAAATGTTTTCAAGTAATTTAGAAAATATTTTCGAATCTTGATGGTAGTTTTGAGTATTTTAAAAGCTCTCTCGTGAATACTCTTTGGTTAATATTAATTATAGAAATATATTAAATTAAATGGTCTAATATATATAAATAAATAAAGGATGTTTTTTAAGATAAATAGAACCTTTGATAAGAATTCAATTTAAAGTTCTATCACGTTTAAAAAAACACCTATATAATTATCAGTCTCTCTTAATCCCCTACTGAATAAAAGATGTTCCCAAAATTTTTCATTTCGACCAATCCAAAGTTTTATTTATTATGTTATTCTGACGAATTTCTTTTCCTCTCTTTTTCAATTATTTATGTGTCTCTTCTGAACCTTCTTATATATCAATGTTTCTATTAAATGACTTTTCTTGCCTATCGGTTGTCCCTTCTTCTTGTTATATCATCACCCCTTTCCATTTCATTTTTTTTTATTTGCCTCAATATCCTAAGCTTTTGTTTTCTTTCTGCTCCATTCTTTCTCTTCTTATCTTTTCGTGTTATTCCCAACATACATATTTCCATACTTCACTGTATTGTTTTGAGCCGTTGAGTTATTCTAGAATTAAAGACTTATTTTTCATTGTCATAGATGGGAACAGGTAATATGCATTAATCGAAAACTTTTCTTTTAAACATAGAGGAATATCAGATTTCATAATATGTGAATTTCTTTTAAATTCACAGTATACAATTTTTACTCTTCTATTCATTTCATCCATAAATGTTTTTTGTTGTTAATTAGTTCTTCCAGATATATATAATTTTAACTTCTATTTCTCATCTTTTTAGTTCAATGTCTGAAAATTCATTAAATATTACCTTTGTCTTGTCGAGGTTTAAGAACGACAATTTTTTTATTTTCCTTACCTAATATTTCTATTTTTTCGAGTTTATTTGAGCTTTTCGAAGAAATCTTACGTAACTTAGTATCTCTCCATTAATTTTTATTCTTCATGTTTCCAATTTACTTTAACACTTTTTCTAACGTAGATGTAAATAATTTCGGTGATATATTTTCACCATGTCTTATCCTATTTTTCCTTATTTTTTTAGCATTTATATAGAAGATATAACATTTTTATAAATATTTCCTAAGAGTTCAACATATGGTTTTTAAATTCCTTGATTCTTAAATGCATTCAATATCGATGACGTGTTAGCTGAGTTAAAATCTTTTTCATAATCTATAAATCCAATGCAGAGTGATATTTGGTACTCGTTGCATCGATTAATAACATTAATAATCACGTAAACATAATCTATTGTGCTAAACTAACCTCGAAATCTCGCTATTCTCCAATTGACTCCATAACAGTCTTGAAGTAATTTTGATAAAAAAATTTACATATCGTAAAAATTATACTAATCAACCGATAGTTCTTCAAATCTTCCTTATCTACTTTTTTGTAAATAATAAATAATGTAGTAGAATCATTTCATTTATTAGATTTTTCTTTTCTAAAAATCTAATGAAAATATCGTCAAATATGTTTTTCACGTTTTCTCCTATTTATTTAAAAATTTCTCTTATTTACTTTTTCCATTTTTCAAACTTCTGATGATATTTGAAACTGTTTTACCAGAACTATGGAAACATTTGATCTTTTATATTATTCCCTATTTAAAAATTTGTACAGTTTCACGTATATTTCTTCTATTTATACATATATATATATATATATATATATATATATATATATATATATATATAGAGAGAGAGAGAGAGAGAGAGAGAGAGAGAGAGAGATCCAAAAGAGACTGAGGGTTTTAAATAAACATTTACTTACTATTATTTATTATGCTTTAATATATTTCAGCCTTATTTGGGTCACTATATATATATATATATATATATATATATATATATATATATATATATATATATATATATAATTACAATTTTTATGCATAAATAACTTCCAATATGAATAGCCTTACAATATTTTACATTGTTAACAAAGTTTACATTTTTATTTACCATACATTGTACAGTCTCGTTTACAAAAAAGCTCAACACAGCTTGTACTATTTTTGCAATACGTCTGTTCCCTTCGAGGGGTAGTGAAAGATAAACAGAAAATATAAATCATACACCGTGCAATGTTAGTGGTTTAGCTACGACGAGCAGTCGAGTTGTTGCGCGTCCTATTGAATTTTGGTTTGTTTGACTTTATCATATTTGAAAAGTAAAATATTCATAAGGAACGTAATCACAAGGGACACGAGTTCGTTACAGACGGGATGAAATGAAACGATCCGAGTATTAAATTATTTTTTCACGTTGTTGTCTCGTTCACTCGCACAGGTCGGCTCGTTCTCGTCATGTCTCGCGTACAAGGTATAGCATTAATTTAATAAGACAAGAACGAGACATGATTATTTATCAATTTTATAATGTTTCAATTCATTTCCAAGTTATGTTTATTTTTATGATGGTATTTTTATACAAAATCGTATAAAACTGCGAAATGAGTATTAATTAAAAATATTAAAAGCATATAAATACATACATTCAAAGAATAAATGTTTGAAATAATGTTGTTTCTCAATTTTATTTTTAAACATGTTTTATATATTTCACTGAAATAAAATGATTAAATTCGACATACGCTTAAAAAATTATTATATAATGAAAAAATGTAATTATTATCCATTGTAAAAAAGCAATGGAGTGTAAAAACATGGTGATGAGAAAATTAAAGAATTAAAAATTTTCGCATCCGTATTTGGTTGGAGCTTACATTTTTTATCTATTAACATATACATACATATATACATAAACACACACAAATACACACACAGAAATAAATATATATACATACATAAGTCTATATCAGTCCAATTACTGAACAAAATCCTCATCGAATATCATTATGTTCTCTTAAATATTTTTCGAAGATTTTTCCACTGTTTTCTATCCTTAACTAACCTCAACCAACCCTCATACCCACTAAAATTCATAATTTTATCTTTTAATTTTTGAATAGGTATCATTTTAGGCTCCTTTTTGTCTCTGTATCACTCCATAACGTTTTTTGTCGATTTATTGTTTTCTCTTTTTGATATATGTCCTGCCTATGCTTATTTTATCGATTTTATTTTTCTATTATATCAATTACCCTTGTCTGTTCTTATATCCACTTACAGGTTTTCTAATTACATTTAAAAAATCCTTTCTATACTTTACTCTGTTGTACAAAATTGTTTGCTTTATTTTCGTATTCAACGTCAATGTTTTTGATCCATAAATTCAAGCAGATAGAATTCATTGTTTACATATTTTCAGTTTCATGTTCAATAATATTTTACTGTTTATTATATTATTCATTCTTCATAATGTTGTTTATGTTTTAATCCTCGATCTAAACTCTGGCTATAGATCATAGACATACTGTCTAATGTTTCCCAAGTATTTTATTTCATCCACTTGTACCAAGCATTAACTTTCTAACTATATATTTTTTTCTATACAAATTTATTAAATATGATTTTAGTTATTTCTATATTTATTTTTTAATCAAATTATTCTAGTTTTCTCTCAAAGTACAACAAAATACAAATTCATTTCTTTAAAAATAAATCACTCCAAATGGCATAAATTTAAATAATAGTAATTAGAATTACCATTAATGTAAATTTAAAGTATTAGAAAATATAAAGCTTTAACAACATGGGTATCTAAAGAGACAAGATGTATCAAAATGACATAAGTATCTAAAAGTGCATTAGTGAAAAATTAAACAACAAACGATTATTGGATATTTTTGATTGAGTGATATATTTTTTTTAAAAAAAACTAGACTTTTTACCACTATTTGTTTTACTATTGTGTCAAATTCACTTTAGCACAAATAAATCATTCACACTTAATAACATGAAATTTTAGTGTTTAATACTATTTGATTGTTTACTTTATTTGCTCAACTTTTGATAGGGATTCAATTTAAAGTTCTATGCTTAAAATCACCTTATATATATATATATATATATATATATATACAGCCTCTTCTTATCCATTGCTGGATGAAGGCTTCTCAAAAATTTCCATTTCAACCGATCCAAGATCTATCTCTTTCAGTCCATTCTGACGAATTTTTTTATACCTCTGTTTTATCTTTCTTTGGATATTTTCATAGCCCTTTTTTATATATTTATGTTCATAAACAATTTCTTTTGTTTATCGGTGATCTTTTATTGAATTTTAACATTTTCATTTCTTTATGAAGTTCGCGAATTTATTTTTTTTCTGATACAGTTGATTTTTTTATTTCTATGTGTTATTCCTAAAACAGATCTTTCCATATTTCTTTGTGTTATTTAAAGATGCTAAATTATATATATATATATATATATATATATATATATATATATATATATATGTATGTATGTATGTATGTATAAAATTTTATGATTTCTTTTAAAATTCAACACTTAGTTGTAAATTCATAAAAACTGTTTATACAAAGATAGACAATTAATGTGGATAAAAAATTAAAATGCAGTAAATTATAAAAGACATAATCACCCCAAAACATCATAACATGAAAATATCCATTAATATTACATTATTCACTTAAATCTAAGCCGGTACACAACCTAATAATAATTTATTAACAGTCACTTAAAATAATAACACGGCGGCACGTCCACCGTGTCTGATGCATTCACGGTATTAATTTAAACATAATGATTATGAGAAACATGACGATAGAATCGAATCAGATAATAGACTAAAACATATTTTATAGCATCCATAAAATATTATACATATAATAATAAAATAAATACGCGAAAGATGGATAATAATAAAATATGGATGTATAATATTTCGGAAGCCACGTAATATCCATGCATTGAAGTCAAGACCTTGAATGAAAATGACTCGTTTCATTGTAATCACGGAACGAAGCGTGCATTGAGAGTCACAGGTGCGCGTAACCATCCCTTCGGGGGTGCATGTTAAATCCCAGGTGGCCCACCCTACGTAGAAACACCACCTGTAATTATCTTACGTATTATAAAAGCTTCGCTTAAAGCGGTCGGGCTTAACATTGGGTTTGTTTAAAAAAATATTAAATCCTGTCTCGAACTCATCTCCATATGTATATATTTACACATATATACGTGTATATATATATATATATATATATATATATATATATATATATATATATAGGGTGGCCCAAATGAGACTTAAAGATTTAGACACACATTTATTTGTTTAATATCATTTATTCTTTACTATTCTTCATTTTAACTCAGGCCACATTATTTATAAATAGATACACACACACACACACACACATATATATATATATATATATATATATATATATATATATAATCCTCCTCCTCACCATCATCATTTTTCAATCTACTACAAGATGTACGACTCTCCTAAAACTTTCCATTTTGATAAATAATACTCTTTTCTTCTTGACTTTTTTTCATCTATCAATGGGTCTATTCTTGCCTTCTTTTATATATATACGAGTATATATGAAACATCATAAATTATAGCTTTGTAAAAAAGAACTTATACATTTAAATATGTTTGAATCAAATTTAAAAATGAAATACATGAGAAAAACTATACCATATAAAGAAAATTTTTAAGTGTGATAGGACTTTAAATTGAATCTCTATCAAAAATCCTATTGACTTAAAAAACACCTTTATTAGTAAGAGGTAAAGACGAGAATCAGAGCAGTATGAATAGCATTTGAAATGAGAAGAAAAAAAGGATGAATAATACAGAAAAATAACATTAAAATTGATAAAGAAAATAAATAACTAATATGTATTTCATGCTTGTACTTATGGATTAGAAACTTGGACATAACAAAAATTAAATAAAAATTTTGATAATTAGACGATGCTTGAAAAGAAAAATGTTAGGAATTTCTAAACATGATCGAAAAACTTACAAATGGATAAGACAATCAATGAAAGCAAGTGATATAAGAGACTAAGTAAAATCACTGATTTGGATATGGAAAATTAATATATCAAGAAGGGAAGACAAAAGGTGGATAAAGATCATTTAGAGTTAAAAATGATTAAGAAAAAGACTATTAAAAATTGAGAAATGAAATTTTATACCGTAGTGAAGGAGAGGGTTGGAATAATTTAGCAGCGAATAGAAAAAAGTGAAAGTGTATCGAAAGACATTCAAGAAAATCCAGTAGATTTCAATAGGGCTTTTAGCAGCAGTGGACTGATATAAACCTTGATAATGAGATATACAAAAGAAAAGAAAAAAATAATCAAGAGTTTGAATTAAACTGAACAAAGATAATTGAAAATAAGTGATTATAAAAAAAGATAAATTTGAAGGACAAATTAAATTCTGTAATACCGCATTCTTATGATAATAGCATAATAAGGAAAAACATGAACAGATAAATGAATATTAAGTCTCTTTTATAAAATTTAAGATTTCTAATTGAATAATTTCTTTTTATTATTATTATCATTTTTATTTTCTATATTATATCCTTGTTTATTTCTCTCTTTATCTCTTTATATATATATATATATATATATATATATATATATATATATATATAGGATGTTCCATCAGGAGCGCAAACTCATCATAGCTTAAGAAAACATCATCTCTCATTCAAAAAATCGTTTAATTTAAAAATTAAGTTGTGTGTTTCTGATAAGGCCACTCTCTCTCTCTCTCTCTCTCTATATATATATATATATATATATATATATATATATATATAAAAAATATCCATTCCTAGATGAAGGCCTTTCTTAAAATTTTCAATTTAAACCGAATCAACGTTTTTCTCTTTCAATCAATTTTGATGAATTTTCTTATATCTTTTTTTGATATACTTATGGGTCTTTTCCTGTGGTTCTTATATACCTAAGTGTATATATGTGTATATATATATATATATATATATATATATATATAAGATTTTTCAATAAGAATATCAGAACTTGGACAACTGGTGGTAGCCATGTTTGATTTTTTAAAGCTCATTTTGACATTTCAACTCAGTATAGTTTGATAAATTATCATGAAACTTTTCACATTTCAAAACAACGCTTAAAAATTGTAAAAACTTCAATAGACTTATTCAAATAAAAGTTTAACGATTACATTATTTTACGAATTGGACCCATTAATTGGCCACCAAGATTATGTGATATAACTCTACTGTATTATTTTCTGTGAGGTTATGTGTAATCATTGGTTAATGCTGATAAACAACAAACAACAGAAGCATTAAAAATAAACATTAAACGTGTTATTAATGAAATTATACCACAATTATGCGAAAGAGTGACTAAAAAATGAAGTAAGCGAAGTCGTGATGGTCATATGAGTAAATTTGTATTCCTTCATTAATGCTATATAAAAAAACATCATGTTTAAAAATATAAAAAAATAACTAATTAACTAAATTCTTTGTTTCATTTCCATTTAAACTTCTATAGCGCTTATTGAAAAACCCTATACATATATATATATATATATATATATATATATATATATTCAAGACATTTAATAGACAATGAAAGTTATTATAAGAGCATTTTAAGTCATTATCATTATATAATGCAATTATGATGATAATTTAAAAATGATAACTTAAATTCTGAAAAATTACACAAAACTAAATAATATTGAAAATATTTTTTTTGGTTAGAACACTATAGGAAGTAGAAACTCATAAACATGTCCCGATATTGTTCTACGCCGATATCAATCACCCGCAATGATCCAGTCGGAACAAACAACAGCTGCTGATACATTTATTTGTATGGCGTCTCACCGGGGGGTGACGACGCACTAATTATCTATTCCTTTGTATCAATACACAACGAAACAACATATAGATGCACTCGTATCACAAACACATTTTTATCTGATATTCAACTGGAATTCACACCGAGTGGCCAGAGATAAAAGTATACGAGAGCTATATCGATACATTATTTTTTTACACATGCACGAATATTTTTGTTAAGTAGTACAAAAATATCGTTCAATAACAATATACAAATGATATTGTCAATAGGACGTATTTAAAACGATAATATTAACTCTTAAAGTTATGCTAGGAAGATAAATGCGTAGATAATCATGGACAATGCATTTTGTAAATGACACAATGATCTCTTGACAATATGTATAGAAATATTCGAGTAGTTACATATATGATTTTAATCTGATTCAGTTTTTTGCATATTCACTGTTTATTTTTATTATTTATCTGTTGTAATCTAATTTGATATTAACGTTACGTTATATGATTGTGTGTATTATCTTTAATTATGAAATAAGTATTAAATAATAGAAAAATTACAATAATATCAAATTAATCCGTTTGTCTAAAAAGAATAAATTAATATTTGTTTGTTTTTTTAAAGATAAAAAATGAGAATTAAGGAACTTTTTTCAATACTTTGTCTATACCTGGATAATGATCATTAACAATATCATAATTTAATTACAAAGCCATTTTATATTTCAAAATAAAAAATACTGTGAAAAGCTCATAAGTCCAATATATAGAGAGAGCTTTTCAATAAGAATATAGGAAATTTGACAGCTAATGGTAAACATGTTTGATTTTTTTTAAGTATATTTTGACATTTCAACTTAGTATAGTTTGGCAAAATATCATGGAACGTTTGACACTTCAACAATATTTAGAAATTGTAAAAACTTCAATAGACTTATTGAAATAAAAGTTTAATGAGTCTATTATTTCATGAAATAGATCCATTAATTGACCACCAAATCATGTGATTCAACTCTATTGGATTATTTTCTGTGGAGTTATGTGAAATCATTGGTTTATACTGTCAAACCATAAACAACAGCGCCATTAAAAAGAAAGATTGAATTGTATTTTTTATAAAAAAATAGTAAATTATTCATTGATTAAAATCTATCTATATAGGATATTCCATAAAAATTTTAAGGAATCAAATTAAAATCACAAGTCTATATTTTATTTTTAACTCTTTTCATCCAAACAGTTTTATTATTTGATTTTCAATTAGTTTATCCAACGAAATATCTATTTAATATGAAACGAATATTGTTTTGAAATAACGAATTCACTTTTACATAAATGAACTATTATTCCAATATAAAAAAATAATGAAAAAGTGTTCAATAATTATACATTATTTTTTTATAAGCTGATGTACATTTCGATGGTAATGCCATTATCATCAAAGATTTACGTTATAAAATTTCTAATAGATTTTATTACACAAGATAATATTTTATAATACTTTATAAAATCTAAAGAACTCTCTCTAAGAGATTTTATAATATAACATTCTGATGATAAAGGCATTGCTTCAAAATGCTCATCAGATAACAAATAAAGAAAGTGAATAATTGAACACTTTTTCAATAAAACATTTCTTTAATTCAAATTTCTTGTGATGTTAGGGTAATAGATTTTTGTGTACTTTATTTTCTACGGATATTTTTTTTAATAAAAAATGAAATAATTTATCAATATAACCAATTTACTTCTTAAAAAATTATTATTCTATAATTAAAACATAACGATAATTTTTTTTATAAAGTTTTCAGTAATTACTTACTATTCACTCTTTTTATAACTAAGATACATAATTATAAAGTACATTCAGTTTTGATTTCGAATCAATTTTTTTAGTGTGAGTATATGTATGTTTGTATATGTGTATTTATGATTTGTCTATGTAACTAAAAAAAATAGTAATTATTCTAGTACGATACTTTATTCTATTAAACTATTCAGTAATTATTTCATGTTCACTCTTTTTAAAACTTAGATAAATAACTCTTAAATAATTTCAATTTCGATTTTGAATCAATTTCTTCGGCGAGAGTATGCGTGTGTGTGTGTTAGTAAAATACTGACTAAATTACTTCGATCATTATCACGAAATGATCTTTTCGCCCTGTATGGCGTATAAAGTGGTGAATCATATATATAATGTTAGTTAAACGTAGCAGATGGGTGTGTAACTTCTGCTCTACTTTACTCAACGACAGATGAAAGTAAACAGTGCTTTATCATATGATGAGTATTTTATACCATGTTATGCTAATATATATATATATATATACATATGTGTGTGTATTATGTGTTTTATTATAAATTTTAATTCATACCATATGTTTTCATTCAGTGAAACATTTCAATATATTCAAGAATTGCAAACAAATCTACAATTACTTACTTCCCCAAAAAAAATTTTTTTTCATTAATCTGAGTACATTAAGAATATTTTACCTGTCACATAAGCGATTTGTTTCAAGCGAATCGACACAACTAGTACCAAGTACTGATTATTCAAGAGTAACGTTTACCACGCCCTGTGGGTCAATACCACAAAAGGGCACTATCGGAAATCGTCGCACGCGTTCACGACACGTGGCGTGGGTTCGATTCGACATACGGTCGCACATCCTTCGGCCGGATGTTCCGCATTCAAGTAGTATTAATGCCCTCCGGTGTTTATGCGCGTCAAAACGATACGCACTCTCGACACTTCCACAACAAATCAGTTTGTTTCCGGTAAATAATTCGTCGGTTTTAATAATAATGTTTCTAATGTGTTAATTGCTAATTATATTGTATACACACATATAATATTTTATTACAAGACCATTTTTTAAAAATATGTTATTTTCAAAGATATATATATATATATATATATATATATATATATATATATATATATATTCATTCCAGAATTTATAGATTATGAAAAATCTTGACTTGGTACTTCAATATTGATATTAAATTGATTTAAAATTCAAAAAATTAAAAAAAAACATATTTAATTATTCTAGTAAAAAATCATCTCCTATAGTAATTCATCTTCTATAGTAAAAATTCATTTGTGTAAACATATTTAATATTCAAGAAATTTAGGGTCATCCAAATGTGACGCCTAGATTTGTTTTTATTAAAAAGAAACATGTGCGATGGAGTGATGTATAGGGAAACATGTGTATAATTTTTTTTGTTTCTTTTTAATAATCACAAATCTAGGCGTCACATTTGGATGATCTTATAAATACAAAACTTCTTCATCCCCGTTCAAGTAGATAAAAAAATTGGAGAGTATACAAGTATGAAAGTAATGAGATAGATCGATACAATACCATCAATACTATTTACAGCAGTACTAGAAATCTCCAAGAAAATACTCAAATTGAAAATTTAAAGAAATAAAAAAAGAGAAAGATATTTATTTACCTCCGATTTGCAGCAAGAGTAAATTAAGAAATTGGTGTTTGAATTGTAGTAAGATTAGTTTTCAATAAATTTTTAAATTCCAAGATAAATAAATAAAAAAAATTAAAGTCCTAGTTGAGGACTATATATACGAGGTCAGACAATTAAGTAATGCGACCGATTTTTTTTCTCGGCTTGTGGTAACACTGCGAACCTGTAACTCCGCCACCGTAATAGCAGATCCCTACTCTCTCGATTGAGACCTTGACCACCCTCGTACGATCATTTCTTCGCCAGCTGTTTAGTGTTTTGTAACAACGCGCGAGTAGTGCATGTCACGAAAATGGAACAGAGAAATTTATTACTGGTTATTACTGGTGATGAAAGTTATTTAAAGAAAAAAAAAAAAAAGTTATTACTGGTGATGAAAGTTGGTTCTTTCAATATGACCCCGAAACTAAAACAAAGCCAACAGTGGCTGTCCCCTGGAGCACCAAGGCCAAAGAAAGCGAGAATGAGCAAATTGATGTTGATTTGCTTCTTCGACAGCAAAGTTTACAAAGAGTTCGTACCATCTGGACAAACCGTAAATCAAGTATTCTACCGCAATGTGCTCGAAAAATTACGAAAAAGGGTGCTCAGAGTGCGTCCAGAGATCGCGAAGACTTGGGTTCTGCATCACGACAATGCTCCCTGTCACAGTGCGTTCAGTGTCTCTCAGTTTTTGGCGTCTAAAGGCATGCAACGTTACCACAACCGCCCTATTCACCGGACATGTCACCCTGCGACTTTTTCCTATTCCCCCATATGAAAAAATTCGTCAAAGGTCGACATTTTGATAAGATATCCAAGAATCTGTGACGAGGGTACTCGGAGAGGTCCCACAAGAAGTGTTCCAGAATTGTTACGAAAACTGGAAAACTCGCTGGAATAAGTGTATAGATGCAGGGGACTATGAAGGGGATTTACCTTAATTTTTAAATATACTCATTTTTGAATTTTGTCTCATTACTTAATTGTCTGACCTCGTATATATATATATATATATATATATATCGGATTTTCCAATAAGAATAACAGAACTTTGACAGCTGATAACAACTATGTTTAAATTTTTTAAGCTCATTTTGACATCAAAACTCAGTATAGTTTGGTAAATTATCATGGAATGTTTAATATTTCAACAGTGCTTAGAAATTGTAAAAACTTCAATAGAATTATTAAAACAAAAGTTCAACTAGTCGATTATTTCATGAAATGGACCATCAATTTACCACCAAGATCATGTGATCTAACTCCATTGGATTATTTTTTCAGGGGTTGTGTGAAATTATTTGTTTATGCTGATAAACCACAAACAACAGAAGCATTAAAAAAAACACTAAACTTATAACTCATGAAATTGAACCACACTTATATGAAAAAGTGATTAAAAATTAGACTAAACGAATTCACTATGTCAAGTAAAGTCGTGGTACTCATATGAGTGAAATAGTGTTCCAGTATTAATACCTTATAATATGCCTAAAAGTAAAAATAAATCATTAATTAATTAAATACTTTTTGTTTTATTGTATTTCCATTCAAACTTCTGAAACACTTATTGGAAAACCATATATTTAAAATAAGTTATTAACACAAAAGGAATACTTATGAGTGAAGTCAACAGGAAAATAAAAATAGAGTGATATTTGTTAATATGGAACAAAAGTCTACATTACGAAATCGAATATTTGAAAGGAAAAGTTATTGATCAATACTTTCTAATACTTCGATTTTATGACAATGAAACATTAGTTTTTATTCCAAAAATAATTCAGAGGCTCCAGGTAACTCAGAAAAGTATAGAAAATTCAATGTTAGTAATAGACAAGATGAGAAATGAGTGGATTCGAAAAGAAGTTGCAAATATTATCAAAAAATAAAAGTAAGCAGATCATGAATGAACTACAGAAAACAGTGATTTGGGAAAAAACATAAAAAGAATTATGGCTAGATGAGATAGGAAAATAAGAAAAGTTGTTGATGTAAAATGGAAGTGAAAGGCATTGAATTGATGGAATTACAAAGTTTTGAAAGAGACTTTCGTTCATCAATGGTTGCAAAAGGCAGATGACGGTTATATATATATATATATATATATATATATATATATATATATATATATATATATTAGGTGTACCCATAAGTAATGTCTTCTTTTCAAATTTTGAAAACATTGCTATCTACTTAATAAATAAAATTATTAAATAAGATAAAATTTTGTACAGTATGAAAAAACAATATTACTTATGGGTACACCTAATATGTAACCTAAAAATAGTAAATTATTAACAATATAACCTCAATCACTACTTGGTTTGATACAGCAACTTAAATGGCGACTGAGAAGTGACAATAACTGTTTTATGAACAGTTATATTTCCTCTTCAAATATCTCTTCCTCCAAAATTTCAAAGCTTGATATTCAATATTATCTCTTGTGTTATGTAAAAATACATGAATTATTAAAATAAAATAATCTTATTCGTTAATACATTTATGATTTATTTTTATGTTCATTGTAAAAAATATCTTTCACTTTTTTCCAAAAAAGGTTTGAATTGTTACATCCCTACAACGAAAAAATCTTACATTGCATAAAATTGAAAAAAAATACAATAAAATATTATTAACCCTTATAGCATCTCTCACCGATATATCAGCTTCTTTATTGTGTGTTAAAAATCTCATATTTGGTATTTGAAAAATTTCAATACAAATACATTTTTTATTATTTTTTTTATAATTCACTTTTTTAATGAAAAAATTAGTGATTTTTTTTACGTACATCTATTAAAAATGTCTAAATCAAGTTCAATTTCAAAATGGGTTCGATCTTAATTTTTAATTTTGTAGTTATGATATTAATTTATTTTTTTAAAAAATTAATACACCAAAAATTATAAAAAAGAAATATAAAGAAGTGAAAATTATCAAAAAAATATATTTTCAAGATATTAAATGTATGTATGTACATTTTTGTACAAAAACTTAATGACGTGTAGATGTACATACATACATTTATTTATTTATGTATATATATATATATATATATATATATATATAGAGATATATATATATATATATATATATATAAATATATATATATATAAATATATATCAATATATTTATATATATATATATATATATATATATATATATATATGAAAGAGAGAGAGTATGTTTTTTAAACTTAATAGAATTTAAAATTGAATCCCTATAGAAAGTTCTATCAAACCTAAAAAAACAACTTTATTTATGCAGATAACATTTATACAACACGGTTTAGCTCTAACATGTTAAGAAATTTGCAGAAACCCTTGTATTGAATTGCGGAAACCCTTCTACAATATTAGATAACACGATTGTTTTTATAGAAAATATTTCAGAAAATTATAAAAGAGTAAATAATTACAAAATAATAAATATTAGCTTCTAGTCTCATATAATCCAGTTTCACACCACACGGTGTTTTCAAGGAACCTATCTACCGTGTTATAGGAGGGTTATCCATATATATATATATATATATATATATATATATATATAAACATGTGTCTGTGTGTGTGTATGTATATGTAAATGTAAGATAAAGGCGTGTTTTTCATGTTAGATTAAACTTTTGATAGGAATTCAATTTAAAGTTCTATCACGTTTAAAAAACATATATAATATTTCAAATACCTAAACTTTTAAATCAATTATTTTAAAACTTTTTTTTAACTAGTGTATATATTGTACATTTTATTGTTATATGATTACCTGATAAATTATTTATTTTTTCTTCTCTGTACAATATAAATATAAATTATATAGGCATACACTAAGATTTGAAATCCGTAATTTGTGTGATGTAAACTTGATCTATACTCAATAATATATCTTACATATATATATATATATATATATATATATATATATATATATATATATATATATATATATATATATATGAATATATATTTAAAAATCTATCAAGACTGTTAACATTGTGAAATTCGTAACTTCTATATTTAAAATTAGAAAACAATTTCTTATAACTTCAAACGTTTCAAAGTCATCACCTTATGTTTAAAAATATAATTTTATGATTTATAGCTGTAATATGAAAGAACTTCTAAGAATTCGTACAAAAGTAATTTGATATGTGTTGTTGTTAATTACATTTTAATGAGCATAGAACATAAACTTTCGAATGTGTCGAAAAATGAAATGTAATTATCGTACAAGCGCTTATTTAAAAAATGAGATTTATTTATATAACGTAATTTAACAAATCTGTAAATGAAATTTCGTTTTAATTTTTTTAATACAGTTTGTATATTTTTTTATTAATTTAATGAAAAAATGTAGGTATTTAAAATTAACTGTTTACCATTGATAATTAATGATATTTAATTTTATAAGTCTTCTAATTAGATTATTTTTTAATAGATTTGATTTTCGGAGAAAATTAAATATAGAAATATTTTTTATAAAAATACCAGAAAAATCTAATGAGTGTATTTGTAAGGTTTCCAGTTTAATTTTTTTCTAGAGCTTATTTCTTTCAATGAATCGTTTTATAAAATACAAACATGTTCGTTAAAAAAAAATAACATGTATATTTTGAACGAAAAAAAAATATGATAGACGTTTTGTACAACGGTCAAAGTCAAAACCGTCGCTTTGATATACAAATTGAAAATAAGGAACCCACGCATTCATTCCTTTATCAAAAAATCACACTGTCTCCCACACAAAAACGAACATCGACAAAACGAAAACCAGATCAAACCCACTTCCCATAATTTGCAAAATAGAACACCCTCTTTGCAACACAAACCGCCACGTGCCTCGACATCACAAAGCTGTAATTTCGAGAAATCATCACAAACAGTTTGTAACGCACGCGTGACTGAAACGTCGAATGAAAAGAAATGCAGACAGTAACGTTGCTATTTTGTATCCTCTATCGTGTGAAGACAAAATGGTTGATTAAATATACTTCAGGGTTGCTTCGGTTCTATTGTACATCGACGGACTGACGATTAGAATGTTACCGTATTCAATCAACGTGGATGGATGGATGGATGCGATGGGACGGACCGAAACTAACAAAAGATACACATTATGATTTGATCCTCGTCTGAAGGACAATACGAAAGTATTTAGGCAGGACACGGGACACGTGGCGGACGTGAGGTGCGCGTGACTGAATTGTACGACTGACAGATTTGTAACTGTACATTGTTGACGAGATAAGTACTACTGTCAACAATGTTGGCTGTTATTTACTTGTTGTTAATGTATATTTACAAAGATACGAGCCGATTAACAAAAGTAAATATTTCTATTATTGACGTAATTATTTCCTTTGTAAGTTGTTATATAAAATATCGAACTGTTTTTTGAAATTATTGATTTATACGAACGATAAACATTATTTTCTAATGATATGTTTTTATAAATACAATACACATTTCTAGTATGATTTGTATAATTGGAAAAAATAAAAAAAAACTATACAATATGTTAAAGTTAATATTTAGATTGAAATTTACAATTGTAGAAGAATAAATCAAAAAAATGATATTAAAACTCAAATGTCTTATAAAAGATAAAAACATATACCTGTATACAGCTGGGTCTATTTTTGTGCGGATTATTTTAATACGATTTTGAAGTTATGCGGTTCATTTTTCTTCTTAAGATCTTTTTATGCGAATTTTTTTTAAGAATTTTTTAAGCGGTTATTTAATTTAACGAAAAGCTCTTCAGTTTTATGAACAAATAAAGGAATCAGAGCCATTTACTTCTGCTTCTCAAACTGATAAGGAATTTTCGGCTAGTAAAGGATGGTTAATGCCTTAAGTGACAATGATATTATTGCAACAAGTTTAGATACCGTAGAAGATTTAGAAAAAGATAATGAAAAAGAAGTAGAATCTGTTTCCTTCACTGCAAAAATGATTTGAGAAGGTCTTTAACTTTGTAATCAATTGGAAAATCATTTTCTTGTTAATGACACGAATTCTGAATGAGCTTTTAAATTTCAACGACAGCTAAATAATTGTATGTCTGAATATCGCGAGCTTCATAAACAATTAGTAAAATCATCGTTTCAAAGTTTAATAACCGATTTTTACATTGTCGCCAGAAAAATTAACACAGAACGAGATAGAAGTCGGCGCTAATTCTGCTAATACTGTTAGTGTTTCCTCTAGTGATGAATCTGATTTTACACCAGTTCACAAACAAACCCGAATATTTTCAAATATGTACGAAAAATGTAAAATAAATTACACATATGTACATATTGCTTTGAATGAAATTAAATAGTTAATAAAAAATAAAGTAAAAAAGCTATGTTTTGTATCAATTTTATTCAGATATTTAAAAATTTTTTTTAGACATTCTTTATTTCCTGATTTTTTATGCGAATTTTAATTTCACTTTATTGCTTTGGTTTTATGCGGTTTTTGAAAATTAAGGAACGTATCCCTAATTTTTTAATGTAAGTTCAGTCTTTTTTATGCAATTTTTTTAATGCGGTTTTCTGCGGAACGTATCTATCGCATAAAAACAGACCCAGGTGTACTTTAATATAAAAAATGTTTTTTTTTAGGTTTGATAGAACTTTCTATAAGGATAGTTGTTGAGTCAATTGTTAATTTTCACTCTATAAGTAATATTTGGATCCAGTATATTTTTTAAAATCATTATAGAACGTTTTACACTTGAGCAATGTTTCCAAATAGTAGAAATTTATTTCAGAAATCAATGTTCTGTTCGCCAAATTTATAGAACACTTTGTGAATTTTATGGTGTGAATAATCGGCTATCGGAGTAAACTATTTGTAGAACCATCGATAGATTTCACACAACTTATTCGCTACGTGATGTAACACCAAAAAGGTGTAGAAACGTGCGTACCGAAGAAAATATTGCTGCTGTTAACGATAGTGTGAGTGAAGATCCGAATTTGTCGATTTGTCGTCATTTGCAGCAATTTGGGATTTGTCCGTCCACTATATGGAAAATTTTGCGTAAAGATCTTGGTCTGAATCCTTATAAGATCTAACTGGTTCAAGAATTGAGGCCTTATGACCATTGTTTCTGTCGAATGTTCGGTGAATCGGTTCATAATCAACTGCAAACTGATCCTCTTGTTTAGTGATGATTATTTTCTTTTGGATATGTGAAATCTATGGTTTATACTGATAAATCAGCAACGATTGAGGTATTAAAAGCAAACATAACCACGTCATTGCGGACATAAGGCTCCATTTGCTTGAAAAAGTGACACGAAATTGGACTGAGAGAATGTGGTATATCAGAGGTAGCCACAGTGCCAATATGCCCAAAATTATTTTCAAATACTAATCCATGAAATAATTTTTCGAATAGTACCAAATAAATGGTTATCCGGTTAATTAGTATATGTTTTATTTCAATTTAAAAGTCTATCACTCTTGAATAAACATTTTATAATATATATATATATATATATATATATATATATATATATATTCTGTTTAAAAAGTACCAGAAATTGTTAAATGAAACACAAAAAAAAATGTTCTTCAAGTAAATTTATTTGGTCCCATTCAAAATATTTCCCATCGAATGCAATACATATATGGAAACGTTTAATTCAGTTCTGGAAACAGTCTTCATAAGTCTATTTAGAAATGGCCTTCAGTTTCTTTACCGAATTCTCTTTTATGACCTCTATCGTATCAAAACTCTTTCCCTGTAGTGGTAATTTTAGTCTCAGAAAAAGAAAAAAGTCACAGTGCCATATTTGTCGAATTTGGTGTTTGGGCGATGACATGTGTTTAGTGTTTGGATAAAAATTCGCGTACAAGAGTTTATATGTACGACGGTGCATTATTGTGATACAAAATCCATGCCTTTTCTTTCCATTACAATAATATGAACGAAGCTGAGAGATATTTTAAGATGTTCAAAAATCTCTCTTTCAGTCACATAACGATTTTCAAGCACTAATCCCTTCACTTTTTCAATATTTTCTTTGGTGGTTGATGTTGATGGACGTCCAGAACGCTGTAAGTATTCAACGACTTCACGACCCTTTTTAAACGTATTGTATTATACCACTTATATTCTCGTGTTTTTGACATACAAATATCACCATAGGATTTGTTTGACATTGTTAGTACTTTGGAATAAGAAATTTCATTTGAAACAAAAAAAATCAGCCAAACTCTTTGCTCGGTAATTTTATCCATTTAAAAATCGAATTTGGTACTTACGATCTACTGATATAAACTAATTGACATAAACTAGATAATAGACTGCATTCAAATTTGGCAAAGTTGCCAACTTACCTACAAAAAATATTCCTTTAATGTGTTTAATCCACTTTTGAAGTAATACTAAAGACTTGAAAATATTTACTAACTTATATTATCAAAACTGTTTGTTTTGTAAATATATGGTGGTCCAAGTGAGATTATGGAATTTAGAAATACATTTACTTACTAAGTATCATTTAATATAATTTTCTATCTTTCAGTCTCATTTAGGTCATTCTATATAAGATATATTTTATAACATAAAACTCTGACGATAATTGCATCGCCATCGAAATGCGTATTAGCTTATTGTTAATATAAACAAGCAAAATAAATGATAAGTAATTATTGAACATATTTCAATTTATTATATTATTAGAGTAATAATTAATTTGTATTTGTAAATATTTTTACTTTTTAAATAAAATTATTTAATTTTTTGAAAAAGAGTTAAAGAAAATATAGAGAATTATACAGGAAGTCAAAATCAAAAGTTTTTTCCTTAAATTTTGAACAATTAAAAATTAATAGAAATTATTTTATAATGAAATTTCAATATTTATATATGAATAAAATATTTTTGCATGGAATAAAATATATTGATTTATATTTGATTTGAATTGTAATGAATTTTATCAAAAGATAAAAAAACATTTAGAAAATGAAAAAATGTTTAATTAAAAAAACATATACAGTTACTTATAATTATTTTTATGTAATATTTTTTTTTAAAGATAAATCAAGAAATAAGTCTATTTGTCTAATAACATTATTTTATTATTCAAATACGTACAATAAAATCAGTAGAAGATTTCAATAAATATTTTAATTTCAACAACAATCATTAACTTATATAGGAAACTTAAATGAGACTGCAGAGTTTAAATATACATTTACTTACTTAGTATCATTTGCTACTTTTTACTATCATTTAGTCTTATTTGGGCCATTGTATTTAAAAAAATAATGTAATATCCAGTATTTAAGAAACATTTAAATATAAGTAATAAACAGAGAAACTTTTTATATACATTTTTTATAAGGTTTTTTTTTAAAAAATAATGTCAAAGTCATTAGTTAAAACTTTAAACATTATTTTTTTTATAAAAATGTAATTGGTATTATAATCTGAAACTGATGATAGACCAAATAGTAAATCAATGTATAGAGTCATCCAAATATGACGCCTAGATTTGTGTTTTATTAAAAAGAAACAAAATAAACTATACACATGTTTCCCTATACACCACTCTATACACATTTCTCTTTTTAATAAAATACAAATTTAGATATCACATTTGGATGGCCATATAGAAGTCGCAAATATACGTTTTAAAAATTGTTTTTTTTCTACAAAATTATATTTAATCTGATAAAAAAAAAATAATAACAGAGAGACTATTATAATACTATTTTTGTATTATTTTGAAAGCAAACATTACTATAATATAAACAAATTTATACAAACACGTTTGCAGATAATTTATAAACACGAACTACACACACACGAATATCATTTTTGATCGGTCGTAAAACTTTGTACCAGATCGAATTCCTACAAGAGGGTGTTAGGTTAGACAAACGAGGGAGATGTACGTGAAAGAAGCCCCACAATTGATAATTGGCCGCGTACCGGCTGACGCTGTCAGAAGCCTTTCTGGATTCCCGAGGGGCGTCGGCACGCGACTGTCATCTCGCTAGTGCCGCACAACTTTCAAACACGAGCTGAATTTAATGCATCGAATAATATTTCTTCATTATGTGTCAAACTCTACTTACATAAATTTTAATTGTATATATATATATATGTGTGCGTGTGTGTGTGTGTGTGTATGTGTGTTGAATTAAAGTTTAAATAATAGAACTAGCGTTACATGAAAAAAAAATTAGAAATTATTTAATATTATTAAAAATATTTTATTGTAATAAAGTCCAATAATATAAACAATTTTTATTTAAAAACACTTTCCCTTTTTATTACTCTCATGTATTTCTACTACAATAGTGTTTAAAATTAAATTATATTAGTTAGAAGTTTTTTAAAAAATATTTCAATTATTTTATAATTAAAGCAGATAATATTTTTAGTATTGAAAATTTCTATTTAATTCAAATCATATTTAATATTTTTTCTTGATATACAATATATATATATATATATATATATATATATATATATATATATATATATATATATAAATGTATGTGTGTGTATATTATCTATTGTTTTATCAATGTTTATAATTCATAAGTTCATTTTTTAGATGATGTTCAGGTGGACACCACACTTCAACCCCTGATAAAAAACACATACATACGTACAATGTATTCGTTTCCCTCGAGTGACTCGACGATAAAATCATAATTTTTCCATATTGATTCATTCATTATTGACGAGTGTTATGCATTATTATAATTTGTAAAAGTGGACGAGCGTGTCGTACAGACATACAGATAGTCAGTCACAGGTGGTCAATACGTCAAACAGATGGACGGACGATAATTTAGAAATATATATTAATACAAATATCCTATCGTTACGAATACATTAAGGTACCGAAAGTGTAAAACATTACGTGTAATTCCGTCTGGATTAGAAAAACAACTTAAAGTTTCGTGTCGTCGATGTCAATTATCTTGTACAAAGTGAAAATCATATTTAATCGAATGAAGAATTATAATAAAAGGAAAAATATTTGTATTGGTCGAAAATTTTCTGTTTTCTTTTTTTAACTTTGTTCGAACATTTTTTTCATTATATAATTTCAACTATAGTTCTTTGATAATATAGGGTTTTTCAATAAAGGCTGCAGAAATTTAAATGGAAATTTAACCAAAAGTATTTAATTAACTAATTATTTTTTAAGCACGTTCTATAGCATTAATGATTCGTTTAGGCCAACTTTTAATCAGTCTTTCAAATGATTATGGTCCAATTTCATGAATTACACGTTCAATATTTATTTTCAATGCTTCTGTTGTTTGTGGTTTATCAGCATAAACTAATGATTTCACATAACTCTACAGAAAATAATCTAATTGAGTTAGATCACATGATATTAGTGGCCAATTGATAAGTCCATTCCGTGAAATAATGGACTCATTAAACTTTTGTTTCAATAAGTCTACTGAAGTTTTTATAACTTCTAAGTGTTGTTGAAGTTTTAAACATTCCATGATAATTTGCTAAACTATATTAAGATGAAATGTCAAAATGAGTTTTAAACAAATTAAACATGGCTACCACCAGCTGACAAAATTTTAATATTCTTATTGGAAAAACCTATAGATGATGGTCTAAATGAAACTGAAGAATATAAATCGGTTATATCTTTCAATCTCATTTGGTCCAATTTATATTATGATTATTTTTATATATCTTTTAATATTTGTTTAACTAACGTCATTTTACAAAAATAAATCATCCATTCTAATATCAAAATGTATGATAATTACATATTCTTCACTTTATTTATTAATATGTATGTCAATTGCCATTTCAATGTTTTTAGATTTTGCAACTCCTTGTTCTGAAAATGTTTAGAAACCAGTTTAGAAACTTAACTAATTGTTTTAAGATGCCAATGACTATTAAATCACTTGACTAGATATATTTGGATAATTTTTCCAGGTTAAACTAGATATTTTCTCTACTAATATATGTATTTGCTCGTTACCAAAACACCACGTTACTTAAGGGATAATCCAATATATAATATCTACAAAATGTAATTTAAATATATGACATTAAAAAAATGCATCATTTTATTAATCATAAATTTCTTATTGAAAAGTGTAGGGTCATCCAAATTCTGTTATACATAGTTTTATATGTTTGTTGTTTTGGAATTGTGGCTAATTCAATAAGTGAACAATAAGTGATTATAAAACACTTTATTTTATAATCATTGTGGTGTTGGGGTTGAAATTATTTTGTGTCATTAATGAATACAATAAACTATATGTACTCATTAAATGTTTTTATGAAATCTTCTAAGAGTATTAAACATTATATTCCTAACTTTGGTTGGCATCCATGTGAGGATCTGTGAATATGAATATCGACTAAAGTTCGCATCCATAAAACGATCCGTTGATACTATCACCGACTTTAATCTGCTCTCTTATTAGGACTATTATATAGCATTATTATAAATTATTTTGATTAATGTTAATAAATGTACGATTTAAAGTAATGAAATATAATTAGAACAACTGTCTTTATTCAAATTCGATTTTTATTTAACACTTAAAAAGTTATTTTATAAGACTACATATATTTCATTCCACTAGCAAAGTGGGCACTCGTGACGGACCCCTCCGTATGGAGAAAGACATATTTGTCAGAAAGAGAGTGTTAATCTAATCAATTCATTTATAAAAAAAATGATTTAACTACAATTATAAGTCAATAGTTAATTCAAATAAACACAAATAAATCAATTACTTCCAATACCACAAGTTTTTTTAAAGTTCAAGAATCATTTATTTCAATGTCGTTGCTTGTATTTATTTTATGACAGAATATTTTTATATTTCTTCAAAATACAAAATCTTTTCTCTCTCTCTCTCTCTCTCTCTCTCTCTCTATATATATATATATATATATATTTATTAGCAGCAGCAGCCCTTATTAATCCACTACTGGATAAAGGATTCTCAAAATTTCCAATTCGACCGATCAAATGCCTTCCTCTTCCAGTTCATTCAAACAATTTTCCTATTTTTCTGTTCCATTTATTCATGATTTTTTTCTGGGCCTCCTTATATATCTGAATTCCCAACAATAATCAGTAGTTTTATCATTTTACTATATGAATAGCCCATTTTCATTCTAATTTTTTTACTTTTACCAAAACATCCCTAATTTTTATTATTTTCTATAATCCATTAATTACTCTTTTTACCTTATTGTGCTATTTCAAACATATATCCTTCTATGCTTCTTTGTGTTGTCCGTAGCAGCTAATTTACTCTAGTATGAAAGACCCATGTTTTACTGCTATAAATGAGAACAAGAAGGATGCATTGATCGAATTTTTTTTTATTACAATTGATTTTCTAATATGCGATTTTTTCCGAACCAATACCATTTCATTGTTACTCTTCTATTATATATATATATATATATATATATATATATATATATATATATATATAAAAGGATAGATAAAAAAAGAGAAGAAAAACAAGAAAGATAAAGGGGGAACATTTATAACTACCGATAGAAAATCCGACAATATAATTGCTTATTCAGTAATAAATTATTTGTAACCGCAAAGCACTTTGTTTGTCTTGCGTTCGAATCCCTGTTCTATTGTACCGGTTACAATTAATTATTTATAAAGAAACGTTTGTTCTCTGGCTACGCAATGTCCGATACGAAATGCAAACAGATCAGTGTGTTTTGTGTTTTATTAGTGTTTCAGTAACTGATCACAGAGAATTCTTTTTTACTGTATTATATACATACATACGTAAATATATATATATATATATATATATATATATACATACAGTTTTATAAACAAAAATATATGATATATATTAATTTCGATTCTATAAAAAGAATCTATAATGAGCTTGTCAATTTTTATCAAGATATTTTTTTGATGAATTTTAGTGATTATTTAATCCGTTTGTTGTTATAAAACCGTGATGGGTTCATTTTTTCAATTAAATATTTTTTTAATTATGATCCTTTTTAATATAAACTAAAACAATTATCGATTTTTAAATAAGACTATTTTAATAAATACATAAATATTTTTTTTGTAGATAAAACCTAAATGATCAAGGCTATATTTTGATACATTTTTACATTTTACTTTTATATAAAAAATATATTTGTTTAAAATTTTCAAAATTAAAATTACAATCATATTTATGTACAAAATTCATTAGTTTTTAATATTTAGCATGTAAAAATATTTAGTTTATTATTTTCTTCTTTTTTATAATAATAAATAAATCTATTTAGAATTTCAGTCCATTGAGAGCAATTCTAAAGACTGTTTTTACACCAAAAGAAGATTAAATATAAATAAATCACTCACCTTAAACATCACATGATTTTCTAAAAGTTTTGATATTCCGCGACTGGTCACATTATCCACTGATATCAATTTCGACGGTTCTGCCATTATCATCAAATCACTGGATTATAAAATCTGTAAAAAATTTCACTCGTCTTAAAAATGTTTGTCATAATAACAAAATAAGTAATGAATCAAATATTATAATAACTATTTTCGTTATTTTTTCAATAAATTTGTAAATCTTTCTGATTAAACTATAATTTTTCAAGTAAATTTCATATTCAGTAATTGTGTCGTGTAAAAAAAATATTACAAAAACTGATGTTTCCTGAATTCATTCCTATAATCCTGTGCAATCTATAGATAGTTAATTGATAATCTAGAATATCAATTAATTATCTGAAGATGATACACGTTGTCGAAACTGGTTACACTAGAACACCAATCAAAAGTAATGATCTTGTATGTTAACAAAATAGTTATAATTATTACAGAATGATTAAAGTAAATTTACACACATATTAGGTCATCCCAATTATAATGCTGATTTTTATAAAAGTTTTGAAACGAAATAAAAAATTGACATTATAATTTTAATCCCAAATATATTTTCCATTATTATTCACAGCTTTGTCCCATTTTAATTTTAAATTTTCAGCATCTTGGTGATGAACTATTTTGGTTTTGTACTAAAGAATAAATCAAACTGTCTTCGAATATCAGTCTCTGTACTAAACTGTTTCCCATTAATGTGGATTTAGAGATTTCATGTACATAATTTCCTATTTAAATTTTCTCAGTTTTTGAAGCATTTTTCGTGCCGTGTGGGGCCGGACGATGTTGGGATAAAAAATTACACGTTTTTGTTGGATAGTGATGACTTTTTATCATCGATAGATTGTTTTAACCGGTCTGGTTATTCATAATACAATGTTTTCATGATAAGTTGATTGTATAATAATGCTCATTAACCTGGCCCATTAATATAATTGATTTTAATATAATTGTCTAATAGATACATTCAATAACTAATTATTTCATCTATATCCCGTCAAACCCACAACATAATCCTCTTTGGATGAAGCCCTCATTTCAGTTGTGGAGATGATGACTTGTTGCGGTGAATCAATTGTCTAACGATTAATATTGTTATAAACAATCAATTATTTATCACCATTAATAATTCGATTCAGAAATAACTCTTTTCTCAATCAACAGAGATGAAAAGCACATACTAGGGTCGTTTGATAAGTATGGTAAATTTTAAAATTTATGAAAAATATAAAAATTTATTAAATTTGAAATTTTATGGTAATTTTTACCACACTTATTAAACGACCCTCGTATATCCATTCGTTGCTTTAAATTAAGTTCTGATAATTTGTAAAAGACCCACTGGACCAGTTTAGAAATTTAACTAATTGTTTTTAGATGCTAATAGACCATTCAATCAGTTGATTGGATAATTTTTCCAGGTTAAACTAGGTATTTTCTCTACTAATGTATGTATTTGCTTGTTACCAAAACACTATGTTACTTAAGGGATAATCCAATATATAATATCTACAAAATGTAATTTAAATATAGGACATTTTTCAAAAAAAAAAATACATAATTTTATTAATCATAAATTTATTATTGAAAAGTGTAGGGTCATCCAAATTCTGTTATTCATAGTTTTAAATATTTGTTGTTTTGGAACTGTGGCTGAGTCAATAAGTGAACTATAAGTGATTATTGATTACTTTATTTTATAATCATTGTGGTGTTGGGGTTAAAATTAATTTGTGTCATTTTATATATTTTAATAAAATAAGACATTCGCATACATCGACAAAATAAATTTTAATTTATAAATAATGTATGTATATATAGGGTCATCCAAATGTGACTGAATTTGTGTTTTATTAAATGTGTATAGAGAAACATGAGTATAATTTTTTCTGCTTCTTTTTAAAAAAACACAAATCTAGGAGTCATATTTGGATGATCCTATATAAGATGACTAAAATGAAAATAAAGGATATAATTTTCAGTCCCAATTTACATTCTTTAATTTCATTTGGGCTACCTGTATAAGAATTAAATGTAATATTTTTAATGAATCGAAAATAATACATGTTTCAATATTTAAAAATGAAAATAGTACATTTCACTGAAAGATAAATATTGGATATTTTCATTCTGTTTTAACTGCGATATTTTAAGAAAACAATACAACATATTTATTTAATTTTATTATTTTCCTAACCAGATAGCTATCGAAAAAAATTTCAAATTTTTTTTTTGAAATTTATTTTTTTCTCTATATTTGTTTTGAAATTGCAACGAATTCATTTTCATACTAAATGATATATTTCTCTACACCAAAAGATATTAAAAAAGTGTCCAATAATTATTCAATTTTCAGTTTATAAAATGATATACATTTCGATAGCAATGACATCAAGAACAAAGGCTTATATAGACTGTTTTTTAAGCATGACAGAAATGTAAATTGAATTCCTATCGAAAGTTATATCTAACCTAAAAACATCTCTCTCTCTCTCCCTCTCTCTCTCTCTCTCTCTCTCTCTATATATATATATATATATATATGTATATATAGATACGTACATACACACACACACATATACATAAATACATATAGAGGGTGTTTTTTTTTTAGTTTAGATCAGTGATGGCGAACCTATGACACGTGTGTCAGAGGTGACACGCGAACTCATTTTGGGTGGCACGTATCAACAGAGACAAAAAATTGCATAATTCAAATATTTGTCTGTCGCAACGGCTAGAGTTGGGCATCAGTTGAGCTAGTTTTCGTACCATTTGATTATCATTGTTTTTATTATTATTTTTTCCTAAATGTATATTGTTGTTCTGTTTTTGTTCATTTTATACATATTTTTTGGTTAATTTTTCTTTGTTAAATAGCATTTAAATATATAAAATAAATATCAAAAATATAAATCTTTTTTTATTATGGTTGCAAATATCAAAAAATTATGAATATTTCTATATGTGACACGGCAACAGAGTTAAGTTAGGGTTTTTCAAAATTTTGACACACCGAGCTCAAAAGGTTCGCCATCATTGATTTAGATAGAACTTTTGATAGGGATTCAATTTAAACAAGTTTTATTACGCTTAAAAAAATACTATATAATCTTTTTGGAGATTTTATATACACTTCAACGCTCTAATAGTGTTGACATTGTTACTGAAATACGTATCGGCTTATGAATAAGATACTTGAATAATAAATAATTATATGAACACTTTTTCAATAGGTATTTTTTCTGTATTTTTTGATTTTTTTGTCTTCTCGCATTTACTTTTACCTATATTTTTTCCTAATCACAAATTTTGATTTTAAATTAATTTAGGAAATTTCTACATATATTTTTTACAAAACTAAAGAAATCATACTTTGTTTTAAAAACTATTTCATTATACTATATAAACAATCATATATATATATATATATATATATATATATATATATATATATATATGAGTGTGTGTGTATTTTATGAATGTGTGTGTATGCGCTAAAAATTCTAAACGTTTTCAAACCCAGGCAACATGTGTTATATTATCCGCATACAATGTCCCATCCTATAGGACATTAAACAAACATCCGGTGCGGGATTGGCACCACTGTATTAGATATCCACTATTGTCGTCTATTTCCGGAAACGTTTACGCTGTTTTGTACGGATTCATTCGTTAGATACATTGTCGTATTATTTCGCATTTTATGTTCTTAAAAGGCGGCGTAATCACATTGTTATGGCTCAGTGAGTCCGTTGTAAACATTTGTAAATTAATTCAAGGACATCGAATTACTTTTATCAACAAACCAGCTACTACAAACTTTATATCCACACATACATACATACACATTTTATATATATATATATATATATATATATATATATATATATATATATATAAAGTGTAAATAAAGAAACGGACACAATTAATTAACATAATTGATTGAATTATATGCAGTCAATTTGATAATTATTTTATGATACATGTATAATATAAACGTATATTGGCGACATTAGAATATTAGCTGACTTACAAGTGCATGGGGGACGGTCGGAATGGTCCATAAAGCCATCGGATAACTACTGCATACATTAGGTATTCATGAGACAAAACGCGCGATGGGATCAGAGCACTTAACCCTCTGTGTATTTCATCTACAACCCCCTACCGTACAGTTAAAGTGACAATGTGTTTGCATGGGATATTTATTGAAACCCGCATGACATCAATAAGCCACCCTGTAAATACTATAAGGATATTTCAATATTATATATATATATATATATATATATATATATATATATATATATATAACTATATGTATACGTGAGTGTGTGTACGTATCAATAGATGATCACCTGCTTCAAGTTAATGTTTATATAATTTTTTAAAATAAAAAAATGTATAAACATTAATTTGAAGTATTTAAGATTTATTAAACTATTATACGTCAATGAATATTGAAATTTTTTTCTTTTAAAATTATTATTTTTATCATTTTCAAAAATGAAATATGAAAAATAATTCGAAATTTTACGAATCTTTCAACTTTACAGATATTTGTTATTATTATTATTATTATTATTATTATTATATATATATATATATATATATATATATATATATATATAAAATACAATATTAACAATAAAAAGGAATATTTCGTTTGCAATGCACATGTTATATTTAATTTCTGAATCTTTGTATCACTACTGGTTATTTTAATTTTTTAATATAACTTAAATTTATTATTAAATTTGACAATAATTTTTTCTTAAAAATATTTTGATACTAAAAGTAATTATTACCAAAAAAGAAATTTTAAACATTTTTTTGGAAATAATGGCAAAAAATTAACTTTTTTATTATCACCTTTTTCAAAATTTAGTAATTTCGTATTCAATATTTAAACTATTAATTTTAGAAGTATATTGAAAATTGTTATATTAATATAATTTTCTTACTAAATTTATAATATAATTATTTCAAAAATAATTTTTATCATTTGAAACAATGCAATTGACTTTTTTGAAACCTAGAAAAATAAATAGATACATTAATGAGGATTTTAAAATCAATTGTCTAGAGTTTATACATATACGAGGGTCATTTGATAAGTATGATAAAAAAGTAATAAAAACTAAATTAAAAAATTAAATTAAATTAAACAATAAATAAATTTACCATACTTATCAAACGAACTTTGTATATATATATATATATATATATATATATATATATATATATATATATTACATTATCAATATATAAAGATTAATATAAATAACATTATCAATAAATATATATATATATATATATATATATATATATATATATATATATATATATATAATAATTATATTTCAAAAATAGGTTTAATTTTTTTACTTTATAAAATAATGACAAGTTTTTATTTATTTCTTAAATAATAAAATTTTGGTAGCTATTATTGTATTAATCACTATATGATTATTACTAATATTAATGATAACATTTATCAAAGATTATTGTCAATACAATAATTTGGATTTTTTATTTTTTTTAAAAAGTCTAAGAAATCGAATTAACATTTACTCAATGCTTTTAATACACTAGCAATTCTTATGAAAAGACTATTAATTACTAAAAATAGAAAAGATAATTGTTATAAGACCATTGTTTATTTTCAATGATTTCTCAAAATGAAAATATGAAAATTGTTTATAATTTTTAAACCCACTGACTTGTTAATAAATATATATATATATATGTATATATATATATATATATATATATAGGTTATTAGGTCATGCAATGTGAAAAGTAGGATTTTGATTTTCAATTTAAAAATATGACATTTCATATTACACGACCTAAAATATATATATATATATATATATATATATATATATATATATATATATATATATATAAAACACATAGATAGAAGAAGGACAGTGTATAACAATGAAAATACAGTTACAGACGTCATAATATAACTGAAGAGTTCGAAATTTAATGGTAGTTTTATATTTTCATCTCAACAATAGAAGACTACCGATAAATAAGAGAAATGGATTTATATATATATATATATATATATATATATATATACATACATATATATATATATATATATATATATATATATATATATACATATATATATATATATATATACATACATATATATATATATATATATATATATATATATATATATAGATATATAAAGCTCAGGAAAGAACCCATTGGATATGTGGAACAGTGGCAAAAGAAAATTCGTTGGAATAGACTAGAAGTGGAAGTAAATTGATAGGTTGAAGTAGAAAGTTTTGATTTTGATAGTTTTTGAAGAAGTGTTTATTCAACAGCAGATAGAGGCTAATGGTAATAATGATTATATATATATATATATATATATATATATATATATATATATATATATATATATATATTATTGGAAATATTTGATTCCTTATAAATTATTATAAATGAAAAAGCTGTCAACAAATTTATTTTCATAAATCAGGAAAAAAATATGTTCTCAAATAGACAAAAAAGCAGTGGGCATATTTATAAAAAAGTAATAGACACTTTGTTGAATGTATGAAATCAAAATTATGTATTTATTCAAAATATTTTTATGGTATATATATATATATATATATATATATATATATATATGTGTGTGTGTGTGTGACAGTATGTTGTTGTGCTCAACCCACGACATGAAAATATATATATATATATATATATATATATATATATATATATATATATATATGTGTGTGTATGTATGTGTGTTTGTATGTGTGTGTGTGTATGTGTGTGTGTATGTATGTGTGTGTGTTTTTGTATGTGTGTGTATGTGTGTGTTAAGAGATTTTTTTTCTTTATTAAGTATTCGTTCTCTAATGAAACACTTAAAAGCCCGATAAAACATTTCGCAATTCGTGGAGAATTATTAAACATTAATTGTTATTTATCTATTGAAACACTCGTATAATAGGTACGACCGCATAGTATGAACAAATAATATTCATTATGGCTATTTATCACTGTAAAAGTGGAACTGTTCGAGCGGAATGAACGTATAACGCCGCGATACCATTCAACAGGGACATTTAGTAAATGGATGCAGGATTATATAGACGAGGACAACAGCCACCGGGAGTAATACATTATGCGCATTCATCGCGATGCATTGATACGGCTTGGATTCTGTATTATGCTAACCGTACAATTATTCCCGATTGCTATTGTTGTCGATCGAAGATATAGCTCTTCATTAAACTATTGTGTCAAAACAGCATATATATATATATATATATATATATATATATATATATATATAAATCTACCAGAAATTCTGTTCGTTTTTGAATTAAAAATAATACATTTTCAATATGTTCATTAATATTTACTGAACAATATAATTTTTCCTTCGTTACTAATGACCTCTTCCCAGCATGATGATAATTTGTGTATTCCATTTCTGTAGAATGACTAATCTTTGAAACTTGAAATGACATATTCAGACAGAATTTTTCTGCAGACCTTATATATATATATATATATATATATATATATATATATATATATATATATAAACTGTAAAAAATTAGAATATAAAAGAAAATTATTTTCAAATTTTAAAAAAGATTATTATATTTTAAAAAAAAAAAAACATTTATTAATATCAATTTCTACTGAACTTATTTTAATAATTATTTTCTTACTAATGAATTATTTTTTTAAGAGAGAAAAATACAAAAATAACCTATTATTCCAATTTGAAAAAAATTCTAAATCGATACTGACTTATAGTAAATTAATTACTAAACTATTGTAATCATAAAAATAATAATCAATAATTTCAAGTTTTAATAATATAAATGTATATGAATAAAGATGTAAATTAGTTGTGTAAATATTTTAACTATTATTTAAACAAATTTGTTTAAAAATCGAGATAAATTTAATGATACCTAAAAATTTAAAATATATGATGTTTTTTAAGCGTGATAAAACTATTTATTACTTCTATTAGGATTAAACTTTAAATTTAATCCTAATAGAAATTTCCATCAAACCTGAAAAAACATCTATGTGTATGTGTGTGTATTATAATATACATGTATAAAATATTTTTTTAGGTTAGATATAACTTTTGATAGGAACCCAATTTAAAGTTCTATCACTCTTAAAAAAACACGCTATACAAAACATGTCCAGAAATTAAAACCCAAATGGACGTAGTGGCCATAGAGGAAATACTAGCGTTTTCTGCTGACATCAGTTGTCTATGCTGTTGTTCTGTTGTATTTTTTCCTCCATTTTCTGCATTCGTTTAAAATGAACGCAAACATCCAAAATCCTACCATTTGCACATTATTAGAACAATTTTGGCGGGACATTTTCAAGCAATCTCCATATTATCCCGGTAGTTCCCTTAGTAATTATCACTTTATTCTCCACCTTAAAGATTCTTAAGTGGTTAAAAACTGGTAAATGATTATGAGTATAAAAAACATTCTGCAAGACAGACTAAAAGAAGCTTTGCGTTGGCCTTCTTTGACGATAAAGGTCTTAATTTACATAGCAACTACGTGGAAAATTAGTATAATGAATATATAATACAAAATTTCTTTAATAAATAGAATTTAAAAATTTCTTTACATTTTTTTACACTCAACTGATTATTTTTTTCTGAATGTGTTTCGTAAATAATTTATATTTTTAATTTTTATTTTTATCAAATTTTAAAGAACCAATTTCATAATTTATTACACAATAAAAGCATTATTTTTTAATATTTTTTTATACTAGAGGGTTATATTCCCTACTTATTTCACTCGTTGATTTTCGAACTTTTTTCTATTTAACAATTTATGTAAGTTATGAAAAATAACACATTTAGAAAACTATCTTAGTGCTTCTGTTTAAATGATATTAATTATACAATAATTTGGTAATCTGATATGTATTCAAATTTAATTTAATTAAATTAAAATTTATTTTGTCTGAAAAACTGCTCGAAAAACTGTCTGAAAATCTATCATTAATTTTAATATAGGGTCATCCAAATATGACGTCTAAATTTGTGTTTTATTAAAAAGAAAAAAATATACATACATGTTTCCCTATACACAATTTTTAATAAAACATAAATCTAGGAGTCACATTTGAATGACTCTATATTTCATAACATTTGTACTCCGATAATTCTCGGAAAACTTCTGAAACGAAATTTTCAAATCACTCAACAAACTTTCACACTACGCCAAGGCGGAACATTATTTTTTTAAATAGAAAGATATTTAAAAAATAGTGTGTTGTATACATTTTTTTTTAAAATGTACATTTGGGGTAGAAGTGATGTATCCAAGTATTTAATTAAATGTTCTAATTAATGATCCCTATTTAAATATGCAAGAAAATGATAAAATCTCCAACAAAACAATCAGTTGATCATCCGTGCACCGTATTACCAACGTCCGCAGCAAATTCAATTATTGCGCCGGATTAACGACAATCTGGCAGTGGATCTACAACCGACCGACACGAACACACACCCTTCGAGTACATACACATACACCCCGTCTCTTTCTTCGAACCATATGGCTCTCTGTTTCGTCTCAGAAATATACATGTATGTATTCAGATCATTCACGGAATGTCCACGCTAATAATACCGGATCACGAAGCCATTGATACATCTCGCCCCCATAGCGAAATTCATCCCCTAGACAGTACATTTGTACTAGCAATGCCATCGTTCAGCCTGTTGACTGTAACCATCAACGTATATAACCGTTTGTTTGACATCGCGTTGCACTTGTACTAATGCATTCTACTGTTCTATGCAATCAGTTAAACTGCATAGCTCAATGTGTTCATCTTTCAACGTCATGTTTGAGAATTTTAACGAATAATGATAATTTTTTATTTTCATCTTCAGATTTATATTATACGAAAAAAATTATTATATAAAATATGTGTTAATATTTTCAATAA
>CP092087.1:62493371-62513371 GCA_029203775.1 Neoneuromus ignobilis | reverse complement strand
TTTTCATGTATAAAAATAAATATTGCAGTTAATTCGATGCACAGAAAATAAAATTAACATCGACACTTAATTATTTTGATAAATGTGTTAATTTCAAATCTAAATGTTTGTTTTAAAAAAAGAGATTCGTTCTTCAAAAGACTTTTATTTAATAAAATGTGCACACTAATTTTCATTTTCCTTAAATATAATTTCTTTGTTTCGTTATAACACATTGTGAAAAATAAAAATTCTTCTGTTTTAATTCATTTAAAAATTATTTTAGTTTTCCTTTATATCTTCGAAAATTTAATATAGAATATGAATTTTAAAATAACTATTTTAAAAATCAAATCTATGTAATAAAATTCAAAGTAAATCCAAACGTGACACCTGGATTTGAATTTTATTAAAAAGAAACAAAAAAAACTATACACATGTTTCCCTATACATATGATTTTTTTAATAAAACACAAATCTGGGTGTCACATTTTGATGGCCCTAAATATTACTAAAATAATTCAGTGTGTTTGAATTTTTCAGTGTGTGAATTTAAAAAAAATGTTAAAAATTATGGTTGAGGTATTATAATTTATTAAAATCAAAATACCTCAACTGTAATTAATTCATTGTACTCAATCATTTTTAATTTATTCACATATCAAAACAGCTTAATATTTTATCACTCATTTTAAAATATAGTGTGGCTCAAATAGCTTATATATATTATCACTGAATTTCAAATAAATTCATTTTTTTTAAAAAAATGTTAATAAGTTCATTAACCTACATTTTTTATAAATCAATCTACAAATAATTTACAATTACTTATATCAGATTAACTTTTAGAATTTTATTGAAAAATAATAATCGATTTTAAAATATTTTTTTGAAACAATTATAACAATCAAATTGTAAAAATAAACAAGATTTTTCTTTTAATAATTTTTTACCATCAAACCTACTTTCTTTCTAACCTTTTAAATCATACCTAGATCTACAATGAACTTATTTCTATTTTCTTTTTTTACCATACTACAACATCTTTACTTTAAATGATTTTTCTAATTCATTTATTATTTTTTTGGTCTTTACATGCAAGTTTTAAAATGTATTTTTCGATGCCTTGTTGTGTTATCTATAATGAATAAATTATTCCAGTACATAAAATATATGTTAAACTACCATAGGTAAAACAGAAAGGATAAATTAATCTAAAATTGTTTTCTTTAAGAAGAATATTCGATTTTATTCGATATTCGATTTAACCGGTGTCTTAATAAAGATATTAAGACAATGGTTTGATGACGATATATTACTTATAAGTAAAAATCCAAAGAGCTAAAAAGACTACTTGAAACGATTTCAGAAAAAGTAGAAGAGTTGGATTAAAAATAAATATTGAAAAAATAAAAAACATGCGAATAAATTTAGAGAAAAATTAGAAAAGAGTTAGAGAGCCAATGTTTGAGCAAGTGGATGAAATAAATTACTTGAAAAAGAAATTGTTGACATATGGTAAGAGATTAAAACAAGTATTAGGGGTTGCAAGGATATCATTTTGGAATAAATAATGAAGAGTAAAATATCACTGAGCTTTACAAAAATGCATTTTAACCCCAACACCACAAGAGTTTAAAGTGTTTAATAATCATTTATTGTTCACTTATTATTTATAATTATATCGGTTGATGCATTTCGATGGCGACGCCACCATCGTCATAGGCTTTCTGTTAAAATCTAGACTAATTGTTCGACTTTTTTTAAAATATATACTAATTTGTGTTTTTGTGTCATTCAATCCATCTCTAACTGGGGGTTGACTGTTTCTTTTTAATTCGTCATAGGTCCGCAATACTAGTACGTGTCTATATTCCGCACTTGTGAGATTTGACATCAGCCGATATAATTATAGACTATATAATTATAAATAATAAGTGAACAATAAGTGATTATTGAACACTTTAAACTATTGTGATGTTGGGGTTAAAATTCATTTGTGTAAAGTGAATCAGCCACAATTCCACAACAACAAATATCATTGAGCTTGAAATGAAAAGTATATAACCAATGTGTACTACAAGCTTGTTTTTACAGGTCAGAAACTTGAACATTGAATGCAAAATGAGGTAAAAATTTTTGAAAAACATTGCAAAACATGGGAAAAATGTTAGAAATTTCTGAACTTGATTGGAAAATCTGTAAATATACACGAAAACAAACAAGAATAACTGATGAAATAGAAAAAAAATCGAAAAATGAACATGAATAAAACATAATAAAAAAAGAAAACAGAAGATGAACAAAAATAATTATAGAAGAATGACCAAAGGACAAAAAGAAATCAAAGAAGAGACCATATCAAAAATAAATGGATGAAATTTTAAAGCGTAGTGGAGATTGAGAATTGGATGAGATTAACTGCAGACAGGAGATAATTAAGGAAACTTGGGAAAACATTTAAGAACATCTAATAATATTCGATGAAACTTTTTCCAAGCAATGGGTTGATATGAGGTTTTAAACTAATTATATATATATATATATATATATATATATATATATATATATATATAGGGTTATCCAAATATGACGCCTTGATGTGTGTTTTATTAACCCTTTGCACTCGAGAGGTACCCTCTCGGTCACCACATACTTTGTTGCAGCAACTCGAGTGGTGACTCTCGGTCACCATTTAGTTTCACGCGATACGTGATCACCATTATACAACATTTAGTTTGATTTCTATCACATAAAAGAACCATTAGATTTTTTTCGTGATTTTTTACCAATCAACTAATTAATGAAATAGTGCATGAAACTAATAATTACGCTGCAAGGAAGATAGAAGGGAAGACACTATCATCGCATTCTATATGGCGAACTTGGTATTATGTGATCATCGAAGAATGTTACTAGATGGTATTGAGGTTACTGTAAAAAAAACCCAATGTTATCATAAACTATATAAAATATATAGGCGATGTTGATCGAGCTGACCAATATGTCCATACTGTTTTCTAAGAAAGACCTTGAAATGGCGGCGAAAGCTATTTTTGGGGGGTTTAGAGACCTGTTCAATCAATTCTTATATTCTTTATAAATTAGTAAAGAAGCAGAGAAACGAACGGCCGCTTACTCATCTGCAGTATCTAAAAACTTTGCTTTACCAATTGAGAGGAGATTTTCGCTATACACGAGATCGAGCTTCTACTTCGACTTGCAATTTTGATGAAATCCAATTGAATGGGAAGCTACATGTTATGCTAACAAGAGTTGGGAAGGATTTCAAGGTTTGATCTCAATGAAATAAGCCTGGCGAAAAACACCAAACTACAAATTACTGCGATACTTGCCACGACAAGCCGAGGATGCATCTTGGAGATTGTTTAATAAAATACTATACAAAGCAACAATACAGAGCTTAATGTTTAACAAATTTCCTTCTTTGAGGTATAAAGATACATAAAATATTAAAATATAAAAATGTTATACGTTAATTTGTGTGTGAAATCATTTTAATGAAGCTGTAAGAAATTCACCAAAAATGCGGAAAATCGTCTCGAGTTGCTGGTTCGTCCGAGCGAAAAAGGCCTCGAGTGCAAAGGATTGAAATGAATCATGTGTATAGAATGGTTTATAGAGAAACATGTGTATAGTTTATTTTTAATAAAACACAAATCTAGGCTTCACATTTGGATGACGTTTATATACATATATATTTTCTCTTAATACACGTCTGATAAACAGCACAAAAATATGTTCCTCAGCAAGTGAAGAGCCCTAATAATTGTATATTTTTATTTTTTTTTAATTTCTGATAAAAGTTTATTTTAAAATATTCAGATTTAAAAATTGTCTAAATAATTCATTAATTAACTTTGAGTAAATTTATTTTAAACGAAAAAAATATTTCACAAATTCCAAACATTGTCGATAATTATTTAAGCTTGATTAAATGATGTTATAAATAAGTTACTAGAATACTTTATAGATTTTAATTTTTTAAATGAAATTATTTAAATTCTATGTTTGGTCTTAGAAGTACAATAACTAATAAATATTTTGATAAAACATCTATGACATACAAATAATTAATCATCATTAAAAAAAGATTAATTTCATCTATAACAAATAGAATAACATTTCTTTTCATTTGAAATCATATCTAGTTCTTAAAAAAATGACTTTTTTAGAAAGTAGGTAAAAGAAAAGATTATTTTATATATATATATATATATATATATATACATATATATATATATATATATATATATATGTATATATAAAGGTAACAAAGAACTGGTAGAGTATAAAAGAAAAAGCTTTCTCGTTCAAGTCAATAAAATCCGGGGTAGGCTTTAGGGAACGGGTGGAGCCAAACGACGTCGAGCGTCGGGACGCGGGGTATTCTAGCGGTACCCAATCAGCTACACGACAGCCGTACAAAAGGGGCGTTCGTTTTCCACCCTCGGTATGTATTCAGGAACATGAACGGGCGACCATCTAACCCCACAAACATAGTGAATCGACACGAATGGGCGGAGTGATGCCCCCTTTTTTACAAAATATACTATATTGAACGCGTTTCGTGTCTCAGTCGATAAATTGAATAGTTAGGATGTGCATATATCGATAGTAAACTGGTCGCGCGAAAATCAGTACGGCGTACGAATACATCTACTAAATTCTACACTCGAGTTTTTCTAAGTCGATTCTTTCACGAAATTGAAAAACGAGTCAGATCTATCGATTGTTATGTATGAGTATGATACTCGAACAGATTTCTTGATAATCTTTTATTAAAAATAGTTTAATTGAATTTCGTATCTGTCTGTGATGTATAGTTTTAAGGAATTTAGTGATAGAAATAAATATATTCTTGTGATATGAAAATGCAGTTCAATGAAATATTCGATTCGGATTTAAGAGTGCCGCCGATTTCTTTAGACCATTTGCCTGAATTTCTGTTATGTATGTATTTATGAATAATTCATATTTAGATTTCTTCATTTATATAAGTTGGTTCAAATGAGACTGAAAGATTTAAACATACATTTACTTGCTTACTATAATTTACTACTTTTAATCTCATTTGGACCACCCTATATATATATATATATATATATATATATATATATATATATATATATATATATATATATATATATATGTGTGTGTGTGTGTGTGTGTATGAACTTAGAAACGAAAAAATAATTTCATTACAAATTACAGTATTATTATTAAAATTTTGAATGTTATTTAATATTTAAAATTTTCCCCAAGAAAATTATTTTTGTTTTTCATAAAACCATCATTCATTAAAACACCAAAATATATTTAAAAAATATTTAATAATCTATTCGAAAATGGAAAAAATTTTTTTTAAAACATGAATGTATGATTATTTAAATGTAAATTGGCAAATAATAAGATTATTAGACATTTTTTTAAAAAAATGTATTTGAAACAGTAATTTATTTGCATTAAAGTGAATTTTTTATAGTATTAAAGTAAATACTGATTTATTTTTCTGTAGATATAAAAAAAACAATACTTTTTTATAATTTTATTAAATGCTTACTTTTTTAAGTAATTTTTTATGTTAAATTAAAAAACAACTCAGTAAGCACTTTTTTAAGAATATATATATAAATTGCATTTTCAATACTTTTTAATAAAATAAAAATAATTTAATTTTGACGAATAATTTTTTTACTAATTAATTAAAAAAATATAGCATTTATGAAAAAAACTAATAATTGAATTACTTTCAGTAAAATATTATTGACTTTTAAATATCTATATTTATTTAGAAGTATATGTGTGTGTGTGTATATATACATACATACATACATACATACATACATACATACATACATGTATATATATACATATATATATATATATATATATATATATATATATATATATATATATGTATATACGAGAGTCGTTTAATAAGTGTGGTAAATTTATTTAGTGTTCAATTTAATTAAATAATTAATTTAATTAAATTCTTCAACTTAGTTTTTCTTACTTTTTTAACATATTTATCAAACGACCCTCGTATATATATTATATATATATATATATATATATATATATATATATATATATATATATATATATAAAGAGAGAGAGAGAAACTGGAATATACTTTTATGTGTACTGTTTAGAAGTATTTTGAGTAATTTTGTGAAAAACAATTATACTTATTATCAAATTAATGACTTCTAAAAGTTATTTATCAATTTGTTAAAAATATTTAAAAAATGTTATAATGTAAAACAGATTTATGTGAATTCTATAAATCTAAACATTAATAAATAAATATATATACATAGAGAGAGGGAGATTTATTTTAATAAAATAAAAGCTATATATGCAGTCTTTTAAAAATTCACTTCATTTTTTTAAATAAATCATTCAAATAATTTTAAAATTGCATGAATAACAACTACTCAATTGTGAATGATTATTCATAATTTATCATAAATATCAAAATATTAAGTTAGTTATTTATATAAACTATAATGAAATTCATACAAACTTTAACAAAATTTAATAATATTTCTATATGAAATAGCTATAACTTTAAAAAGAATAGTTTTAAAATTGTTGATAATCTTATCATACATTTTCAATGAGTTCATGATTATTATCGAGAGTATATTGTTGATTTACTTTTAGATAAAAATGCATTTTATTACAAAATGTTTGAAGAAAGAGAAGTTTATATATGTATAATTATTTTATTTCTTTATTAACCATTTGATTCGTGCACTCCTGATGAGACACCTATATATGTATAATAACACTTAACTATTCGTTTTATCAACAATAAATAAAAATTTAACGAATTAAAGTTCAAGTTTCTATTCCATTTACTTTGTTTTAAATAGTTATCATGAATAGATTATTACGTATTAAAGAATTTCGATAAATTATGTGATTTTCACTTATGAGTTTTACTTATTTCAATTTATCGATTAAAAGTAATCATCGATTTTTCAAATGATACAGTAATATTAAGTAGCATTTTGAACTTGAAAAATTCAATATCTAATGTATGTCCAAACCATTCAGTCTTATTTGGGCTATCCAAAAATCACAACCTTAACATTTAAATGATAAATAATTATTGATTGATAATCAAATGGTATACAATACAACAGATTGACTCTTTTATGAAAACGATTATCTAGCACAATCATATAAATATAACATCTTATTAATTTTAATTCTAAAGATAACTCTATTAAAATATAGTTTTCGAAAGGGATTTTTTATAATAAAATTCAAAATATAAATAAGACTCCAAATATGAATAAAATTCATGGAATTTTAATTTTGTTATTATAGCCTATAGTATACTATTAATTTCGGTTAGAAATTATTCCTAAGACCGACATTTTTATTAACATTTGACGCTTTTTGATTGATAATAAATTTTCAAATCATGTGAAAGTCCATATTTTAAAAAGAAATTAAACTTAAACTAGTTATAAAATACAATTAAGAATATTTTAATCTTAAAGAGGAAAATAATAAGTATATATATATATATATATATATATATATATATATATATATATATATATAGGTGTTTTTTTTAAATGTGATAGAACTTTAAATTGAATAGCTATCGAAAGTTCCATTTAACCTAAAAAAACATCTTATATATACACATGTGAGTGTTATATATGTATAAATTAGATAGAGATTCATTTAAAAATTCTATCACGCCTAAAAACATCCTATATATATATATATATATACATACATATATATATATATACATATATATATATATATATATATATATATATATATATATATATATATATATATATATATATATATATATATATATATATATATATATATATATATATATATATATATATATATATATATATATATATATATATATATATATATATATATATCGGTATCAATATACGCGGGATATTTATATATATATATTTATGCGGTATTTTTATATATCGGTATATATATATATTTTATATAATATTTAATATATATTATATATATATGATATATATATATATATATATATATACACTCGGTCCTCAATTTACGCGGGACTTTTTTACGCGGTATTGATTTACGCGGCATTTTTTATACTCGGTCAGATAGATTTCATTTTATATAATTTTTAATGGAATTTATTATATATCAGAATGACGCAAATTCTTACTTGTACGTATAAAAGCATGATATAAATATATAAAAGGTTGATTGCTTTGAATTACAGTAACGATAGTGACACCGAATAAAATTTATCTACTTTTGTTTTCTAAAACGTCATTATTTTTTGTTAAGCTATGAGAAATAAATATGTTTGTACAACTTTACTAGCTTTTATTTGCAATATTTTTTCTATTGTACTGATAGACTCAATTTACGCGATTTTCATTCGCGTAAAACAAATCCACGTGGTACGGATACTCTGGGTAAAATGAGGGACGGGTTTATATATACAAATAAATATATATATATATATATATATATATATATATATATATATATATATATATATCAGCAGAAGCATGAGGCCTATATCAGTCCACTGCTATGTAATGTCCTAATTTAATATCATTAAGTTCTCTTTAATGCTTTCCCAACTTTCTTTTATTATTTCCTATCTGCGAATCATTTAATCAAATCCTTTATCTCCACACTAATTTAAAATGATCATTCCTCCATCTTTATTAGTGCATCTTCTTGAGTTTTTTCTTTGTTTTTTAATTACCACTCCATACTAATTTTCGTCCATATATTGTCTTTTCTCTTTACTATATGTACTGCCCAAGACAATTTCATCAATTTTATTTGTTCTATTATATCATTGCACTTGTCTGTTTTCATATTCATTTACAGATTTTCCGATCACTTTTAGAATTTCCTAGCATTGTTTTCATTTCCATTCTTTGCTGAGTTATGAAAAGTTTTTATTTAATTTTTGCATTTAATGTCCAAGTTTCTGACCCATATGTACAAGTAAGTAGTACACATTGATTATATATTCCTTTATATATATATATATATATATATATATATATATATATATATATATATATATATATATATATATATAGAGCATCCAAATATGACGCCTAGATTTGTGTTTTATTAAAAAGAAGCATGTGTATAGCTTCTTTTTAATAAAACACAAATCTAGGCACCACATTTTGATGATCCTACCTATTTATATATACATATATATATATATATATATATATATATATATATATATATATATATAAACAGAGAAACAAATTACTGGATAGAAACTAAGAATCTGATCTACACAATTGATCTTGTAATAAAAACTGTATAATTATTTTTGTGTGTTGAATGAAATATTCAAATCTTAAACCAATATATTTAATTTACAGCTACAATACCAAAATGTGGAGGATGTCACGAACTGATCCTCGACCGTTTCATTCTGAAAGTATTGGAACGAACGTGGCATGCGAAATGTCTTCAGTGCAGCGATTGCCGAGCGCAATTATCAGACAAATGTTTTGCGAGAAACGGTCAGCTTTTCTGCAAGGACGACTTTTTCAAGTAAGTGTCACCTCAGAGAAAAATACTGAAGATTTCAGTATTTCATATATTCATATATATATATATATATATATATATATATATATATATATATATATATATATATATACATAATGTCATTCTGTTTAATTTCTCACATTAAAAAGTAAAATATTTCTAAAAGAAAATTCAATTAAAACTTTATAAAAATAGTTTCCCTTAATTCTTTTTAATGAAAATCATTATAATATATACAACTGTATACTAATATTTTTATATTATTAATTTTAATAAATTTACAATGTAAAAAGCGCTAATAAATTTTTATAAGAAAGTTAATTTTTATCTTTTTTTAAAAAAAATATTTTTATTAATAGAAACATTTTTTAAGTTGTTTATTTTTGTTAAAAGGAGTATTTTTTAATTATTATAAATAATCAACATTAACCTGATTTTATTCATTGCTCATTGTCCAATGATGAAATACCTTTCTCTTCAATTTCACAACAATGAATTTCTTATGAATCTAACTCATCTATCTATAGATTTCTTCTTAAAATTTTTTATAAGTTTCCAATCAATAATTTATTTTTTCCATCAGTAATCTTCTCTTTTCACTGCATAATTTACACATTTCCATTTCAAAATAAACATAAATTTTGTTTGATGTTAAATTGACTCATGTATTTTCCCATCCCCATTTTTATACTGAGTCATCCAAATGCGTCGCCTAGATTTATGTTCTATTAAAAAGATATAAAAGAAACTATACACATGTTTCCATATACACCACCTTATACACACATGTTTCTTTTAAATAAAACACAAATCTAGGTATCACGTTTGGATGACCCTATATTTACTTGTTATCTGAAGACATTGGCTGGATGTACTAATTTTAAAAAAAAATTAAAATAGATAAATATTCTATCTCATAATAGCACTTTTTAAAATTTTTATTCTTCTCATTTCATCTATATATATATATATATATATATATATATATATATATATATACCTTTTATGTTATTGATTAAAAATACATATAGTTTTTAACTTTTTTTTATTCCCACTTTTTTCAATTCGTTTTTCCTTTTCTATACAAATTTGTTATAAATTACATTTGTCTTATAATATAGTTCATTAAAAGATTAATTTTTTGATTTGTTGTTCCAATTTTTAATTTTTTTGATTTCATTTAGTGTTCTTAAGAAAATAATAATACCATCAACAAAATCATAAACGATATTTTATCTTGCCTTTAGTTTTATTCATATTTGGCTTATATCATCATCATAAAAGTCTAAATCAGTCCACTGTTGGATGAAAGTCTCATCGAATATCATTAGATCTTAAATCCTTTTCAAGGATTTTTCCAGTGCTTCCTCTTCGCAGCCAACCTCATTCAATAGTCACTATATTTTACAACCTCATCCTTTCATCTTTGATAAAATCTCTTCCTCGTATTTTTTTTCTTAATAGTCATTCCATAATTATTTTTGTGTATGAATTATTTTCTTTTTATATCATATTTATGTCCAGGTCTGTTATTCTTAACTGTTTTTGGAATTATTTACAGGATTTGTACAATAATTAAGTTCAGAAATTCATAACATTATCATTTCCACGATTCTTTGAATTGTAAAAATTTTATTGCTCCATTTTTGCATTCAGTATTTGGTCTATATATGGTGGTTTGAATAAGACTGAAGGATAATAAAGAATAGTAAATGATAGGAAGAAAATAAATGCATGTTTAAACCTTTGAGTCTCACTTGGGCCAACATAGAAATATATTTAAATATTATACTCTTTGATTTACTTTTTGAATTTTCAAAAGATAAAAAAACAAGTATATAATATTACACTATATATATATATATATATATATATATATATATATATATATATATATATATATATACACACGAGGTCGTTTGATAAGTATGGTAAGTTTATTTATTATTATTTAATTAATTAAATTAAATTTTTCAATTTAGTTTTTCTTACTTTTTACCATACTTATCAAACGACTTTCGTAAATATATATATATATATATATATATATATATATATATATATATATATATATATATACAAATCTTTATTGTTTTAATAATAATTCTTCGTAACACGAAAATATTTATATTTATAAAAAAGGTATTTTTGTATTTAAATTATAAAAAAAAATTCTAATAAATCTCAAAGTTTTTAATGAGATAAAATAGTACTTTACGAGAATTTTGATAATTCGTCCAAAGTGTACTCTCGTATCAGTTAAACACTTTTATTTATTTTTTTAAAATAAAAAAAAAACTATATATAACTTTTGATAAATCGTCTTATCAATTGGAAGCAATAGGCGATTATCTGTCACGTTTGTGTGTGTGCATGGCGCGTGCTGTTGGTCCAGGCGGTTCGGCACCAAGTGCGCCGGGTGCGAACAAGGGATACCACCAACGCAAGTAGTACGTCGTGCTCAGGACAACGTCTACCATTTGCAATGTTTCGCATGTGTCATGTGCGCGCGTCAACTCAACACCGGCGACGAGTTTTATCTGATGGAAGACAGGAAACTTGTGTGCAAACCGGACTACGAGGCAGCGAAAGCCAAAGGTAATTTCGAACTAAGCACTAAACTGTATTGTCATTTAAAATTCTTGAATATTAAGGATTAAAGTATTGCTATTCATTTGGAATTATATTTAATTCATTTTCATACGAATCAATCATTCATTATTACACTAAGTTTTTTTTTTTTAAAAAAACATTCAATAATCTCATCTAAATAATTTAGATAAATAATAGTTAAATATTAGATCTTTTCTCAGTATCTATTCTAATGTTGTTTTTCTATAATAGTAATATACTATGAAAATCTATAAAAATGTATAATAATCACTTATTGCTCCACTTATTTATCGATTCGCATTTTGATAGCCATGACATCATCTTCAGATTACAGCATTAAATAATCTACTCCCTGATGGTTTAATTACATTTGGAATTTATAAAATATTAAAGAATAATAATTTCTTTACAATTATTTTTATAAAATTTCATGATATTGGGTTGAGTGATTCATTTATATAAAAAATATAAAATGTGTTAAAGTTGATATATAGCAAATATTGGATTTTTTGATTAAATAGAAATAAAGATATTTTTGAATAAAAAATATAAAACTTTATTTACTTTAAAATCAAATAACCTTAATTAAATCAATAATTGTTTATAGAAAATTTTAATTAATTAAAACCATAAGCTTGATGACTAAATAAAATAAAATTTATTTAAATTAATTATGGATTTTACATTTAAATCGGTAAAAATTTTAAATTAAGGTTGAATAATAAATAAAATAAATTTTACTATTTTTTTAAAAAAATACAAAAAATTTAATATCAAACTAAATTATAAACTTTAATTGATATTTAAGACTACATTTGTTTGAAATGTTCAAAACAGTGTGTATATTTCTTTCATGTCTATCTGTACAAAATTATAGAAGGTACAAATATTTTCATAACTGTTATTTTCTAAAATTTTAAGATCTTTCACTAAATATTATCGTAAATTTATTTCTAAATATTTTTCTCTTATATACATTTTTGCACTTGGAAAATTGTCATTTTCTATTATATAAAAAAATATGTTAACCTATATTTACTTTTTGAGGATAATATTTATTGCAATAACTTAAAATTTATGTGATTTTATATTTATTAATAATATATTCAATATATATATATATATATATATATATATATATATATATATATATATATATATATATTGATTTTTAATTCTAAGACTTTTTATTCGTTCGATTGAAAATATAATGCTTTACAAGGTTATATTTTTGATTTCGAAAAAATCATTTAATCATATTTACTAATATTAAGTGTTTATTTAAGCGTGATAGAGAACTTTAAGTTGAATTCCTATCGAAAGTTTTATCAAACCTAAAAAACATCTTTATCATCTTTATATATATATATATATATATATATATATATATATATATATATATATATATATATATATATATATATATATATATATATATATATATATGCAAAGGTGTTTTTTAGGTTGGATAGAAATTTTGATAAGAATTAAATTTACAGTTTTGTCACATTTAAAAAACACTATACATGTGACTACTATCCAAATATAAAATTTAAGGTACAAAATTGATTTTTAACAAATTATTTTATTTATTTACTATATACATATTTTATATAGAAAATAGTTTAATTAAGGGTAATATTTATTGTAGTAAATTAAAATTTATAGTATTTATTTAATTATTGTTTATATTAATATTTTACATATATCTACACACACACATACATACACACACACACACATATATATATATATATATATATATACATACATACATACATACATACATACACACATACATGTACACATACATAAATATTAAACCATTTTATTTGATAATTAAAATTTTAAGATTGTATATTTTTCGAATTTGGTTTAATTGTAAATTCATCATTACTAATACAAAAATGCATATTGTTTCAGTAAAAAAATTTTATATTATCTTTTAGTAATATCCAGTTTGTTTCTTTTAATATATATATTGTTTAAAAAAATGTTAAGAGAACTTATAAAAGTTAATCTTTATTGCAATAATTTAAAATTGGTACTAATTCCATATTTATTAAGGGGGTATTCTAGTCTAGAATTTCGAAAAAATCGATTTTTGCATATTTGCAAAGTTTAGACCTTTAAGAATATATTCTTAAGAGGATTTTTAGAAATTATAATTATTTTCGGAGTTATAGCTATTTTTGTGACGCGTCAACCAATCCGGTCTGGCCGGAACGAATCAACTTTAAACGCATTTTTCTCGAAACTACTTTTTTCGACACGGTTGACGTGATATCTCAAGTTCTAATGGACCGATTTACTTGAAATTTGGTACAAAGCTTTTCAATATAACAGTAATTGCCTCTGCCTAAGATTTTTTGAAAATTTTGTTTTTTACTATTTTTAAAAAATTCTGAAAGTTGAAAAAAATAGGGCAAAAAATGACTGTTTTTTCACACTGCTGCCATTTTGCGAATTTTTTTTTTAAATGTCCCTAGGCGGAGTTACTACTACAACCTTCTTTTTTAATAATTTCAAAAAAATTTTTGTTTAAAATGACCGGAAGGGTTGGAACCATGTCAATCAGGAGACACCTTTTTTTTCGAGCCCCCACTTTGCCAGTCTGTACCTTTTTCAATTTTGATTTTTTTGTTTTTAATAATACTTTTTATACTCTTAAAATGTCAATAAATAACTGATAAAAAATGGATAGTAAAAATATTTGTTGGTTTTTTTATAGCGCCCGTAAAAACTCCTAAAATTCCTGCGTCTAGACTAGAATACCCCGTTAATATTAATTTTTTATACATAAATATATATCAATCAATTTTCTAATAAATATTAAAAAAAATATTGTCTTGATAAATATTCACTATTACATTCATTGGATCTCAAAAGTCATACTAATATTATACAATCAGCTGTGATCATTTCAAATTAATACACAAATATGTGATAATTTCGAATTAAAATCTATTTTCAATTCAATCAACATCTTTTAATAAATACTATCGTATCTACATTTTCATATAATTCTTCTAAATTATTCAATCAAAATTTGTTGAAACAGTGAAATAGTATAATTGAATTAGTATAAAAAGTATCGATGTTTAATATTTTTAAACAAGAGTTCGTTTTTCTTACTGTTTGTTAACTAAAGACGATCGGTGTTCCCAACATTAGTTGCAGAAGGAAATTGTCTAGACGGTGATCAGCCGAACAAACGACCGCGGACAACAATAACGGCGAAACAATTAGAAACATTAAAAAGTGCTTATAACAATAGTCCGAAGCCGGCAAGACATGTCAGGGAGCAGCTGAGCCAGGACACGGGTCTCGACATGAGGGTCGTGCAAGTTTGGTTCCAAAACAGGTCAGTTTTTTATCAGTTAGGTAATTACGTATAAAAATAATTGAACAGTTGACTTTTGACTGGTAGTTATTTTCTATCAATTTTTTTTTCGATTTTGAGACAGGAAAACATCCGATTATAAATTATCAAAATCCTATTTTCTGATAATGAATATTTTTAATAGAAAATTATTATATCATCTGACAATAATTGATCTTTACTAAAAAGTATTCTTGTAGAAAATTTTTAATTTCTAAATTTTGATTCAAAAAACTACACACTATAATATAAAGACAATTTAATTTGGTAATATCTCATAAGTCAAATTACAATTTTCTTTGTTGAATATATTCACAGGAACTAAGATAAATATTCAATTAATTTTTTAAAATCTGACTAAACTTAAAAAATTTTAGCACAAAAATTGTAGTTTTCAATCAAAAAAAGAATTTTCTTAAAAAATAATTATTTTTTAACAAAATAAATTATAAATAATATTGATATATTATGTAATGATTTTTTTTATTTTACAAATTTTGACTCAAAAAACTTATAATCTATAGTATGGAAAAATTCAATGCTCAGAATTTTTTTTTATAAAATCAAAGATTATATATAAAATAAAGAGAACTAATGATTAAAATATTATTTTCAAAAATAGAGTGATTTTTATTCCGAGAAAATCCTGAATTAGCCAACCAATAGTCATAACTTCAATTAAAAATTTACTATTTTCATATTTAGTTGCATATCTTGAGTCAAATTTCAATTTCTTTTACTGAATATATTTTTATGAAACTATGATAAATGTTCAGTCAAATTTTTAAATTTTGACAGAACAATTTTTTCTTTTTTTTATATTTTTAGAAATAGAAAGAAGATTAGCCAATCTATTTTCAGTCACAAAAATGATATTTTCTCATAATGAATAATACCTTTTCTGGAAAATAATTATTTTTAAAAAGATTAATCGATTTCTAAAAAAAAATTATTTATAATATTTTTTATTTTGAAAATGTTGTTTTTAAAAAAAATCACGATCTATAATATGGAAAATTTTATAGAAATTCGATACTTATAATTTTTTTGGTGTAAAATCAAAGATCAACTATAAAGTAAAGTAAATTAATAATTCAGAAATTATTTTCAAAAATAGAATGACTTTTATTTAAAGTAAACTAACTAATCAGTCACAACTTTAATTAAAAATTTACTATTTTCATATTTGGTTGTATCTCTTTTTGTTAAATATAATAATATATTTCTGTTAAATATATATTTTGTTCGTTTTGTTAAATATATATATATATATATATATATATATATATATATATATATATACGAAACTAAGATAAATGTTCAATCAAATTTTCAAAATCTGACAAGACATTTTTGTTTATATTTTAAGAAAGACAATTATCAGATATTTATTTTCAGTCATAAAAATTGCATTTTCTAATTAAAAAATATTTTTATTAAAAAATAATTATTTTCCAAAAAATACTTAGTTCTAAATTTTTTGATTTATATTAAATTTTCAATTTTTTAAATTTTGATTCTAAAAAAAACAACGATTCACAATGTGGAAAAAAATATAAAAATTCGACACATTCAGAAATTCGTTTGGAATAAAATCAATGATCGATTATAAAATAAAATTTATCAATGATTCTTCTGTTCAAATACTATTTTCAAAATCTGAACAATTTTAATTTTAGAGCAAACCCTGAATTAGCTAATTTAACAAAACTTCAATAAAAAATTTCTTTTTTAATTTTTGGCTACTTCTGTTGAAACAAATTTCAAATTTTTATTGAATATATAAGGTCATCCAAATGTGACGCCTAGATTTGTGTTTTATTAAAAAGAAAAAAAATACACGTTTCTTTTTAATAAAATACAAATCTATGCATTACATTTGGATGACCCTATACTTATAATACATGATACTCAACTGAATTTTTAAATTCAAATAAGATAAATAATTTTTAATATATTTTTTTAAAAAAGAAAAATTATTCAAAATAGATTTTCAGTCACCAAAATTGTATGTTTTAATAACGAATGTTGTCTTTGTTGGAAAATAAATATTGTTTATAATATGTTTTTCATAATAAAAAAGATTGATTTATAAATAAATTTTCAATATTTAACCCTCGAAAAACTATGACTTATATAATATGAAAAATTTCTTAAAAAACTGATACTTTTGAACAGTAAAATCTAAAACTGGCTATAAAATAATACAAATAGATAATTAAAATAATGTTTTTAAATGAAGAACTGAATTTATTTAGAAAAAACAGGCACAATGTTTTTATCAACTTTGTAATCTAATTAATTCTAAAGAATATATCAATATTATTTTTTAATTTTATGAAATTTGATTATTTCATATGTATTGATAATATATGATATATGATATATATATATATATATATATATATATATATATATAAATTACTAAATGTTATAATTTTTTTTATAGGAGAGCAAAAGAAAAGAGATTGAAAAAGGATGCGGGTAGAACACGATGGAGTCAATATTTCAGATCGATGAAAGGTGGATCGTCACCAAGATCAGATAAATTGTTAGATAAAGATGAACTCAAAGTAGATCTTGATTCGAGTTACAGTCATCATGGTATGTATTTTTATTTCAAACATTTATAAACGAAAATATAGTTAGTAGATAATTTTTTATTTTAATTCACTATTTATAAATGTATCATAAACAACACACAACATCATCAAAATTGTCAATAATTATATATTGGTCACTTTATCATGCATGAGTATCTTTACAAATAACCCCAAAAATAATATTCTTCGGATTAAGATACAAAAGATAACGTACAGTTATCTCTCCACTTAGATAAAATTTAGAATAAAAATTTCAAAAAATATTATTATAAATAATCGATTATTTTAATTTTTATTCCACAGATCTAAACAGTGACGACAGTTATGGAACAGTTGTGAATCTCGGAATGGATCAAGATGGAGCGTCGCCACATAGTGGTGCTGGTAGTCGCGGCGGTGGGTATCTACATGGACCTGGAACACCGCCGTATTTACCAGGACATTCACCACCGCCTCATGCGCATCATCCGTTCCCTTATCCTGATCAATTAGCCGTCTATAATAGTTTAGGTACAATTATTCACGATTCGATATTTCATTTTCATTTTTTATCAGTTAATTTCAATTATTTACAATAATTAAAATTCGATAAAATAAATTCTAAAAATGTACTCTAGTTGAATATTATTTTGTTTATAAAACATATTTTTTATAATAAACTTGCAGGTGTTATAACGCTACAATTTTCTAATAAATACTCAAAAATTATTTATTGGCAATTTTTGGATAATTGAATTCCAATAGACATGTTATTATCTTTATTGTAAAATCTTAGAACGGCAAAAAATATTAAAACGATATCAACCAAAAATTAATAATAAATGATTTTGACTAGTGTTGTAACAAAAAAATTGAGGAATAAATTCTTTGTTAAATAATTTAGACGCACTGTTTAAACAAATTATAATTTTTTTTAGGACAAGCTCCACCGGTCGGTCTGACTCATGGTTTACCCCACGGTGCCGATACCGACGTGAGCAACGATAGCAGTCCACCCCCTCACGGATATCCTGATTTTCCCCCAAGTCCCGATTCGTGGCTCGGGGAATCAACGGCAACCCACTACTGACATATACCACCGCGGTGCTATCTACCTTCTCGGTCGGTGGACGTCAAACCGCCCAGTCTTTTCTAAACACGTACGAACCGTCTGTTAAAACCACACATACAAAAAAAAAAATAATAATAATGACAAATAATATAGTGGTTATTGTTCTTTTCGTTTTCGTTTTTCTTAAGTGGAATCAAAAGATCAAAGACTTTTAATGAATAAAAATATGTAAATATATATTTATAAAATAGTCGATGACTCAGACAAGTAGATGAAATATTTCGAAAAGAAACTAAAAACGATTATTATAAAAAAATATAATCTTTTATCATTATATTATTTCGAATTTAATTAGAATGAAAGAATTTTTTAAGTTGAGATAAAAATTCAAACTTTTTTTTAATTTGTCATTAATAATTAAAATATCTAAATCAATTCCGGATTTAAATAATAAACGTGCCTATGAATTATCTTGATTCAATTTCAAATTTATTTCATTATTTTCATAATAAGTAACGAGAGATGAAGTATAAATACATAACATTGATTTAAAAATGTATAGTGAATTTATGTGTACGCATTGTCTGGGAAATCGGCAAAGAAGAAAATGTAAATTAATTTTTTAAAAAAATGAAGATATTGTATATGAAACTGTACATTCAGTATACTAAATTGTATAAAATAATCTCGAATTGATGAAGAGAACATTTGCATTTGTCTAAATTCAAAGAGCAAAAAAAACAATACGTTCTTGGTGTTTTCAGTCCAATTTCTT
>CP092087.1:62430871-62488371 GCA_029203775.1 Neoneuromus ignobilis | reverse complement strand
GTCGTGAATTTCTTATCAATATTTTATAATTTATTTCAATATCCTCTACTCCAAACTCTGTATTTTTTTAGATCATCATGTCGACAATTTTTTCTTGAACCTGAATGTAAATAAAATTATTTGAAAACAACTTCCAGATCATTTATACAAATTGAATTTTATTTTAAATACATCCTTCGATAGAATTCGTTTAATGTATTTTATCACAAAATGAAAATTGATTTTTAAATAACAAAAAGTCGATATAGATTGGATAGTTTATTTGTATACACATTTTAATTATTATTTTACAAATAATGATTAGAACAGTAATTAAAATTTTTAGTTTTTCTCCTATTCATTTAAATTATAAATTAATAAAATATTAAAAGATTTCTTTAATTTAATTAAAATTAACTTTGAAACGAATTTACAAATTTAAAACATCTCTTGTAATTTGAATCATTTCATAATATACATACAAATTTATATTATTGTATAAATAAAGGATTTCCTACTTCAATTCTTTTAATTTCTTAGATAAAATCTACAAGAAAGTTATTTAAAATATCAATTGATTACTCTTAAAAATGATATATAAATTGAATTTAAAATAATGTAGGCAATCCTTTAAATAAAAATTACAATTCCGTCGTTGCTACTCCCCAGTATTGTTGCATTCTGCTATCAAAATCCATTGAATCCATATTCGCACCTCTCTCTTGCATCACTGCGAAATCGTATTCAAGATTATAAGGCATTAATCGTTGTAAACTCCCAAAATACGCCGCATGCGGACCTCCATTCAAATAACTTCCGATCCTCGTCTGTGATTTCGATACTAATGGATTGAATGATCTGGCACTACCGAAATGTTTCGAGAGAAAGGGCGTTATCGAAGCAGTACATCCAGTATCAGCTAAATGCGGACTACTCCTCGACAATGATATATTCGATAACCGATTCCTCGGATTCCTCTTAAAACCTCTTGATAACGTATTCAGCTCTTTATCGAACAACAACTGAGTGTTCTGCTCTAACATATACTCCCAACATTTGTACTGTTCTTCAGATAAACCAGTATCACTCTCTTCTTGTGTTTCTCTAACAGCTAGTTTATCTTTTTCTTCGATCATTTTTGAACGTACAGCTTTTGCAACACCTCTACAACTTCTCCGTTCAGATGGTACGATATTTCGTTGGCTGTCGTAGCTCGATTTTACTATAGCAGGTTTCGCATTCGCTACTCGCATATTCTGGAACGATTTTGCCGAAATTGTCAATTCGCTCGCTTGGTCACTTTGGCCGCTCGGAGAAGATCTATCACCGCTACTACTCCTCTTGGAATTAATCTGCGAACAATGCACGCAAGATCTTCTCGAATCGCAACAACATCCACACTGACACATATCCAACATGCTGGAATTTAAATCACATGCTTGTTTGTTCTTCCTGATCGTATGCCTCAATTCACGCATCAATTGATCGACTCCAGAACCAGCTAATTGAAACCGTACGACAATAACACTCAAATTATCTTCAGCTCCATAACTTTGAGCTAAATCTTGTAATCTTTTTGCAGCTAGTATCGAATTACTCTGGGCTCTTACTTCTTCAGCAGCCGATTCTGTACTAATTACTTCCCAAACGTGTTTATTCGCGATTATGATAAATTCGTCATCTTCGTCTAAATTGATTTCTGCGACTTCAGGATCAGGTACAACTAAAGGAAACTGTGAACTATAACCTAATTGACGTTTTGGAGATGTCGGTGTTAAACAGACAGGTCCTGTACGTCTGTACAAAATAACTTTTGCTTGTCCAACGCTCGCCACTCGTAAAACGTATCTCCTTGAAGAAGGTATAAATGTTTCCGGAGAAGTTCTTGTTCTGGAAATATGAACGACAGTTGCACAAACGCCATGTTTCTGTCCTTTTTCTCTCAATTCTCTATGAGCAGAGAGCATTGTATATTTCATATATTCACAAGCAGTTTCTTTCATAGTTCTCTCTTCGAGCAAAATCCTCGGTATTGATTTTTCCAACACTGATGGAATCGTGTTATTATTTTCACCGTCGAATATACCAAACAATCCTTCAGTATTACAAAACGATGGTAGACGTAACTGGCTGATATACAAACGTGCTTTCGAACCGGCTGTTTCAGAAAACCCAACTTTCCACGGTGATTCTAACATAGAATCACCTCCTTCCTGAAATGGTCGCGGTACTGACGGTAAACTTGTTCGATTCTGACCAGACACGTCTATTAAACTCATTGGTCTTTGGTTTCTATACAACTGAAATTGTTCAGAATCGACATGAAGTTTCGAATTGCAAGATAGATCTAAGAATTGGAGATGAGGTGGTATGAGATTCGTTAAATTGATGTGATCCAATTGATTATGAGCTAAATCTAAAACTCGTAACGAAGATAATTTCGATAGAGGAGGACATGTTTGAAGTATATTTGAATGTATTCTCAAGACGGTTAAGTTCTTCAACAGAATTATATTTTCAGGTAAATGTTGTAAAGAATTGCCAGATAGAACTAATTCTTCAAGATATGGCCACGAAGCCACACATATATCCGGAAGATTATTGAAACAGTTATAAGCAGCATGAAGTACTTTCAAATTCGGGAATTTTCTTAAACTTGCCATTGCTTCATCGACTAAACAATTCGCAGTGATGTATACTTTTTCAACGGAATTACATTTTAAATTAACAGCGGGTAAGTGGCACAAACGATTATTGGATAAATTTAAAACCTTTATGTTACTAAATGACGTGAAAAAGTTATCAGGAAGACTTCCTAAACTGTTATTCTGAAGAAATAATTCTTGGACGGAAAGTTGACGTGGCAGTGGCGGTAATGATGTCAGTTTGTTATAACCCAACTGAAGTGTTCGTAATGATAATTGTTCTGAACAGAACATATGTTCGGGAAGACTGGCTAATAGGTTATGGCTTGCGAAAAGACTACGGAGTGATGTACAACTACTTAACCAAGCCGGTAAGTATCCGAGTGAATTGTGAGAGAGATCGATGTGTTGAAGACTTGATGGAGCTGGACTTATATTAATCTTCTTCAATTCTGAAAAAGTAAAAATTTATTATGTTATTTTTCGTTTTGTGAAATAGCTGATTTATTTCCAGTTTTTCGTTCCCACTTCTAATATTTTATAAAAAGAACTCAACAATCAATTATTGTTTTCTCTAAACAGTAAGGTGCATTTTAATAGCTGTATCATCATTAGAGTGATACATTATAAAGAGATTTATGATTTATTAAAAAACATTTTTAGATAATAACAGGTTGTGATGATGATAGCATAATCATTAAAATGTGTATTAGCGAATAAAGTGAACAATGATTGATTATTGGATACTTATAAAATCTTATAGTATAAAGCGAGTGATTCGTTTATGTAAAAATATAATTTATAATTTTTAATAATAAAACTGAGTTATATTAGAAGCATCAGGTACATTTTTAGCAGTAAGTGCAATGTCTTTTATTAACTCAAATTGAAAATTGAATGTTTTTATAACGAAATAAATCTTACTATTTGATTTTTAAAAATAGCCACTTTAAAATAAACACTTAAGTAGAATATCTTATTAGTGGAAGAGAAGTTTAAGAAGAATATTATAAGAAAAACGAGAAAATGCAAAATTAGAAGATGTGTAGTTAGAGAATAAGTCACACAGTAAGCTTTATTTCTTGCTATTTAAACACTTTCTAATTTTAATTTTCTCTGTTTTATAATTTAATTTAATGAAATTTAAAAAAAATTAAAGAATTTGCATACACGGATAAAATTTCAGAGAACTAAATGTTTGCACAAGTATCGAAAGCAAGGCTGAAATGAAGTAAAATGGAAGATAAATAAAGAAAAACATGATTGAATGGGATTAATAACTTTGGGAATAAAAGAGGCAAGACAATAGTAGAGATAAAAGATATGACAATGGATAGGAAAATGTAAAAAAGCTCATCTGTTGTCCAAAGAAATATAAGAAGAAAGAAAGAAGTAAAGAAACAAATCTAATTCTAATTATAAATAAGCCAATAAACATATTTTATGATACTGAAAAACAAGTAATTAATTTTTTTAATAAAATATATTAAAAGTGGAAATATTGAAAAAAATATATTTCCACTTCTAACATATTTCAGATGTGATTATTATTTGAGAAAAGATGTAAAATTGATATATTGTACTTATTTGGAAATATAACAGTGATTGATTAAAAATTTAGATGATTTGAGAAATTTGATTAAATATATTGAAATGTAATTTTAATTCAAGATATTTTTTTTATTTCAATTTTTGATAATCTATTTTAACTTTTGTAATTTTTAACAATTTATTTTAAAATCATCATTTTATTGCTTTTCTGTTTTCAAATATTATTATAATTAATATATTTTCAATATCAACATTTGATAAAATGATTAAAAAACTATTGAATTTGATATTCAATAAATGTTAATATATTTATTTTATCATATAAATATAAGAAAATTCAGTTAAATTATTGAAAATTTCCCTTTTACACACATATTATAATTTGAAATTAATATATTATAAAATTTATTCTATTCTTCTATTTTTTATTTAAATTTTTTAAAAAATTAATTATTTCTTCTTTTGAGCTCAATGGATAATACCACAAGCATCAAAATTCATATGACTGAATAAAATGAAATATAATAATTATTGAATATATAAAATCTTGCAATATTTAATGGACTGATCTACTGGTTTCAAAAAATATCTATTTTGTTAACAGACTTTCATGATTATAAATATATAAAAAAAATACAAACCATTGTTTCCTGCAATTATTGTCGAAAGGGCTTTCCCGTTGAGTGAAAGTTCAGTGAGTTGATTTTTCGAACAGTGCAATATTTCGAGTTTATCTAAAGCGCTCAAATCCAATGTTTCGATTTTATTCTCGCTCACGTCCAAATGTGTCAGGTTCTTGAAATTGGGAAAACAGCACTTACAGATATTTCAAAATGAGATACATTAAAATTATATAAATCTTATAGGAAAATAATATAATTTTTAAAAAATTACCCCATAATTTCCAAGAATTATACATCCTTTCAGTTGATTGCTTCGTAAGTTGACTTTTGCTAACGAACTTTTATTGATTTTTTCTGAATCATTACCGCCATCAGGATAATCCTAGAATTGTAAATTATTATAAATAAAATTGTGAAAAGTAGTACTAGAAAATTAATCTCTTGTCTAAATACCACATATTATTTTTTTATTCACTGATACACATCTCGAACCATATCACCAAATATCACAGGTTTTATAATATAGATTGTGATGATGATGTTTGGCCATTGAAATGCACATAATCCATAAAATGAACAATAAGTGATTATTGAACATTTTTCTGAAATATTTTGTAATTGGAGTGAGTAATTAAATTATATGAAAATGGAAATTGAATAAAAATAGGAATTAAGACATATTAATTAAGAAATTTATTTTCAAACAAATAAATTACCATCTTCAACACCACAAGTTATTACAAAATATTCAATGATTACTTATTGTTCATTGTGTTTGTTAATAACAACAACAAGCTAATGTACATTTCGATTGCTATGCTGTCGTTATCAGTGGATTGTGTTATAAAATTTAATATCATTGTATTATATATTAAATATATAACACAATACTTCAATGATGATGAATAATTCTTGAACATTCTTTAATATCTCCCGGTGTTTGGAATGATAATTTATTTATGTGGAAGAAAATTCGTTATTTATTAAAAATAATTAATGAGAGGTTATTTTAAGCGGCACAAGTTTTAATTTTTATACACATTTATCACATGTTTAAATGTAAACTACGTTTTTTTCCATAATAATTTAACAATGCTAGAAATATATCAGAACATAGACCTAAAGAATAAAATCTCAACAAATTAAAAAAATAATTTCTCGTTCAATTAATAAATGTTATTTTTATGATACAAATTAAATGAATTTAAGATTATAATATTTTTGGAAAATCTCATTAGTGATTTATTTTTTTCCTTATTTGCAGATATGCATTTCAAAAGCCTTGCCATCATCTCTAAATACAGTGTTATGAAAAATTATAGATTCAAATAAATATTTCATTCTAAGAGTTGCTATTGCTATTGTTGTTGTTCATTGTTTTTAAACTCAAACGTTAACCGATTTATAATTTTATTACATTTTGTATCTCTTATAATGCTGTTTGGTAAAGAGTTAACTGAAATCAAGTAGAAGAGGATTTCAGATTTATGAAGAGAAAAATGGTTAAGAGAAGAATAATCCAAGAGCTTAACTATTTTTAACAATATTTTCTTTCAGCAAAAAGAGTCAAAATCGATTAGAAAGATTTTAAAATGTAACAAAAAAAATATTTTATGGGAATTTTCTTCTAATAAACCTTCCTCTTCATAGATAATAAATCAGTAATGGATTTCCGAGTTAAAGAGGTTTTAAGTATCAAAAGATTCTTTAAAGATCACGCCTAATAAAATCCAATTTAAAGAAAAGATTAGTTTACTGAAAAATTATCTCGGAAAATGAACAATGCTCATATACTATTTTAAGTGTAAAGAAAAAATTTAATTCATATCGCTCAGATAGTATAAAGTACTATTGGAATTGTTTGAGGCAAGAAAGAAGAGTTATGTCATGATTTTCTCATTCATAGTATGGCCAGAAATCAAAAATTGATCAACATTCAAACATTGCATTCATTTCAAGAAGAACATATGGAAATCAATATCAGAGTATGCTTCACCAGTTTTATTAAAATCAATTTTAGAAAACGATGAAATTGTTTTTCAACAAGGTAATACCCCATTCCATGATTCAATTCACAAAAAATGATTTTGTGATTTTTAAATTAAAGTTTTTTACTAACCATCTTTAAATTCACATTTAAATCTAATTGAGAATTTATGGGAATTTTTATGATCAGGAAAATTCCGGAAATAAGAATCATTGCCAAATTCAACAAAATGATTTTGTGTTTATGGAATTCTATGAAAAATAAAACATTAATGTATTTAGTTCATAGTGTTTTTGAAAAAATAATTGAGGTCATTAAGAAGAATGAAGGTTCTATTAATTATTAAACGTTATTTTTTTTTTGTTTAGAGAAATAAATCTCTACTTATTCATTGATTTTTATAAGTTTTTTTTATAAATTAATACAGTACAACATTTTTAATTATTTAATTGTTAAAAATTATACACATTTTGCTATATTTGTTGATTTTCTTCAACATAAAAGATCAGTAAATTATAAAACAATAAAAAATTGGTCAAAGTGCCAAATTTCTTTTTGAGTCCATAATTTTTCACACTACTATATATAAAAAAATCAGTTATAAAAATCTAGATCTACTTGTAAAATTCAATGATCTGCTGATAATAATTTAATGATATAAATATTTATAAGTGAATAAAATGAATAATAAGACATAATTAAACACTTTTATATTCTTTGGTGTTGGAGATCAACGAACTATTTATGTTAATTATTAATAATTACTCATAAAAAATTGTACAAGATTAGTAATATGATAATTTACCAATTAATATATTTTCTTATATCACTAATGCACTTACTGACAAAATAGTCGCTCGCATTTTCAAAAACTCGTCAATACTGGCTATTTTATTCTCCGCGACGTGCAATCCTCGCAGTTTGGGTAACGCACCAACAGCTTCCGGTATCTCCGTGAGTTCATTTCGATCGAGTTTTAATTCCTCGAGGCTGTAAAACACGAAACATCATGATTATCCGATCGAAACACGTATCTCCGACACGTTTCTCACATCCATACATGCGTTTTCCTCTTTTAACAACAGAAAATAATAATAATAAAAACAAACCATTATTGTCTTACGGCATATACCGACACGTTAACGGCGGATGAACAACAAGGTTGACTGAAAATAACGTAAGAATTTATTGAAGGACATTTCTGTTCGCTTTTCATGTCTATTGTTTTACTTTATCTCGTATATCTGATAAAACTATTTAATGGTTTCACTTTGATTTATACATCATACAGTACAATACGGTTTTATTATAACTGCATGCTGAATATCATATTTTTTAGTGAAAGTTTTATTTACGTATTATTGTTGGAAATATTTCTGAAATAAATGCAATTATTTTAGCATTCCATAAATAATAGCCGTTTGTGAAGACTTTGAAGAGATTCATGTCGCATTTTTTAACATGCACTTCCTCGATGATTGTCATTCAAGCAAAAAATATTTACAATGATTTTTTATGATTTTAATTGAAGCTTTCGAACATAAAAAATTTCTTAATAATGCTGTTTGATTTCATTAAAATATGTGATAATATCACAAATACGAGAATTTTTTAATCAAATATGAAAACGAAAAAAAATAAAAGCCATTATTGGTTTATATAATAACAAAGAATTTTTTTTCAGAAAAAAAACCGCTTATTTCCAATGTCACAAGATTTTATAAAAATGCCTATAAATCATTTATTATCTATTTTATTCCATAATAGAATTTTCATTGTCTATACTATCATCATCAGAGAGTTGAATTATAAAATTTAGATTATTTTTATAAATTTTATGATAATGGATGATTTGAAGTTATGGCATCGAAATTCATGCAAATATCTTGAGAGTACATTAAAGTTGCCTTTATCAAGGGGTAGACATATTTCAAGTATTATAAGAAAGACTCATAAATACATAAATTGAGTAAAAAAAATATTGAAGGAATGTAGTATAGTCGTTAAAGGAAAATCATACTGGACTTGAATAAGACTATTTCTGTAGTACTATGGAAGAGTATACAATCAGTAATAGTTTTTTAAGGTACTTTTCTGTCTATTTTTTAAAAAAATAAAAGCAGAAAAACAGAAAAATAATTCAAAGAACAACTGTTCGTTTCAAATAGATATTCTTAGTGAAATAATTGAGCAACTCGGAGGAAATAATTTGATACGAAGATAAAGGATCACAACTGTAATAATATGTTCAAGTAATATAATATAATATACAATGTAATCCAAAAGAACTATTATTGTGGTGAATTCACTTTCACATAATGAATTATCACTTTAATACTACAAGATGATAAACAAGTATTCAATAACTGATTATTGTTTACTTTTTTGCTAATAAACTAATGTACATTTCTATATCACTACTAAAATCATTATAATACTGCATGATGCACCGATGATGGGATTGCGATCGAAATGTACATCAATTTATTAGAAAAAAAGTGGACAATAAATAAATATTGATCACTTTTTTAACATCTTTTAATATTAAATTAATAATTCGTTTATATATCAAGGACACTATTTTAACTTTCGTCATTCTTAAGTAGAATTCCTGTATAGTTTAAAAATATATATTTGAAAATTTAAGAAAAAGTTTTCTTTTCATTTATATTTTCTAAAAATCTACAGTTTTAAAAATATTTTTTTAAATTAAATGTAAAAATCTAATTGTTTAAGATATTGTCGTATGAATTGAAACTCATTTTTTTAAAATTATATGTTCCAAATTAATGTCATAATTATTTAATATATTTTCATTACAATTACTTTCTATGCTTTCTAGAATAACTAGTGAAATACTTATTTTTATTGTCATTTAATTTTCTTAAAATAAATTCTGTTTCACATAAACTGTTTCAGTTCGTTTATTTAGATCTTAATCAATATTATTGCATTTTTTATTCGATTAATATACTTTATAAATTCGATTTCTAAATCGCAAAAATTCCATAAAAAAGATAAATACGAAGTATTTTTTATCAAATGATAGACAAACTTAAATTAATCGTACAATGGCATAGAATTTTAAACACAATTATATTGTTTTCCTTTGATGTTATCATCGTGCAACTATTAAAAAAAATATATTATCGACTTTAGACTTAAAACAAACTTTAGATTGATAAATAGCCCATACAATATTAATCTACTAGAAAATTAATTTAAATAAGTTTATCAAATCTTATAATATTATAAAGGCAAATTGTTTATAAAAAGCTAATTAGAAATTTTAATTTAATCTTCTTATTTTTTTGCAGGCCTGCAATAAATGTTCCTCTATATTTAGTAATGAACTTAATTTAAATAATTAATCTTTTTGTTAATTCGTTAAAAAGTTGAAAAATATAACCTAAAATTAGTATAATTTTTCAAATGATATATTTTTTTTAATTCCCTGTTAGTTTTTCAATCTGACAGAGAATAATCTCAGTTATTTAAATTAAGAAAATTTTTATCAGTTATTTAAAAAGTTAATTTTTTAATTTGATTTCTAATAAATAACTATATGAAAATTTTTATATCTCTGTAAATGATATCGTGTTAATTATAAATTATAAGACTTTTAATTTAAAAAAATCAATATTAGATACCCAAAAATATTAGGTATTTTTTGAGGTTAAAATAAAAACGTTTGTATTGTAGCATCATCTGTTAAAATATCTGTCTCCACATTGAACTACTCTTTCCCAAAGAAAAATAGTATATAAATTCCATTTTTATAGTATTGAAAATTTTTATAATTGGAAATGCAATGGTGATATGTCTGGTGAATACAAGGATAATGGAGAATTTTCCATTCTAAATTCATTTTCTTTTCTCTTATCATTACTGTAAGATGAGAACAAGCGTTATCTTGCAAAAATAAAACTCGTTGATGATTTACCAATCCTTGTTGTTTTTTTTTTTATAACGTATTATGTACTTCTTGTAACTGCTGTTCACTGTAAATGTTTGTTATGAGGCTTTGACCAATTTGTAAATACTCATAATGATAAAAAAAATATTTTTAAATTCTTTGACCACGGAGAAAAATTTTTCATGGAGTTAATTTTCGTTTAGGTGTTTGTGATAAAAGATTATTTGATGATAGCCAATAGTAACAATGTTTATATAGGATTATCCAAATGTGATAACTAGTTTTGTGTTTTATTAAAAAGATTAAAAGGAACTATACACATGTTTCCCTATACAAATGTTTTTTTTTACTAAAACACAAATCTAAGCGTCATATTTGAATGATCCTATATTTGAAATAAATTTCGTCAAAGGTCAAAGTTTATTACAAAAAGTTTTGTAATTTTAGCCGTGAAATAAATAATTCAAAAATTTTAAGATGCTGTAATTTGTCATCAGGAGTTAAAGCATTATTTAATTAAACAAATAATTCCATATTATTTTGTCATTTACTTTGAACTGTTTAGGAAATTTGACACATTAAATTCGAATTTATTTCAATCATTGTTTGTAATTTGTCGATATTTACATTTGACGGTTTGCTTAATCTGACTTCGTCATCTAATGATTTATTCTCTAGAGCATTTTTTAAATCACCTCTAGGACAATTTTGATATAACTACCCTTTCTGTAAATGCAAGACATTTTTTCTTACAACTTCAGCATTAGAACTATATTTAAATTGGTAAAATACAAATGCACGTATTACATTATTTTGCACAGACATTTTGAAAAATTGAAATTATATTTTTTTTAAAATGTAGTATATAGTGAATAAATCAAACAAGGTAAGTACTTTGTTACTCAGTTAATATCCCCAATATAATTGTTTATATAATGCATAACAAATTCTTGAAATTAAGATACAAGCAAAAACGACTGAACTTCCTTAGTTATTTAATATAACCTTTTAAAATATTATTAAATATGTGTATAAATTTCAAAATGGTTTAATAGTTTTTTCTAGAAAAAAGTTCAAAATCATCTCAAAAACCAGCTTTTACAGTAGAACCACCCTGTTAAATTGATAATACTTAAAATGCCTAAATTTTTTTTAGAAATACATGAAAAATGTGTATGAAAAATAATATCATAACAAAAATAATATTTGGTTTCAATTTCAAATACATGTTAATATTCATACATAAATATGTATGTGTAGTATGTGGACTTAAAAATTCAGTCTTGACCCCAAGTTATGCGTTTAACCTTGAAGGAAATTAGTATTACACCACCAACTGACCATTCTTGCAACAACATACGAAATTTCCTTCTTGTTTATATTCATGTAAAATGACGTCTTTGAAATATTTTTGTTCGCTTGAATATATTGGTATTGTTTAATGTGTGAAGGTTCGTATCATCGAAAATAATCCAAACAGAGAATCTATTTACAAAAAAAAATAATAAGGCTAATATTTCACAATGAGTTTAATTTTTTTAAATCTATTTTTGAATTAAATAACACAGTTTATAAAATTTATAAACCATATACAAATAATTCAAAAATGTTTTGGATCAGTTTTTTACAAACAAATTATCATCCCAACACCATAAGATATTGAAAAAGTGGTTAATAATTACTTATTGTTCACTTCACTATCTTTAAATTAAATCAAAATATTTAAATATCTATATTGGTTAAAAATGTATGGTTTAATTTTTTCCAATCTTCATTCGTATGTAAATTTTGTAAAAATATTTGCTATAAAAGAATCTCTCAACAATTTCTTTTAAATAAATGAAAAATAGACCGAATTAATTCTCTTACAATCACTTAATAATTTCGGTTATAATAAAATACAATAATTAAACATACAACCATATCTATTTACTGTATCAGTGTTAAAATTTGCATAAGAGTTCTTTACTTTTCAGATAATAAGACAGATATTTCACTTCATATAATTTCTCTGTATACAAATATATAAAATAGTGATAAAAATGTTTCTAATCTTCTTTGCTTTCTAAAACAATTAAATAATCAATTTTTATCAGTCGGATTTACTTTAAAATGTCTTCTATTTTAAAAATACTTTCCTTGCTTTCTAGAATAACTGAAACAGTTTACATGAAATAAAATTTATTTTAAGAATTTAAATGGCAATTAAATTCTTAAAATAAATTTTATTTCATGTAAACTGTTTCAGTTCGTTTATTAAGATCTTAATCAATATTATCGTAAATATTTTATTATAGTTTAAAAACTCGATTTCTAAATCGTAAATGTTTATAAAAAATAAGAGAAATAAAAATATGTTTCTGTTTGTTTCAATAAGTCATCAAAATCACTTTAACGCAAATTTTATCACTTCACCACTATAACCAAAAATGAGTGTAGATTTTATTATGCAACACTTTGACAATGATCCTATAGCTATCGAAATGTGCATCAGCTTGAAAGTAAATACAGTAAACAAGAACTGTTTATTAGATCCGTTTATAATAACTTGCAATTTTCCTTTATAAAAAGTACATTTGACTTAAAATAATGGTATGAACACTTATTCTAAATTGAAATTTCATTTTTATTCTATATATATATATATATATATATATATATATATATATATATATATATAGAGAGAGAGAGAGAGAGAGAGAGAGAGAAGCAACTCATTCACACACACAATATGAACTGATATATATATATATATATATATATATATATATATATATATGAATATTACATATATATGATTTTCCAATGAGAATATGAAAATGTTCATAGCTGGTCGTAGTCATGTTTGAATTTTATTTAATCTCATTTTGACATTTCAACTCATCATCATTTATCATGACCAATACGAAAATTTGCTGTTACTTACAGGGTGACATAATATATTGTTGATTTCAAAATGGATTATTTATTAAATCGAAATATATAGGATTTTCCCATAAGAATGTCAAAATTTTAACAGCTGGTGGCAGCCATGTTTGAATTTTCTTTAAGTTCATTTTGATATTTCAACTTAGTATAGTTTGGCAAATTATTATGGAACATTTAACACTTTAATAACATTTAAAAATTGTAAAAACTTTAATAAACTTATAGAAATAAAATTTTAATAAATCCATTATTTCATGAAATGGACTTATCAATTGGCCACTAAAATCATGTGATCTAACTTCATTAAATTATTTTCTGGGGAGTTATGGTAAAATCATTGGTTTATTATGAAAAAACACAAATAACACAAGCATTAAAAATAAACATTCAACGTGTGATTTATGAAATTTCACCACAATTATATGAAAGAGAGACTAAAATTGGACTAAACGAATGCACTATATCAAGCAAAGTCGAGGTAGTTATATGAATTAAATTGTATTCCATCATTAATGCCATTGAATATTATTAACACATATTCGTCCGCTTGACGAAAATTCGTCATCTTCCAGAGAATCACCCACAGCCAAATGACGAAAATTCGTCATTTGTATATTACAGTTGTATAGCTACTTATGTGACTTTTGCAACATTCCCCTTCATACTGGCACATGTTTTGAACAGTACCATTCACTGAAAAATTATTAATTATTTATAAAATTAAAGACTCAAAAATAATGTACTTCATCTAAAAAAAAGAGAATAATAACTTTGTGTTTTTAGAAATTCATTTAAACTTTTTTATGAATTTAATTGTTTTTTAACTAAGGAAAGCCAAAAAAAAATAAAAATTTATATATAAAGATAAATTTGTTTTATATCATTTTCCAAGATTTCACTGAAAAGTATATGATTTCTAACAAGTTACATTAGTTTTATATAGACCATATCATTTCTACAGATAGTGTCAAAAAATGCCGGCATTTGGTGAATGGCGGTGCAAAAAGTTACCCGACGAATATGTGTTAAAAATAGAAAAAAATTACTAATTAATTAAATATTTTTTGTTTTATTTCCTTTTAAACTTTTGAACCCAGAACATTATTAGGTCGTGTAGTATGAAATGTCGGATTTTTCTTAAGTCACAAATTGATCGTTTAAGTGATTAGTTGTATGTTTAAAAGTTAAAAGTTTTTTTGTGATCATTTCAAGTTTATACAGTTCTTGGTAAATTGCCGTTATTTTTTAAAAAAAATTTGGATAACCATTTTTTCCAAAATGTTGTATAATGGTGTTGATTAAAAAATTAAGGGTTATTTTTTGTACGAGTTCAAATTGAGTAATAGCATGGCACATGTCACTCGTAATATCAACACTGTTTGATGATGGTACCATTAATGAACGAACCATACAGAGATGGTTTGAAAAATTCCGTTGTAGAGAAAAAGACTTAAAGAATAAGCTTTGCGGAAAACCACCTGTCCTTATTGATGATGACGTTCTTCAAGCGCTGGTGGAAACTGATCCCTCTCGAACATTATCCTCCTTTGCAGAAGAACTTGGGGTATATTGCAAAACCATCAGTAACCATAGTGGAAAATGTTAAAAATCTCGACAAATAAAAAATCAATTTTTATTTCTCTTTGAATAATCCGACATTTCTTATTACACGACCTAATAACATTAAAAGAAAATATCGTATATGAAACTAATATCGAACGTTTGTATATAATACCATCGTTTGTATTAATAATAATGCACCCATTAAATCTACATATTGAAATCCGACGAAAAATTATCGTAAGAATCTTGCTGGCATTAAGCTAGTTCGCAATGGTGCAATGTTGCCAACTTCCGCCGTTTTGGACACGCTGATGTAGCAGAGCGAAACGACCGGCATATGTAATTCGCATAACGATCATATATGTGTTTATTTCTCTTCTAGACGTGTGCGCTTTGTATACTTACAATCACTAAACAATGGAAAGAAACGTAATATTCCATAATGTTCACTTTAAGACACATACACAGATATATATATATATATATATATATATATATATATATATATATATATATATATATAAGATATATAAATATGTTTATATATACAATTATTATTTCCAGCAGATCTTGTTTTGTAAATTTAATAGGTCGAGTTCCTGTTCATTTTAATTTTTCGCAATATATAAAAATCATAGAGACAATTACGTTTATGATATTTCAGTAGAACATATTTTTTAGAAAATATACAATTTTCCTTATCTCGAGTAAATCTGTAGTGAACTTGTAAGATTATATATACAGTACTGTTCGACTAAATCAGAAACAATTATTAGAAATAATTGCTTGAATAATTTTTAAGAAACGACTTCCTTTACATAAAAATAGCACCTGTTGTTGAATATATATAAATAAAATTAATACAATTAAAATACCGTGACGGTGACTGATTGTAAATCTTTAATATAAAGACGTTCTGAGAAGATTTCAAGAATAGGTGCTGTTTCTTAAAGAAATTCGTCATAAATTACGTACGATTTTTTTTCTATTTATTCCGGTATATATTTTTAAGAATTATAAATATGATATACTGGTTGCGATATAATAGTGAATAAATTATTTTTGAAAGATCAAGAAAATATTTACTATTTTTAATATAAAATAATTACCAAATGTATTGGTTAAATTAAAAGGAAATCTTTTTCGCGTTCAGTGTGTTATTACAATAATTTGTGTTATTAAAATAATTTTGGATGAATACTTTATCATTATTATATATATATATATATATATATATATATATATATATATATATATATATGTAGAGTCATCCAAATGTGACGCCTACATTTGTATTTTATTTAAAAGAACCAAAAGAAACTATACACATGTTTCCTTATACACCACCCTATACATAAGTTTCTTTTTCATAAACCACAAAACTAGGCATCACATTTGGAAAAACCTATATTATTAAATATAAATATATAAACTGGCCAAAATAAAATTGAAGTGTTTAGACAAAAATTTACTTGCTATCTATTATTTACTACCCTTCAGTTTCATTTGGGCTCTTATCTCTCTCTCTCTCTCTCTCTCTCTCTCTCTCTCTATATATATATATATATATATATATATATATATATATATATATATATATATATTATTAACACTCGTTAGAGAGAAAGTGCTTTCGATGATCAGTCAGTAAATATAGGATAAACGTAGCTCTAGCCGAAATAAAAATAATCTATCTAAGAGAATAAACTTTGAATAACAAATCCTAACCAATCCGTCTGGTTAGAACTGTAAGTATAAATAAATACCAGTAAATGGTAACATTCAATAAGGCTTTCAAACAACAGTGGGATAATAAAAGCTTATAAGATGACGATACAAATTATATATATATATATATATATATATATATATATATATATATCAACCTCATTCTATCCACTACTGATTAAAACTTCTCCCAAAACCTTCCACTTCGAACAATCTAATGTCTTTCTCTTGTTTTCAACGTTGAAGAATATTTTATGTCTTTCTCAATTTATTCTTGTGTCTCTTTATGGATCTTTTGTGTATATCTGAATTTCCAAACAATTTTTCTTACCCGTCATTAATCTTCTTTTCTTACTCTAAGATCCATAACTTTTGTTTCATTTTTCATCCATTCGTTTTTCTTTCTCTTACTATCTGTTATACCAAACATGTATCTTTACATGCTTTGTTATGAGGTCTGGATCCGCTAAGTTATTCTGGACTTAAAGATCTATGATTCACTGGCACGAATGAGAACTAGTAGGATGAATTGATCAAAAATATTTATTTTTAAACATAGAGAAATATAAAATTTCAAAATGTGAGAATTTATTTAAATCTTTATTAACTCATTTTTGTTCTCTTGTTCACTTCATCTATTAATATTCCGTCATTATTAATGAACTGTACTAAATATACACTTTTTTTCATTTATTAATATTTATTTTTAGATTATGAATTATCCTAACTATATATGTATATATATATATATATATATATATACACCCGCCCCTCAATTTACCCAGAGTATCGGTTCCATGTGGATTTGTTTTACGCGAATGAAAACCGCGTAAATTGAGTCGGTCAGTATAATAGAAAAAATATTGGAAATAAAAGTTAGTAAAATTGTAGAAACACATATTTATTTCTCATAGCTTAACAAGAAAATAATGACGTTTTAGAAAATAAACGTAGATAAATTATATTCGATGTCACTATCGCTACTGTAATTCAAAACAATCAACCTTTTATATATTTATATCGTGCTTTTATACGTTCAAGTAAGAATTTACGTCACTCTGATATATAATAAATTCCATGAAAAATTATATAAAATGAAATCTATCTGACCGCGTATAAGTATAAAAAGTGCCGCGTAAATCAATACCGCGTAAAAAAAGTCTCGCGTAAATTGAGGGACGGGTATATATATATATATATATTTGTTTCTCAGAGATTTTAAACAGTACAAAGAAACAAGTAAAATACATATAAGAAATAGCATCTAGAGACAGATAGAAAAGAGTAGAAAATAAAAGTTGCATACGTTATAATGAAAGTGAAAAATTTTAAATGATAATGGATAGATCATAAAGTAAAAAGAAAAGACAACCGATAAAGAAGAGAAATTGTTGATTGCAAATCTAGAGATATTTAAAAATACATGAAGAGACTTTTAGACTGATGGAGAGAGACATAAAGAAATCTTCTGAGTAGAATAAAAGCGAAAAACATTGGAACATTCAAAGTGGAGGAATTTAAGAGAAGCCTTTATATAGTAGTGAATAGAAAGAGACTTATACTCTCTCTCTCTCTCTCTCTCTCTCTCTCTCTCTCTATATATATATATATATATATATATATATATATATATATCCGCAAAATTTGCATTCTTTTATTCACAAATAAATTCTCAATTATCTATTAAGTAATTTTATTAAGTAAGAAATATTTTTACATCATGCATTATTCAAATATTCTACGTTACTAATTGAGTTTAAAAGAAATGTTTAATTTTTCTGTTATATATATATTCTATATTTAAATACATTTACGTTAGTGAATCACTAAATTTACCCTCAATAACACAAAATATTATAAATATGTTTAACAATTATTTATTCTTCATTTTGTTCGATGTTTTACATTCTGATAGTCAACCCATTAATACAGCCTTATATAGGTCATCCAAATGTGACAACTAGATTTTTGTTTTATTAAAAAGAAACATGTGTATAGGGTGGTGTATAGGAAAACATCTGTATAGTTTCTTTTTAATAAAACTCAAATCCAGGCGTTACATTTGGATGATTCTCTATATGACATGGCCATCGAAATACACATCATCAAATAATGTGAACAATAAATGATTATTGAACACTTTTATAAAATATCAAAATGTTAAGCAAGTATTTAGTCTGTGTTAAAGTAAATTTATGGCGTTATTAAACATACAGTGATTTTAATCATTATTTAAAAAAAATATTATAAAATTATTGCTGTAAAGTGAAGAAACTTTAAAAATAAAAAAATAAACAGTTAATAGCTTCTCTAAAAATAAAACTGTTGTACAGAATTCAATAACAATATTGTTTGAAGAAATGCATCTGCGAAGGATATATCTTATTCGGATGAGAAACCAATTTCACAAGTGAAATTGATCCAATGCCAGTTGATGTACGATGATATTGTTTTATGTGAATATAGCTTGAAAATCCACTGAACCGTGCGTACTTCAATACAACCAAGTACGTATCATTGTAACCAAGACTCATTGTTTCTGAACTGAAAGCGACAGTGGATCTAATAGACTTACCAACTCAATTGTACAGCACCATACAATTATTGTCAGGTTCGAGTGATTGTATGTCTGTGTACAAGTAATTTATGTCTGTCTAAATTGTCTTCTTTTATGATAATTTGATACACTTTCGTATTTTTGACGCGATCAATATGCTTTGATAACTTTTTTTGAACGTTATATAATCATATTTTTCATACATGAACTTCATATATATATATATATATATATATATATATATATATATATATATATATATATATATACATAAGAGCAACAGCCTTTGTCTACTCAATGCTGAATGAAATTTTTTCCCAAAATTTTTCACTTAGACCGATCCAATATCCTTCTCTTCCAGTCCATTTTAATGAATTTTCTCTCAAAAAATCTTTATCCTATCTATCCATGGATTTCTTCCTAAATATTTTTATATATCTAAATTCCCAATCAATAATTTCTTTTGTCTATTGACGGTCTTCTATTCTTATTTTATGATCAAATTATTTCATTTCAAAATTCCTCAAATTTATTATAATTTCTGTATTTTTTTTGGAATTGTTCAATTCTCTTTCTATTTCTATTTGTTATTCCTAATATGAATCTCTATGATTACTTGTGTTGTCTGAAGTTGCTAAATTAATCTGATATTCAAGATCACTTGTATAGGATTTTCAATAAGAATGTCAAAACTTTAACAACTGACGGAAAACATATTTAATTTATTTTTAATCTCATATTGACATCTCAATTCAGTATAATTTAATAAATTATCAAGAAACGTTTAACACTAAAAAATTGTAAAAACTTCAATAGACTTACTGAAACAAGAGGTTAATGAATCCATTATTTCACGAAATGGACCCATCAATTGGCCACAAAGATCATATGATCTAACTCTATTGGATTATTTTCTGCAGGGTTATGTGAAATCATTAGTTTTTGTTGATGAACCACAAACAACAGAAGCATTAAAACCTTTTAAATCATAAATTTCATCAAAAATACGCCTTTATTGGACGTTTGCATTCATTTTAAACAAATTCAGGAATCAAAGAAAAATTTACAATGGAACAACGGCAGACACGTGTTCCACTAGGTACATAAAAAAACGTTGACAGTAAATGACAATATTATCTGTGCATTCAGTTCTTACTATTTGGGTGCACTTTATACTTATATATATATATATATATATATATATATATATATATATATTTATATAATTAAATAAATATATATATTAAAATAGTTCTGCATTAAAACATTCTAGAGAAAACGATCTAAAAACTAAATTTAAATAATTCAGAAATCACAATTAACATAGACATAAAAAAGTGATATCAAATTATTGATCTACTTCTATATTTGATTTATGTTGTATAGAATTTCATATCGAAATATCATGAATTTTGCTAATGAATTTCCTTGTTACATAAAAAATTCTAAACATTGAAACTTTCTATAATTGTATATTTGTGTTTAGGTCAATGTCTAACACATGAATTATTACGAAAAATGTATATTAATCATATAAGAATGATTAGTATTATTACAATTCTATTCATCCTCTATTGTTTTCTCAAATCTCGATAACGAGATCCAATATTATTGAAACTATAAAAATGAATTTCGAAAAGATTTTTAATCTTCGAACAATTATTCTAGGGAATATCCTCATTTTATATAATAGTCTGTAAGTTGTTTCGAAATAACCTTATAAGTGTGTGAATAAAATTGATAGGTAATAATGAAAAAATACTTCCTACTGATTTTATCCTGCTGTTAATTCATTTTTACATAAATGAACCATTCTTTAACAATTCAAGATTTTATTCAATAATTACTAATTGTTTATTTTTCTCACTGATGGAAAATTCAGCAGTATTTTAAAATTTATATTTTAGAGATTATTAATATTTTTTATCGAAATTCAGTTTAGTGATTAATAATTTTTAATAGTTGTACATAAAAACTAAATTTTATAATTGGGTTAATTTTAAAAATATTAATATATTATCCACATTCTAATAAAAGTGTTGATGGGTTCTTTTCCTATTCCAAAAATTCACTTTAACAAATTATTATATACTGTATTTTTTTAAAAAAATAATATTTGAATATTTTTAAAAAAATCAGTTAAATTTCCTTTCTTTTTTTCTTACTATTCTTGAGATACGTCGTTTGACCAATATTTATTTTCTTTTATTAAATACTCCCTTAGAAATTTTTTATTGTATAATATTTTTTTTAAAAAAATATTAGATATCCAAGAAAATTCTATTATTTTTGAGTATATTTATAATTCCAGGAGTTATATATATATATAATACATAATATTTTAAGTCGAATACATTAACCGAATGTCAAAGTATATACCTGTTTCATTCGTTCTCTACATCTCGTTGTATTTTATTTTAAAATATAATTTCAACCCCTCAAAACATCTATGCAAAATAATTTAATACATGCATATTTATGAATATAAACTTAGTTCTAACGCTGTTAAAGTTGCAAGAAAAAATTCTACTTCATACAATTATATCAAAAACGGCCCAGAGGTGATTTAAAAAATACTTCATTATATGAATTATTAGAAGATGAAACCAAATCAGTCAGATCGTCAAATGTAAATATCGACGAAATATAATGTAGAAATAAATTCGAATTTAACGTGTCAACATCTTGATGAAGAGTTCAAAGTGAGTAAGAAAATAATACGAAAATTTTGCAAATGGTACATCGTGCTTTAACTCTCAGCAACAAATTGAAACGTCTTAACATTTATGCATTTCTTATTTTACAGCTAAAATTGTAAAAATTTTTGAATCCAATTTTGAATTGTGACTAAAAATGATTTTTTTATTCCAACTATAAACATAGTTACTTCTATCATTAAATAATCCTTTACTATAAATATCTAAACCAAAATTGACTCCAAAAAAATTCTTTTCTGTATTTGGTGGACTTAAGAGAAATTATTCATTATGAGTATCTATAAATTGGTCAAACCCTCAGTGAATATTTCCAGTGAACAATAATAAAGAATGCATAATGAATTACAATAAAAACAACCAACGTTGTTAAATTATCAAACAATTTTATTTTTCAAGATAACGATCGGCCACATATTGTGATAATAATAAAAGAAAATATAACGAATTTAGGAAAGGACATTTTTCCCCATCCCTTGTATTCATCAGACATACCATTATTAAATTTCCACTACTTTTTGCTTCTGGATAACCCATATGCGCGGTAAAGAATTTAATATTGACACAATTAAAAACAGATGTTTTAGATTTTTAAGAAAATGAAATTTCTGAATTTTATAAAAAGAGATTCTATCAATTATCTTCTCGTTTGAAATAAGTAGTTTAATGCGAAAGTGGATATTTTAATGAATAAAGTTATTTGCGGTAAAAAAATATATAAGCGTTGTTATTTTAATCCCAAAAGTAGGGGAACTTTTTTAGTTACCTTATATTCAACGAGTATATTCTATTTGATAACAAAATAACGTATGAAAAATAATAACAACCATATGTATTTTATAAGATCATTGATTTTTGAAACTCGAGTATATACAAATCTCATTTATTATATAGGGTGACCTAAATAAGATTGAAGGTAGTCACAAATAGCAAGCAAATAAATGTATATTGAATTTTTTTAGTCTCATTAGGGACATCCTATACTTTGCAAATGACTATACTTTATTAATATTTTCTATATTGATTTTAACTTTAAAATAATAAACAATAAAGCAATAATAATGTTAAATTTTACAATTTGTTAATGATGATACAATCAATGCAGAAAAACGTGTCGACAAATAAAGTAAATGAAAAATTACTTTTGAATATTATTCAAAATCTTGTAGCGTTGTGATTTATTTGTTTATAAGATTAATTAATAAAATTTACAAATCACACAATATAATTATATTTTTATAAAAAACAATATAAAATGTTCGAGTGTGTATACTCAATGCAAAATTTAGTAAAATTCAGAATGTTTATTTCTAGAAAAAATATAGAATTTTAAAAAATAATTGATATTATGAAGAGTTAATTATTTTTATGATTATTTTCAAATTATTAATTGTCAATCATAAGGATTTTATTTCACGATTCGTTAAAAAAATCAAGAATCAATAAAATATTTCTAATACAAAATTATAAACCTTATATTTAGAAATATAAGATATTTAATATGTTTATCAGAAAAATTAGATTAAAATGTTTATTATGCATAATTTTAAATAATAACAAATTTATTAATGAAGTTGAAAAAATAATTATAATGAAAAATTAAAATATCAAAAATTCTAAAATATAATTGGTGAAAAATTATATGTTGTTTTATAAAACATTTGTGTGAAAAGTCATTTTAATAGCATTTTTCAAACATTCTCTAAGTTTTTAATTGTTCTTATAACTGTAAAAAGTATATTTTTTTGAATTATTAAAAAAATGATAAAATAATCAAAGTAATATATTCTCAGTTTCATTAAAATTTATAAGGATCTAATTTATATATATATAAAGATTTAATACAGGGTCATCCAAATATGACGCCTAGATTTATGTTTTATTAAAAAGAAACTACACATGTTTCCCTATACACATGTTTCTTTTTAATAAAACACAAATCTAGGCGTCACATTTGGATGACCCTTATATAATTTTAAACAAAATTTAAAAAATATTCTTAATGGTTCTTTATATTTTTAATTTAATAACTGTAAATAAAAATAGATTTATTTTGTGATTCATTATACTTACTATTGAATATTGTTTACCATGACATTTCTTCCAAAAACCGCGTTGTTTCTCATAAAATATTTTTCAGTTTATATATGGTACAGCTCGTATATATCTTTTAGAATTTTCCCAAATTTACCATATACCAAATATCACATAACCGAATTAAGAACCACACAAAACCAAAAAAAAAATGACAGCACACACACAAACACGCTCACACTTGAAAATTACGCGAAAGCCACAAAAATCGAACGAAATATGGACCGTCTCACCTTTTCAACTGCGCTATCTCTGGCGGCACAGTTGCGATTCGATTATCGCTCAGATCCAGTGTTTTCAAAACGCGCAGGGACGTAATAGACGCGGGCACCGAGGCGAGTTGATTCGCGGACAGACGTACACTGCGCAGCGTATCGCGAAAACGCACCAGAGGATCCAACGCGCTCCGATCGTTGGTGAATCGGTTGCGCGATAAGTCGATTTCTTCGAGCTGTTCCACCGATGACGTCGGCGACTGCACGCCGTTCGTTAAATGGGCAGAGATGGCGGACGATGTGGCGGTCAGTGTTGCCAAAACGCCGTCCGGTAATCGCTCGAGCGAGGAAGCACTTAAGTCGACACGCGAGCATGTTGAAGACGGAGCTTGTGCGCAATTAGATATATTTGTGGCCTGAAAAACATATCATATTAACATATACATTCATATGTATACAATAAGACGAGCAAGTTGTAAGATACACGCATATGGTTCGCAAAAAAAATATAGAGTCATCCAAATATAACTTAGATTTGTATTTTATTAAAAAGAAACAAAATAAACTATACACATGTTTTTTTACACACCGCCCTATATATATATATATTTCTTTTTAATAAAACACAAATTTAGGTGTCACATTTGGATGACCCAATACAACAAATTAAAAATTATATTCAGAATGTGCTATATTTTCAGTAAAAATAAAATTGAACAATAATTTTTAAATTCTAATTGCTGTTATAAAAAATAGATAAATTCAAACAATTTTAAGTAAATACATCATTATTAGTAGCCAAATTAGTTGTAAAATAGACAAATTATATTGATTGATTTTAACAAAAAGGCTCTGACGATGATGGCATTGCCATCGAAATGCGCATCAGCCAACATAGTTATAAACAATAAGTGATAATTAAACATTTTATAACCATTGTTGTGTTGAAGATAAAAATTCATTTGTTTTAAAACCAAATTAGTCACTCAGAAAATGGCTAATTTAAAATTTGATACAAAATAAGATGTACCCTCAACAGAAATTGATTTTCGGCTTACAAGTATTGTATATGGGGTCATCCAAATGTGACACCTAAATTTGTGTTTTATTAAAAAGAAACATATGTATATGGTGGGTGTATAAGGAAACATATGTACAGTTTCTTTTATTTCTTTTTAATAAAACACAAATCTGGGCATCACATTTGGAAGACTCTATATTTTTAACCCAGGACACCAAATGTGGGTATTTATTATTAATTATATATTAAATCCTGATTTTCCCCATGATTTTATTAAATATATTTTAAATCCTGAAATTTAATAAAAAGCTGAGGCACAAAAATACTTCACATCAAATCCTGTCAACGTTGAACGTCGAAGGTTAATAACGAATACCACTTTTACTCGAATAATTATTTATGATTATTTGTTTTTCTTATCATGACAATTTAATTAATTTTTCTATAGATTTGATTCTTTTCAATAGTTTTTTTTAAGACTTTGTTGTTTTATTTCCAATACCTGCTTTAATAAAGTCTCTTTCTTTCTTTCTCTCTCACATACATACACAGCCACAGATGCACACACACACACACACATATATATATGTGTGTGTGTGAGTGTGTGTGTGTGTGTGTGTATGTGTGTGTAGTGACCTAAACGAAACTGAAGTATAGTAAAATTTAAGTAAATGATCTTAAGCAAGTAATTATGTGTTTTTAAGCACGTAAGTACAACCCAATATATCTCTCTCTATATATATTTAAAATATAATAATTCCATCGCAAAATTAATATCATTAATCTACTCCCATAAGGAATAATTACCTTCGAACTTTAATGATCAAACGAATATCATTCATGACTGAAAGTGCCATTTGAAGAGTAAGCGAAGCGAACGAGAGGCAGAGCTCCCCTCTGAAAAAAGGGGGTTGTCGAGTGTAGCAAAAAGACGACAAACCTGTGGTAAGAAATATATAATATATAATAAAAAGTCCCAGGGAAAAATCTGGGGATAGATATAACAGAGACATAAGAAAACTCGTAGAAATGAAATGAAAAACAAAAACATTGATTGGGTTAAACTGGAAAGTTTTGGAAAAGACCTTCAACCTATAATTGATAGAAAAATGCTACTATTGTTTTATATATATATATATATATATATATATATATATATGTATTTAAAATATTCCATCACAAAATTAATGTCATTAATCTACTCCCATAAGGAATGATTACCTCCGAAATTTAACGATTACAAACGAATATCATTCATGACTGAAAGTGCAATTTAAAGACTAAGCGAAGCAAATGGGAGGCAAAGCTCTTCTGTGGAAAAAGGGGGTTGTCGAGTGTAGCAAAAATACGACGAACCTGTGATAAGAAATATATAAAAAATCCCAGGGAAAACCTGGGGATAGATAGAAACAGAGACATAAGGAAACTCATAGAAATGAAATGAAAAAAAAAAACTTTGATTGGGTTAAATTGGAAAGTTTTGGAAAAGACCTTCAACCAGCAATTGATAGAAAAATGCTACTACTGTTGATATATATATATATATATTATATATATATATATATATATATATATATATATATATATATATATATATATATATATATATATATATATATATATACGAGGGTCATTTGATAAGTATGGTAAATTTATTTAATGTTTAATTTAATTAATTAATTAATTTTTTCAATTTAGTTTTTCTTACTTTTTTACCATACTTATCAAACGATCCTCGTATATGTATGTATAAAATAAAAATGTCACCATCCTTTTGATCAACGTGGTGAGTATGGCCAAGTGTTGGTGAATGAAAGCATTCAATGAGGATTTCTTCCAAAAATGGACTGATTTTAGTTAATATGATGATATAATTAAAATGTGTGTTGTGAAAAACATTTTAAATTTATGTCATATATAAAAGCTATATAAACAGCAATGTATATACATTTTTATTAAAATAACATATTCATTTCATAACCAAACAATAATAATAAACAGAGTTATTTACAAATGTATGTTAATATTTCAAAGAAAAATGAATAAGTTGATTAGTAATAATTAAAATAATTAGCTATTACAAAATCGTTAATGAATTTAAACATTTCAACAAATCTTTCGTCTAAATTATATTTCTTTTCAATTATTCATGCAGTATGATTAAAAAATGAATATGCAAAGGATATTTCAGATATTAAGACATTGTTTATAGAATAATTAATCATTGGTCAGTTTTAAAAAGATGCCGCCTGCCAGTCATAAAAAAATAATTAATTGTTATATTCAATTAGAAAAGAATTGTTAAGATACTCAGTAGTATAGAGTTACTAGAAATTGATATCAATTTTTGAAATTTGTAACACAAGTTAAATCAAGCCAAATAATCGTTAAATTTTTATATTAAAGAAAAAATGAAATCTTTTACAGTGAAAAAGATAATAAAAAATGACAAATACAACAGGTTTTCTTAATCGTCATTGAAATATCTGATTTCGAGTCGAGAAGAAAATTTTCTGTACTTATTTTCTAAATGTTTTATTTGCTTAATTTTATTTCATTATATTAACTTCATTCGAAAAGATTTATTTCGCTGTTGCTTGTGAATTTTAATTACCAGTTTAAATAAAGAAATTATTAATCTCGTTTTCATATTATTTTATTTTACACAGATATATATATATATATATATATATATATATATATATATATATATATACAGAGTCATCGAAATGTAACGCTTAGATGTCAACAACATAATATTTACACGTCATGTCTTCTTAAATGACATAATAAGCTTTTATATTTTAGTAGAAGATTACAATTTTCACCATAGATAAATATACATTGCAGCAACTTATTTATATTATTCAAACTTATTATGAAAATTTACGATTTTTGAAAAATACCCATAGCAAAATTCGTAATTTTTTGCTGTAAATAATCGATCAAATCAATCTTCAATTCAAAGATTAACAAAAAAATCAAAGAAACTGGTTATGTTATTGATAAACCAAAAACTATACGCTCAATGAAAACATTGCTGCTGTAAGTAAAAGTGTTGAAAATGAATCGACAACATCAATTTCACGTCGTTCACAAGAATTGGGCATATGTTATGGCTCTTTATGGAAGATTTTACATAAAGATTTGTATTTACAGGAGTACAAAATTCAATTAATCCAGGAATTGAAAAAAGAGATAATTTCAAACGTTGTAATTTTACTAATTATATTATTGAACAATGAATAGCAGATCCATTCTTTTCAAGCAAAATTTTGTTTAGTGATGAAGTTGATTTAACAATGGATGGATTCGTTAATAAGAAAAATTGTCATATTTGGGGTGATAAAAAACCTCGTATTATTCATGAAAAATCTCTACACCTACAAAAAGTCACTGTTTGATGTGCATTTTGGGAAAATGGAATCATTGAACCATTTTTCTTCGAAGATAATGCTGGAAATTCTTTTACTGTGAATTCTGAGACATACCAATGAATGTTGAGTGACTTTTTATAGCCAGAATTGAATAATATTGATGTATCTGATATCTATGTTCAGTAAAACGGTGCTACATGTCACATAACTCGAAGAAACATTCTGTTTTTGCGATCGAAATTTCATCAATGTGTAATTTTACAAAATGAAGAATTCAATTGACCTCCAATATCATGCAATTTAACATAATTAGATTTTTTTTTAAAAAAAAAGTTGAGTCTGTGCTAACAATTCACAAACAATTAATGACCTAAAGAACAACATTCGAGTAGTAATTCATAAAATAAATCCAGCAACATGTCGAAAAGTCATTGAAAATTTCGATATTTGAATTGATGCCTGCAGATGCAGTCATGGTAGACATTTGACATTTTCCATTTCTCATATAATTGTAATAAATCATATTTTTAATAAAAAAAAATTCAAACAGTTTATGTTTTATTGAAAAGAAACATGTAGGCGGTTTTTTTGGATGACCCTATATATATATATATATATATATATATATATATATATATATCAACACATGTATATATGTACACATATTAGTTGGAGTTATTATTAGATCATTAAACGAAAGCAAAGTTCCACAAAGATGATTCACTGAGATAGTAATTGCAAACGCAACTAACCAAATCACTACATTATTATGGACGCCATTGTTATAATTTATTCTTTTTTATTACTTCGTGTTAATGAATAGAATATATTAACGAATCGATTGAGTGTTTTGCACGTTCTTGGAATAGCATATCTGTTCCAATAGTACGATATTACAGTTACGTTATTAAATTAACTGAACTTCAGTTTGGTCTAAAGAACTCGACTTATAAAACTTTTCCCTCGTTTGTTAATTTATTATTTGTTTGTATGGAAGTGGTACGCATAATCTTATACATACAATATGCGTAGACTAATTAGTTTCGTGTTACCGTTTCCTAATATTTTGATAAACATCATACTAATTTTATATTTTTATGATTAATATTAAATATTTTTTAAAGTTATATCGTTATGTTTTGCGATTTGATTTTTAAAAAATTGTATTAAGATATAAAATTCTTTAATATTATTTTAATTACGTTACAAATTTCAATTTTGAATAATCAATAATTTGTTAAAATTCGGTTTTATAATATTTTAAAATAAATTAAAACCATCCAATATTTATTTAGATTCTTTAAATATATTAATAGTTAATGTAGATATATTAACACATTGAATACCATGGGGGTCACTGGTGGCCGGCACTCAATTTACCGGTAGTGCTATGGGGGTCACCAGTGACCGGCGATACGATATGTATTCCATAATAACAATTTCATGTCGGCGCCTTGGACAAGTTATGTAATATCAGTGCAGTATTTAACATGTTAATAATCACTACCAAAAAAGTAAACAATAATTACTGAAACATTAATAAAATATTGTTATTTTTATGATTGATTTATGAAATATTAAAAATGAAAGTAAAAAACTTTATACATGATTATTTTTTAAACAGAAATATTAACTTTAATACTACAATTATTTTTTAAATAAATTCTTAAATAATAATTTTATAAAATATAGAGTCATCCAAATGTAAAGCCTAGATTTGTGTTTTATTAAAAAATAAACATGTGTATAAGGTGGTGTCTGAGGAATCATGTGTATAGTTTTTTTTTCTTTTTAATAAAACACAAATCTAGGCGTTACATTTGGATAGCCCTATATAATTGATTTTAATTTATGGAAAAAATTAAGTTTCAACAAATTTTTTTCATTCAAGTAAATATATGATAGCCCAAATGAGACTGAATACTTTAGACATACATTTATTTGCTTACTATAATTTACTATCTTTCAGTCTCATTTGGACCAACCTTTATAAGAGAATAGCAATAATTTTTTTGTAAGGTAACTCCTTATACATGTTACTTATTTTTGGGGCTGTAATGAATTCGTTTTAACTCAAATGAATAGTTTTTTCCCAAATAGCATAAGACTATAAAAGTTTACTAAACCATTAAAGCTAAATTTTACAATATAGCACTTTGATATTGATAGCATGAATATAAACCTTTAAAGAAATGTAGTAAACAAAAAATGACTATTGTTGGAAACTCTATGAAATCTTGTGTATAGGGTTTTCCAATGAGCACTTCAGAAATTTAAATGGAAATGAAATAAAAATTATTTATTTTTTTCATTTTATTGTTTTTAAGTACATTATATATCATTTGTGATAGAATACAATTTCATTCATATGAACACCACGACTTTGAGAAAGAGCATTCATTTAGTACAATTTTTAGTCACTCTTTCACATAATTGTGGTCCAATTTCATGAATTACACGTTAAATGTTTATTTTTAATATTTCTGTTACTTGTGGTTTAAAGCATAAACCAATGATTTCACATATCCCCACAAAAAATAATCCAATGATGTTAGATCATATGATCTTAGTGGCCAATTGATGGGTTCAATTCGTGAAATAATGGACTCATTAAACTTTTGTTTTAATAAATATATTGTTTCCGTAGATGTATGGCACGTAGCACCGTTTTGTTGAGATCATATATCGTGCAAACCATTTTCAATCGTTTTTGGAAAAAACATCATTAATCATCATTCGGTAACGCACTCCATTTAATGTAATATGATCTCCAGCTTTATTTTGAAATTTTCACTAACAGAGACAATGTTGAACTCACTTCTTGCATTTATTAGTCTTACAGGTACTGCTGTATTATGAAAGATTTTTTTTTAATTTTTAAATAATTCATTTAATAGCTCTTTCACTTGGATGATTGTGTTGAGTTTTACGAATCGAACATGGATTTTTATTAGTTTTTATAAAAACTAAGCGTTGTTGAAGTGTTAAACGTTTTATGATATACTGAGATGAAATATCAAAACTAAAATAATATATACTGAGTTGAAATATCAAAATGAGCTTAAAAAAATCAAACATGGCTACCACCAGCTGTCAAAGTTTTGAGATTCTTCTTGAAAAACCATATATACTATATAATATTTAAAGAATAAATCACATTTATTAACTTATTATTTAGAAAAAAATCAAACATGTAATAAATATTATAATGCTAATGCTTTTACAACTTTATTTTTTAAAAAATAATATATTTTTTAATTTTAATACTTGATTTTCTTCGATCATTTAGATTGATATTATATTTCGTAGATTTAAACAGTTTTAGAAGGAAATTTATTAAATATTCACATAGAAAGTTTTTCAAACATTTATTCTATGCTTATAAGGTATTTATTATTTGATAATATCGTTAAATAAATATTTGAAAGTAAAAAGTTATTTGAATCTAATCTATTTGAAAAAGATAATCATATTTTTAATAGAATTTATTTAAAATTATTCATTTTTATCAAACAATTAAATGAAACTTATTTATATAAATTATACTAAAATATTCATTTGTGATATATTTATATCATCCATTTAAATAATTCAACATTGTTTAAATACTTTTACGTATTTTACAAAAATATTTTTCAACTTTCATATATGAAACTCCTTTCTAATTTTTAAACTATTTACCTTTCTTTTAAATATGCATTATGACAATATAAAATAAAATGTCGAGCAATTTGTTTATCACATGTGGCACACATAATTTTAGACCATTCATTTTCGTTTTATTTTTTCACATAATTATATGCAAGTTTAATGTCCAATTTCAGTCTCTGTATAATGACAGCATTTTTATTATTAAAAGTGTTTGAATTATTCACGTTTGATATTTGTTTGACTCTCTTCAATACTTCTAGAATGTCTATTTAAAAAATACAATCTTTATTGTAGTTTCGAAATATGTAAATAACTCATTTCCGTATCGAAGTGAATGCAGTATTTAAATTTTTGATTGAAATAATAATAATTTGTGTTCATTTTATTTTGCTTTGTTAATATTTCCGACAGTTGTTGACACTTGTCAACAATTTATTTTGTAATAATTGGTTTAATATCTAAAATAGTTTTACATACACAAATTATTCACTTTAGCATTACAATATAATCAATAATTATTAACATTTTAAATAAAAACTTTCTATTATGTATAGTCATTGATTTTAAATAAAAATATTTGTATATTTTCTGAATTTATTTTTTTATATATAATATAATATATTATTAATAACATATTTACCTTTTTCTCCGCTTCCAATTCTAAAGAATCAGCTTCCGAAACCGTATCATAATCCAACACATGATCAGTCTTTTTATTAATTTGCTTTGTCACACTATGCCACGACGTATCTAAACTAGCCATTAAAAACATAACTCATTTATATAAAATTAACTGTTCGTTGGAATTTCTCTCACGATTGTCATAAACGTGCGTACGCGTCAGTTCATTCAAACGAAATAATTTTCATTTCGTTTATAAAAAGAATTTCACTACAGCATCTTAGTACAACTGTTTAATTTACATCCACTCGTACATTTTTATTCGACAAATCTCCTTCGCACTTTACATAAATTAATTAATTTGTTTGAATACATTTGAATCTGATTTGTAACTTGTTAATAAATTAACAATAGTTTTGTAATTTAAACACTTCCTAATTTCCGTTTAATATTAAATTCGTGCTGTGTTTACATAATTTATTTACACGATTAGCATTTATATTCAAGTGTATGGAACCTGTATTGTTTTAAGTAATTATTTTTATTACCAGCGATATTATTTTAGATATTTATTAATTCTCAGATATGAAAACGATACGAGATGAAATCTTTTAACAAAATACAGACACGAATTAAACGTAAGTTAATGTGCTTCCGTTTCCCACCCTATGAGTTCATATCATGACGTTTTCGAATTGATTTTAATACTGCATCCGTGTTGATTTGAATAAATTAAAAGGGAGGAAACATTTGTTTGTAGTTAAAGGTTTTCATTTTGGCAAAGAAATAAATCTAAACTAAAATATAATTTAATTTTTGTAATTAAAATTTCTACTTCCATATCTGTATACTTGAATATAATTATCCATGATACAAAACCTCTACGATATACTACTTGTTGCAAATAATTCTTTTTTTTATTAAAATCTCATAATTATTTAGTGTTTTTTAAACTGAATAATTTTATAGGGTTTCCTAAATAAGACTGAAGAATAATACAGAACAGCAAATGATAGCAATTAAATGTATATCTAAATCCTTTTGTTTCGTTTGGTCCACCATATAAAATCCTCATATAAAAAAAGATTTGTATTATTTGCAGCTTAAGATGATGTAAGCGTTGAAACTGGTAATACCATTATATAGTTTGGCCTATACGACACTAAAGGATTTAGACATACATTTACTTGTTTATTATCATTTACTATTCTTGACTTTCATTAAGTCTCATTCGGGTCACCCGCCATATAATATTTTAAATAATTATAAAATGATACTATTTGTTTTGGGAGTATGACGAATTCACTTTCATATAAATGAACTCTCGCCCAAATACCACAAATTCTTAAAAAAATGTTAAATAATTATTTATTGTTCACTTTTTTCCTGATACACATTTCGATGGTAATGCTATCACAACGCTCTGATAACGATATAATTGCTGTCGAAATGTGCATCAGCTTATAAACAAGGAAAATAAACAACAAATAATTATTGAACACTTTTTCAAATATCTTGTGATGTTGAGGTAATAATTCATTTATGTGAAAATATAAAATTACAATAAGAAAAATGTCATATATAGTTCATTGTACGAATCTGAGGGTTTAGTATTATAAAGAATGTAAATAGATCTAATAAAATATGTCCTTAATTATTTAACTCAAAAAGTAAAAAGTCAATATTTGATTTAGTAAATATTCAGTTAGTTTTTAGTAAATATTCTTTAGAAAATATTCAGTGTCATCCAAATACTCCTAGATTTATGTTCTATTAAAAAAAACTATACATATGTTTCTTTTTAATAAAACACAAATCTAGGCGTCACGTTTGGATGACCATATAAAATCAATAAAATAGACATGAACAGCAAATAAACCAAAACTGAAGACAATAGATAAACAAATAGAACATTATGAACTAGCGACCAATAATAGATAATAGTATTCTTTTGTGTGACATTCTTTGTGTTTCAAGAGACAAAAATAGACCCAGAAGAGGCCCTATCAAAAGAGATATTATTGTAAAGTATTTTCAAGGCGAGGATTGAACAAAATTACCCTTGAGCAAGAAATACTGAAAGAAACTTGGGAAAACATTTAGGAGAATCTAATTACATTCGATGAAACTTCCACCCAGCAGTGGGCTGATATAGGCTTTTAAGATGATGATAATTTTATATATTAGGTTGGCAAGTATCTCCCTTCCGCTTTTTTTTTTTTTGTACATAGCTGCGAAATTCAAAAGACCAGAAGGCGGAAGGGAGATATTTGCCAACCTAATATATATTTTATATTAGGTTGGCAAATATCTCCCTTCCGCCTTCTGGTCTTTTGAATTTCGCAGCTATGTACAAAAAAAAAAAAAGCGGAAGGGAGATACTTGCCAACCTAATATATATATAATATGTATATAAAATATTTTTTGTTTGTTAATAAAAAACTTATTTCCTTTTTTTAGTTTAAAAACTCAATATCTTTTTTTTAGAGACTTACAATAAAACCTTTAATATTAGTATTCCTTCTAGTCAATGATTTCTTTCTTGAGATCATTATGATTTTTGATTATTAATTAAAAATTTTGATAATGAATTTTCAACAAATAATTTTTAACACTACAATATTTTACAAACATGTTCAAGAAATGATAAATGTTTTCTTTACTTAATACAATTTTAAAAACGTTGCAGTTAAAGGACAATTTCATAACTACAAGAGTTTATATTATACATTAATTGGTAAATTGTTAACGAATAATTATCAATTGTTAAGTAGTAATTACTAAATTCACCAATAAAATGTGGTTTTGAGGTAATTACTCTACCATGAATAGTAAACTATCCACAATTCAAATCTGCATTCTGTATAATTTAAATTATTATTTTTTCAATCATATCATCAATTATAATCTATTTTTATAGTAGAACCTTCTTTTCATTCACATTCTCTATTATCTTTTATACTTCAATCATATTCACATCCTTGCTATTCAAATTAAAAATACTATTTATATTTTTTATTCGATGCAGAGAACGACTAATAGTTATTTTATATGTGAACTAATTTCACTTTTTTAGCGTGGCTCATTATCCTGTACCATATAGTTTTAATAAATGAATAATAAAACATATTTGGAAAAAAATTTAAATGACCCTTGCATGAATTAATTAAAATTCACTACTATAAACAATATGTGTATCTACTAAGCATGAATAATTTTAGAATTAATATGTAAAATTGTAAAAGTATATAAATAATTGTATGTATATAATATAATATAATATAAATAGGGCCATCGAAATGTGACGCTTAGATTTGTGTTTTATTAAAAAAAATATACACATGTTTCCCTATACACCACCTTATAAATATGTTTCTTTTTAATAAAACACAAATCTATCTAAGCGTCACATTTGGATGACCATATATATATATATATATATATATATATATATATATATATATATATATATATATATATATATATATATATATATTAGGTTGGCAAGTATCTCCCTTCCGCTTTTTTTTTTTTTTTTTTGTACATAGCTGCGAAATTCAAAAGACCAGAAGGCGGAAGGGAGATATTTGCCAACCTAATATATTAGTTCTACCAAAATGTCATATTATATTAGCACATAATTATTTTAAGCATATAGAAAAATATTTTAATGAAAGGTCATTTTTAACATTATATTTTATCATCGTGTCTTTTACACACATTGAAATTATTTTTTATCAATAACATTCACCAAGGAATAGAGAAGGAATAATATCTGTTGATAAGATTATATATTTTTCGAAGATTAACATAGAAAGAATGTTGTAGAAACGTATAGAAATTGTTAAAATTTTTGGGTGCAAACTGATATCTAAAAAGATACTCGGATGATGATTCAAAAAATTTAAGAATGAAGACTTTAACCTTAAAGATGAACTATGCTTTAAAAAATCTTTTGTGATAAATGATAATATTCCTCACAACATTTTGGAAGAAAAACCATTTTTATTTATATCAGAAATATATGCAAGTATAAAAGATTGGTACCACATAAATTGGCTATTAGGAACAGACAGGATCGTATAATCGTTTGCTCTTCTCTAGTTTTACAAACTAAAAATGGATTCTTTTTGAAATGCCTTATAAATAGTGTTGAAAAATGGATTACATATGAAAATGTAGAATGGAAAAGAGGATACTGAAAAACTAGACAACACGTTTCATTCACATTTAAAATGGGTTTAAGTGTTAAACAGAGAATGTTTTCTATATGGTAGAATATGAAAAGACAAATTTATTATAAACTTCTAAAGTCAAAAGTAATGATTAATTCTGAAAAATAGTGTCAACATTTGGACAATTTAAAAAATAACCTTTGAAAAGCGTCCAGTTTTCATTGATAGGAAGTAAACTATCTTACAGCATTATAACGTAAGGCAACGTATTTTTTTAACAACCCAAAGAAAAATAGCTGAACATGTTTGTGAAGTTTCAACTCATTTAAAGCATTTCTCAAATATAACATTTTTTAATTACTTTGGCTCTAATTTTTTTTTAAATGGAAAAACAATGAAGATTGAAATATGAAAAAGACACTGACTGAGTGTTTAGTGTTCAAAAACGAATAATTTTATCGAAAAGGAATTCAAAAGCTTTCATTAAAATGGAAATAAGTTGTTCATATTATTGTAAATTAAGCTATTAATTAAATATTAATAAGCAATATGAAAATGTATTTTTTAAAAAAATGGATTGAACTTTTTTGTAAATTTAATGTATATATATATATATATATATATATATATATATATATATATATACAAAAAAAAAAAAAAAAAAAAAAAAGCGGAAGGGAGATATATATATATATATATATATATATATATATATTAATTATATTAAAATAAATATATAATTTATTTTTAAAAGAAAAGTATTAGAATATTTCTACATAATAACACATATTTTTGTAATAATTCATTAAAATATGTATTAAGTATAAAGAATACGATTAAAATTTTGAATTTATAATTTGTCGTTCATAATATATACATACAAAACATATTTACATATTTGTGTGTGTGTGTGTATATATATATATATATATATATATATATATATATATATATATATATATATATATATATATATATATATATACTTGAAATTATTCAATAAAACCGATACACTTAAGCACACAAACGACTTGTTTATAAATTCAATAATTTCACTTTCCGTACAGTCGTACAGACTGTTACGTACTCATTTATTATTATTTTTTAAACGAATTACGGAAACGAATTTATGGCCAATTTATTACTCAACAATATACTCATTTATCGGTACGATTTTTTTTAATAATTTATTTAACTTCATGCGACGTTTATTTTTTTTTTTAGTTATTGATTCCGGGATGTTTAATGTGATACGGATATTGATTTCTATTTTCGGCTTATATTATTTTTTAAACAATATTTAATAGAGAGATTATTTTCAATTTGTATAAAATAAAAAGAATGTTAATGTTTGTACATTCGATAATTATTTTTATATATCGATAGAGAAAGTTGTGTGTAAAAAATGGTATATATTTAACAAAATTATATAAACATTGTATCATAAACATAATTTTATTAATTAATTCCAATTTTTTGAGAACACACAAAAATATTTTTTTAATATCAATTTTTTAAGTTTTTAGCTGAAGTGTTTAAAAAAATATATTTTTTCCGGGAGTAAAATTTTACAGGATTAAACACTTCCACATACTAAAAATATAGAGTCATTCAAATGCGATGTTTTGATTTGTGTTTTATTAAAGAGAAGCAAAAGAGACTATACACATGTTTTTCTATAAACCACCACCCTATACACATGTTTCTTCTTAATGAAACACACATCTAGGTGTCACATTTGGATGACCCTATACTTTGTAAAAGACAATAGTCACTAATTTTCTATTTTTTCAGTTAATGTAAATTTTTAATTCAGTGTTATTTCCACATTATAGCTATATAAAATATTTATATTGATATTAAATTCGATAAAAAGTAGAGAATAAATTATTATTAGACTTTTTAGAAAAAAGATGATAATAAAAAATAGTTTATTTTACACAAATCAACAATTTATAAAAAGAAAATATAATAACTACTTAACTAAGTAATTTATAAGAAAAAAAATTGTTGAATGTGAGAAATGTTTAATTAACTTACAAAATTGAAAAAAAATATGTTACATGAAAAAAAGTACCATAAAAAATCTTAAGTAAAATAAATAATATAATAAAAAATAGAACAGACTGAAAAATGTGACTTTTACTGAAAAAAGATAAGATGAACAAAATGGAAGATATTTTAACAGTTTAATACAACTATGGAAAATCATGAAAATATTCCCAAACCAATATATGTTTTATAATAATTAATAGAAATGTATATATAATTCTACATTTTTGTAGAACAAATAAAAAATAAGGAATTTTTTAATTCTGTTATTAAAATTTAAAAAAATTTTGAATAACCATTGAGTTTTTGAAAAAATAAGATATAACATTATTTATTGAAAAATTGATAAGAAACTAGTGTATATTAAAAAATAGGATTATTGTTTATATGAAGTCTATAAAAAAATCAGCTCGTATGAGTTAAACATTTTAATAAGTATTGATAAATTATTTCACAAACATCATGAAAAACAACTACTGGGCTAATTAATTTATAGTAATTTATAAAAAATATTGCTTTTGTTTATGATTAAATAATTAAAAAGTAACCAAAAAACTGGTGAAAAATGAAAGATGGAATAGCTATTTATATTCACCCATAAAAAATCAGAATATACAATTTGCAAAATTTTACGTATTGATAAATTGTTCCACAAATATCACAAAAAAATATTAAACTAATTGATTTCTATTTGTTTATATAAACATATTATTATTTTTTGTATATAAATTAAAAATATGTTATTTTGTTAATAGTTTTAAATTAAAAAGAATCCAAAAAAAATCACTATTCATTTCAATTTTCCCCACTTCTGATTTTTAATAAAAATAACGAACTATAATAAATTAACATCTTTGTTTATTAATCAATAATTATTTTATAAATATTATTAATAATAAACTAATTATCTACCTTTGTATTTCAAATTATTCTTTGATATATTTCTAAAAGTAAATATACTTCTATATATTTAAAATGGTTTGATATAAAAAAATATATTGGGAGAAATTTGAAAAATGTTATTTTTTACAACTGAAATAAAATTCATTTTTTATTCATAGAGATTATTTTTGAAACAGATAATTTATTTTTAATTGTTCCCTCATATATATACAGAGAAAATTTCTGAAACTAAATATTTTTTTGAGTAATATTTTCCTTTTATAATTTCAAAATAAATGTATTAATTGTTTAGATGTAGAATTAAAAAGAAGTACCTATTTGTTTAATTCAAACGTAAAATAAGCAAACATTTCAATCTATTACACAGTACAGTAAATATTTTCAAACGTATTAATTAAAACAAATGTACACACGCACATATTTTCGAAAAATCATTAAGAACAAAGTGTTAATAAAACCGTAATAAAATAGCAATCAACAAAATGTCACATAATCACAGCATTACTAGAAATCCGAGTCTACACAGTTTGGTAATATGAGACAAACTAAAGCTGGGAAAAAATGCTGTGACAATGCGCCCTATATGACAACTTGCGTTTTGCTGTCATTTAACTGTAGACAGTAATGATCAAACTTCTGACTCGTGTCAAATTTTCACACGCAACAGTGACTCAGAATTTTAGATAGAATTGTATGTAACAGAAAAAGATAACGTGTAATACTCGCACGTAGGCTAAATCTGGTTATTTTTTTTCTTCATAAAACAATTCTTTCTATGAATTAAGTACGTGAATTGTCGTCGCGTGCCTTTGTATAATAGAGATAGAAAATATAAATATATATAGAAGCAACTAGCCGTTTATAACGAGTGAAACAGATGGATAATTATTATATAATCTGCAAGGCGTTTTACTATTTTTCGGTTAATTTTAATGTCTGCACAAAATGTTAGATTCGCCAGGCGTGTCGATGAGTCAGTTGGATTAAAAATGATAATGAAGTTCGTATATTCAAATGAATCATATATTATGTAAATACATTCGTGTAATGATTGTATCATATTTGGAGTTGGGGTCAATGTAGTACACTATCATGTTTTGTTTGTACAATATATGTGAAAAATATTAGATTTGATTGTATATCATTTATCAACAAGAACTTAAACATTTAATACATTTTGTTCTAATAGCAAAATGTGTATAAAAAAATGTTCATTCAAAATTTTAATAAATAATTGTATTAAAATTTCTATTCATTTTTTTAAAAATATTAATATGATTTTAATTAATTATATCAGGATCATTGAAATATTTTTCTATTGGAATTTTGTTTTAATTTTTTAAAAAATAACAGTTTAGCATTCTAACTAATTTACTTTTTTAAAAAAAAAATCATTGACCTAACTCTATAAGGTTTATTCAAGTACTCAATACTTTATTATTGTCCTCTCTATATTTTTACGTATTTAAATAATCTTTTTAATGTAATTAATTTAAATAAAAGCTAGATTTCAAGTGAGTCCATTCTAAATACGACTTTATCACTACGAAAAAAGATTAAAATATTTTCTGAAATAGAAGTAGTAATTATTTATATATATATATATATATATATGAGGGTCGTTTGATAAGTACGGTAAAAAAGTAAGAAAAACTAAATTGGAAAAATTAATTAAATTAAACAATAAAAAAATTTACCATACTTATCAAACGACCCTCATATATATATATATATATATATATATATATATATATATATATATATATATATATTTATATTGTAGAGCAGGTGAGACTTTTTAGCCTTAGTAAAAGTAATCTGCCTAAAAGAGTAAATCCTAAATAAAAAATCCTCACCAACTCGCTCGGTCAGCGTGATAAGTATGATTAAATACCAATAAATGGTAGCATTCATTGGATCTTTCGTCCATACTGGACTGATTATAGCCTGATACGAAAATGATTATATAGGTGTTTTTAACGTGTAGAACTCTAAACTGAATCCCTATAGAAAGTTCTATTAAAAAAAACGTCTATATATATATATATATATATATATATATATATATATATATATATATATATATATATATATATATATATATATACACACACACACTTTTGCACATAAGTCATGGCACTCATGGGTAACAAAAGTAATTTATTGATATAATTCAATGAAGTCGTTAAATTAAAAACTTTTTTATTTAATTGATTGTAAATATAATATTAATTAGAAAAAAATATAAAAAACAATAATTAATTCTATTATATAGTAGAAATTGCTAAAATAAGCACAGTAGGTTACATTTTTACTTGGCAAATATAACATCAGAAGCAACAAAAATCAATTTATTCATTGCCAAATCGTTTAAATAAAGTTGTAAAAAGAAAAGAGAACAAACGAGATGTTAAACTCTTTTTTTTTAAAAAAATGGTTGATATTTTTTGCTCCAGATAAATGTAGCATATTGTTTTTATTTTAACAATTTCTATTATATAATAGAATTGATTATTTTTTTTTGTATTTTTTTCTAATGAATATTATATTTTAATCAATTGAATTAAAAAAAATATTTAATTTAACGATTTAATATTAAACGATTTTATTATGTGCTCCAATATATATATATATATTATATATATATATATATATATATTAGGTTATATATAGTATATGCCCGCTTTTTTTTGATGCTAATGAATAAATTCAAAATTTATTTGATTTTTATTATATATATATATATATATATATATATATATATATATATATATATATATATATATATATATATATATATATATATATATATATATATGAATATTATAAATATATTATTAATAAAATCGTTATTAATAAAATCGTTTTTATAAAATTTTTCATTTATATTTTTAATATAATTGAGTATAAATTTATTTTATTTAATTTTCAACTTGAAAAATGATTCAAAAATATTAATAATTCTTAAGAAATTTAAACAAATTTAATAGATTTTTAAATAGTTTAATAATTAATTAGCTTAAAAAATAACAATTTTTATACACTACACCGTCATTTTTAGTAATACTTTTTATATATAAGGTCATCCAAATGTGACGCCTAGATTTGTATTTTATTAAAAGAAACTATACGTATATTTCCCTATACACATGTTTTTTTTCAATAGCATACAAATCTGGGCGTTACATTTGGATGAGCCTATATTTTATCAATAGAATGACGTACATATAGCAACATTTTTTATGTTTATCTTATTACGTTGTTATTATGTAATAATATAAAACAATTTATCATTGTTATTTAAGCAAATTGCCAAGCGGACAATTTAATAATTTTGAATTTGCAGAAAATTACAAGAGATGCTCAATTTGTTATATTGGTCATTCATAAATACAATACGACCTCATTGACTATGACAAAATGGTCTGATTTTATCGCCCAATTACATCTGCTTACACATTTATAGAAGTATGCAGTTATTCGTAAAGGTTTATAAATAATAACCAGATTATATCAATAAATAAATAAATTATTTATATATATATATATATATATATATATATATATATATATATATATATATATATATATATATATATATATATATATATATATATATATATATATATATATATATATAATTTCTTAAAGACATTTTTAAATATCATAAAAAATTTTATGATTTAAAATAAACATTCTTATATTTTATAATTTTCCTCTCGTCTTAAGATTCATTGTCAGAAATAAATTAAACCAAACATAAAAGTTATTAAATTTACCTAATTACCAAATTAATTACTTTGGAGATATTTTTTAATATAAAAATAAAAATATACTGAAAATTTAAAAAATATTTGCTTTAATAGAAGTAAAGCATATAAATAAAACAACATATATTACTTTCGAATTAAACTGCAACATTAAAAATAAATTTAATTTTAAAAAAATCGAAATATAAAATAAATAGTAAATGCATATATATATATATATATATATATATATATATATATATATATATATATATATATATATATATATATATATATATATATGGGTCGTCTGATATGTATGGTAAAAAAATACCATAAAATTTAAAAATTTATTAAATTTTTCATAAATTTTTAAACCATACTTATTTACTATATATATATATATATATATATATATATATATATATATATATGTATATATGTATATAAATATTTTTCAAACCTTAAATCTTGTTAAAATTAGCATAAAAATTTATCAATTTACAAACAAATAATTATATGTATTTACTTACTTACAAAACATGGTTATTTTTTCCATAAATGTAAATGATATCAGTGAATTTTCGTCTAATGTAGTTAATATATTAAATTTTTTATTGACTAAAGTATATAGGTTCATCCAAATGTGACGCCTAGATTTGTGTTTTATTAAAAATAAACAAAGAAACTATACACATGTTTCTTTATACACCACCCAATACACATGATTCTTTTTAATAAAACACAAATCTAGGCGTCACATTTGAATAACCCTACATTTCGAGAATAAAATAAGAATATAATCAAAACAAAAATTGATAAAATTATCTTTTTTTGAAAATAATAATAAAATTGAATTGTATAAATATTTTTTTAACAAAATATAATAATACCAATGTAATAAATCATGAGAAAATAATATAGGCTAATACTTTATATTTTTCCAAAAAAACGAGTTATATATTTCTTAAAAATGATAATAGAATTGTGCAATAGTTTATACAAATTAATATAATTGTGTAATTAGACATATGAATTATATATTAATAAATTGTAACAATAGCGGAACAAATTATAAATAAATAATATAAAAAAATATTCTACATGTAAAAAGGCGAGTTAAAATAATTATTGTGGTACTTACTTCATTCAACCATTTGTACCACAAATCTCGATCCCATGTCCTATCGAAACCAAGATACACGTGCCTAGATTTTCGACCATTTTCTTCGCTAGTGCACGACGCTACCGCTTGCGGCGCTATTTCCAGCACAAGTTTACCAGACCGAGTTTCATTGTTCGTAACAGCACCGGCAGATAACACCACCAGTTCTGGTGATCCTTCTGAATTCGCTGATTAGAATTAAAAAAATATATAAAATAATTAATTATTTCAAAAAACATAAATACAAATCCATAAAATATTTACTTTTTTATATAAATTTCTTACCTGGATATACAAATAAAATGGATCCAAAAACAGCCAGTGGTCTCAACATCCATTGCGGAAACACTAATCCTTTGAGCACATAAACAAATCCGCATTTCTTATATCCTTCTAAAAATTTCACTGGCAAAGAAGGTCCTAGATGGAACCTAATCAAGTGACACAAATCTGGATCGATCCCCAGTCTCTCCCTTCTCGAACTATCCTCATATCCGATCTCACGCAAAAACTCATCCTGTTCTCCCAACGGCGTACAATTATCATCTAACCGTTTACTTTCACCTCCACCAATTTGTACATAAACTGTTAGTTCGGTCGGCAAACACAATAGTGAGACGAGATCACACACTGTCGTATTATAATCCAGTTCTACTAAACTGGATACATTGTTGCTCTCGACGCAAGAATATTCCGAATGCGCGCCGGCAAACAATCGGATCCAACCGGATGTTTGTTTCCCGCCATTATATAGGTTTGTTTGTAAGATGTCAAGGTCGCTGCTACGCCATTTTATGCCGCGCGTCGATGCTAAACGTCTCGAACGATGTCTCTTTAAACTAAGACTATCTTTGTTGTTCGTCTGTTTCGTCTCTGTTATTATTTCTTGTTTTTTATCGATCATCTTAATATCAGGATCATTGCTGGATTTACATTTCTTATCTTCTTGTGATGCTGAGTATTTCATTTCACTTTTATATGTTTCTATACATTATTTTTGGAAACGTCCTTTTGATAATCATTTTTGATACTTCTTTTAACAAATCATCACACAAACACTTTCTAAACGTTCATTAATATTTATATTTATTTTTGTTCCTATTTAAAATAGAATTATTTATACACTTTTTAATTAGTTTCTATTTCAAAAAAATTAAAACGATAAAATTTTCATTCTGAAATAAATAAGATATAAGACAATAATTAATTTCTTTTTATAAAAAATATTTTTTTTAAAAAAAGTATATAAAATTCTTAGAAATAAATTTGTTAGTCTAAAACAAACATGACAAAAATATTTATTATCAAGTTTATATTTTTTGAATGTACACTAATATCATTTTAATTACAAATTGCCGTTGTATAATATAAGCTAAATTTTTTTTAGGAAACTAGCAGTTTTTAGTATTCGAAATGCACTGTTTACTTAATTGAAATCCACTTAGTCTAAGTAAAAATGTTCTTTCAATTCACTGGTTACATAAATCATACAATTACTTTTTGTAATATATATTATATTAATTGCAACTATGATGTTTTATATGTCAAATTTTCGAGCAGGTAACTGAATTATACAATTATATGATGTTAAGAATTATAATCGTATTAACTGCATTTTAAATTTAACAGTTTTTTTGGTCTATTTTATCTCAGTTTTAATTCAATTTTTTTAAATTTAATAACAATTTATAACATAAAATCAAACAAATTACCAAATTTAAAATTAAAGTTTATTTAGTTAGTCATCGGAAAAAATCTATTTGTAATTTTTTAAATGAACATAAAATAATTTTAAAAAAATAATAAAAATTCAAATCAAAACAAATAAAATATTTATTTCAGTTTAGAATGAAATTTTAAATAAAATGATTGAAATTTTATTTTTTTTAATTCTTTGAAATATAGGGTGGCACAAAATAAACTTAATGATAATAAAGATAGTAAACAAGTAAATGTATGTTAAATCCTTTAATCTTATTTGCGTTATTTTCTATTTTCAAAATAAAATTAATATTATATTATTATATATGATTTTCCAATAATAATGTCAGAACTTTGACAACTGGTGACAGCTATGTTTGAATTTTTTTTGGTTAATTTTTGACATTTCAACTTAGTATAGTATGGCAAATTATTATAAAACGTTTAATACTTTAACAATTATGGTCAGTAATATTTTAAAATAATAAAATAAACAATTATAAAGCGAACACAATTTTATTTATTTCTTTTTCAAAACAAAATTTCAGGAAAAAGTTATATTCGAACTGTTGAGAAACTAAAAAATGGAATAGTTGTTGAAGATTTTTAAAATAATTCCACAATTTTTTACATAATAAGAAAACCTCAAACAGAAATAAACTATGATACAAACGAATAATTCATATTAACATCACAATATTTTATAAAAGTGTTCACTAATCACTTATTTTATTCGCTGATACACATTTTAACGATCATATGAGCATGATCAAAGCACTGCATCAGACAATATAGATTTTGAAAAGTAATAGATACCATAAATTATATAATACAAAATTCAAACGATGGTAATAAAGTAAATAAATTAATAAAGTAAATAAAAAGTAATTATTAAACACTTTTATAGAATTTTACGATATTAACATAAGTGATTTATTTGTAGTGTAGTATTAATCTATTTTATAAAATATTGTACTACTGTAATGAACAATTCATTTATGTTGAAGTGAATTTGCCACAGTACCAAAAAGAATATAAATTTATTTTGAAAAATATATGTAATGTGTATAAATTGCAAAATAAAATTATTTTAACAAATAATTTTTATTTTCAATCCTTTTTTTATTTCACTAAAAACACTATTATTAAATTCTTATTAATATTTTTTACGAAACAAATATAATAAGTTTATCAACAAGTACTATTCTTAATACTTTCACTTCTGAACAGTCGATATCCTTAGTTATTTTCCACAGATTAACTCATCACAGTGACAACTAATAATTAACTAAATCAACAAATCGAATCTCCTTTAAGACAACCCATTCTTTTGTAACACAAAACCGACAAAAATATTTAAATTTTATAAAAATAAATATGCAATTAGATTTTATTAAAACGCATTGATTTTCGTTTAAATATACTTTCTTATAACCAAAACTAAAATTACAACAAGAAATAAGTTCGTATCTATGAAAAAGAATTAAAATAAATATTAACATTCACGTTTGACCTAAAACCTCGTTAAAAAATTTACAATTATCTTTCAACTACGAAAATTATTTGAATGATTTAAATTAATTTACAGTTCCATACTATTACTTTCTCACAAAATATAATTTAAACAATACATATATATATATATATATATATATATATATATATATATATATATATATATAAACATGAGAATTTTTTCGATAGGGAAAGAAAAAGGCACTGATTCGCTTGAACTGGAAAGTTTAGAGAGATATTTTCATGTAGTAGCGATTATCTAGTAGATAAAAAAAGATGATAATTATACATACATATATATATATATATATATATATATATATATATATATATAATGAAACAATAGCACAATAGTAACATACAATAAATTTCCAGATCTGGAAAAATCGAACTATAAAAAATATAAATAAAGAAGTAAAAGAAGAATATCAATGTAAATAGAAAAAACATATACATGGAATGGAGGATGAAAAAATACCGAAAAAAATGGCTAAATACAAAACTAGGGGAAAAGAAGTATTGAAAGATGTAGAAAAAATTGACATAAAATTGATAACAGAATATGCTAGAGACTTATACTTGGAAAAAGAAAAAGGAAATAAATAAATAAAGGGAATTAAAAACTATATGTGTATATGAAAACTCAAATATCAATGTAAGTAAAGAGAACAAGTGTATAGGATATAAAATGAGAAAATGACAAAGGAAGTAGACAAATACAAAACAAAAAAAAAGTGTAGAGAAACATAAAAAATATTGAAATAAAATTTGCTCCCAGAATATATCAAAGACTTATACCTGGAAAAAAAGGAAATAAATAAATCAAAGAAGTTAAAAACGTATATATTACAATTCAAATATCAATGTAACTGAAAATAAAATGTGTATAGAATAAAAAATGGGAAAATTCCAGAGAAAGTGACCAAAAACGATTCTAAACGAAAACAAATGTAGGAAGACCTAAATAAAAAATATTGATAAAAACATTGATTACTAAATAGGCTAAAGACCTATAACTGGAAAAAGACGGAAATAAATAAATTAAAAAAATTGTGTGTTTAGGACAACTCATTAGCAAAATGGAATTTTAAAGTTAACAAGAGAATAAAAATGAAATAGTGTCGATTTGGAAAAAAATTAGATTGAATGAAATCAAATATCTTTCTACATTTTAAAAAACATTTCTTTTTATTAATGTATTCAATATGATGGCCATAAAGAGACTGAAGGATAGTAAAGGATATTAAATGATAATAAGCAAGTAAATATACATGTAAACCTTCCACTATTATTTGAGATACCCTTTATCTGTTTTCATATATATAATAATAGTAAACCATGGATTTAAATTTCAGAATAATTCATATTCTCCAGATATTACAGGGAAATATGGAATAATTATGTATGCTAGGAATAACACTTAAATACAAGAAAAAAAATGGAATGGAAAAAAACATAATGTTAGGGATGTTACAAAGGAGTAAAAATATTAAAATGGAAATAGACCAGTCATTTAACAAACAAATAAAGTTATCGATGGACAAAAGAAATCATTTATTTAGAATTTAAAATTAAAAAAAACATCTAAGAAGACATCTATGTATGAATAAAATAAAGGTATGAAAAACGTTGATGTGGAATAGAAGAAAAACGTATTATTACAAGAAGTATATACTTTTGGGAGGAAACTTGAATTATTCCAGTTATTATTATGAAGCTTATAATGATATATATATATATATATATATATATATATATATATATATATATATAACTCATCAGCCTCTTTATATTCACTACTGAATGAGGGCCTCTTCAACAATTTTTCATTTCAACCGAATCAATGATTTTCTTTTTCAGTCTATTCCAACAAATGTTATTATATCTTTGTCCTATCTACACATGAGTATCTTCCTGGACTTTCCTATATATTTATAATATTCCTAATCAATAATTTACCATAAGTGATCCCACCTTCTTGCTATATGACCGACTCATTACCATTTTAAACTTTTCATTTTTTCCTTAATATCCGTAACTTTTTTTTATAATTCACTCATTTGTCTTCTAATATTTTTGTATTATTCCTAATATACATTTTCCCATGTTTTTTGTGTTATTTAAAGTTTCTGAATATATTTTTTTATTGATATAAACTTTTTTTTCATATTTATAAAAAAACAAAATGTACAGGGTTTTCCAATAACAACATCAGAATTTTTACAGCTAGTGCCATGTTTGAATTTTTTAAACTCATTTTGATACTTCAACTCATTATATTATAATTTAGCAAATTATCATGGAACGTTTAATGTTTCAACATTGCTTAGAAATTGTAAAAACTTATTACAAAAATCCATGTTTGGTTCGTGAAACTTGAGCTCAACACTAAATAAAGAAAATTGCAGAATTTGGAGTAAAAGCAATCCACAAGTCATTGAACAAAGACCACTCCATCCACAGAAAGTAACTGTCTGATGTGTGTTACATGCTGGTGGTTTCATCGGACCATATTTTTTCAAAATGAAACTGAAGATCACGTTACAGTAAGTGGAGTGCGTTATCGAACCATAAATATTTATTTTTTTCGAAAAATTATTGAAAATGGTTGGCACAATATGTGGAGACAAAAGTTTAATGAGTTTATTATTTTACGAAATAGACCCATCAATTGGCCACCAAGGTCATATAATCTAACTCCATTGGAGTTATGTGAAATCATTAGTTTATGTTGATAAACGATAAAAAACAGAAGCATTAAAAATAAACATTGAACATGTAATTCATGAAATGGACCACAATTATGTAAAAGAGTGACTAAAATTGGACTAAATGAATCTTGGTGGTCATATGAGTGAAATTGTGTTCCATCATTAATACCATAGAATATGTTAAAAAAATAATTATTTAAATACTATTTGTTTTTTTCCACTTCAACTTCAGAAATGCTTATTGGAAAATCTTATATATTCACACAAATCAATTATCACCCTTAATATCACTAATAAACTATAAAGTAATTAATAAGTGAATACTGAATACTTTTACATCTCAAAGTGTTAAGATCTTAAGGGTGATAATTTATTTGTGTAGAAGCTAATTTGACATAATTTTAAAACATACAATAAAATGTACTATCATATTATTAAAAAAGAAATAAAATCGTTAACAATTTCAATTAAATACTACATTCAATAAATCAAATATTTGAATTAAAGCCAATTTATAAATTGACGAATTTATTTTTTTAAAATAGATTATTATTACAATATTTTTACTTCATAGTAGATATTTATTTCATTAATATATTTTATTACTTTATGTTCTTTTTCATATTTTATTCATTTTATAATTGAAAATTCATTACTTTATTTTTTTTATAAAAATATCTATTTTTTATTTATGACACTATTGTTATCAGAAAAATGTTTAAATTTATATTTAGGAAAAAGAATTATTTGCAAAGTATTTTATAATAAACAAATTTAATATATATATATATATATATATATATATATATATATAAATTTTAAAAATAAAATTTACACTATTGAAAATCACAGCCACAGAGTAAACACATCACGACCACTAGCAACAATAGTCAAACGCAACAATGCATACAATTGAATTGACGTAATTGTTAAAGATCGAAATTACGTCGGAATGGAACCACGCACAGCCCATTGAACACTTACTGAAGCATCAATATTATTATGCAGCAGTCTTCACGTGAATAAAAAATACATATTCAGAGAGCAGCAGGTGTTTGTACAGGGACTGTACAGGATATGTGACAAGATAGTGGGGATAACAAAACAGACGAAAAAAATACTGACAGCATATCTTTAGTGATACATGAATGATTTTCTTTCCCACAACATTAAAAAGTCCATATATAAATTTATAGAAGACAGATGTAACGTACTTTCGTCTTACATCAAAACAATCGTTTTCATGCGACTCGTATCCACACGTACCTGTTCATCTTATTAATTTATTAAACACAGGTGTGCTTTCTTTATGATAATACGTCGATCTGCATTCAAATGGTAGAAACTCTTCAATTCGATTGTTGGAAATTTTCACACCGTTTTGTTGTTCGGATTAATTACAATTTTTAATCAAATCATTTATTTGTTATTTTTTAATATCATAAATTTATTGTCTGAACATACAAACGGATTTTTAAACATCAATTAATATAATTTAGTACTTAAAACATTTTTTATACGACCGTTACAATAGCTAATTTCTAATAGAGTCGGTTACAATGTGAGAATATGAAAAGTCTGTAACACTTTAATAATTATCAAACTGTATAGAAATATTAATTTTATTCATTGTAGTTCTAACATGAATTTCTAGTATTTTTATTTATTCATTTTTTTGCTTTGTTATTATTCATTATTCGTTTTTATTTCTGTAGTTATATACTCACGCATGCATGTACATACGAAATAAAATTAATATATATATATATTCATTTAACTTAAAATTTAACTGATATAATTTATTATTTACATGCAAAACATTTTCACTTTATGACCAGTAATATTTCGAAATATTAAAACAAATAACTAGTTTCTAAAACTAGGCCAGTTTAACGCCAGTAAAATCATAAAAACAAATTGGTTATAGCGAAATTTCTCTTAGGTTGTACTATGTGAAATATCCAAATTTGATTTATGAAATGAAAACATAATATTGTAAGTAAGAAAAGATTTTATTTAATCCAAATATATTTTATTCACTTTAAGGGTTGTTTTGTCAACATGAAATTAAATTATAATTTTTTTCTCTCTTATAAAATCCAGTGTCTTTAGAAGAAATAAAATTTGTAAATGTATCAACTATGGCCTCTTAATTTATAAATATTTGATTTTCAAAAAAGAGATCAGAATATTTGAAAATATAAAAATCAATTATAATCAGTCAAAATTATAAATATTACTGTTTACTAATTTTAATTTTTTTATTGGGTTTGATGCCACCGATGGAACACCAATGGAATTTACATTTCCAACTACCAGTCACCAACTTATCAGCCAATGTATTAATAGAAAAAAAAATTCAAAACGAAAATCAAAAATATATTTTTTAGGTTCAAACAGAATATAAAGAGTCATCCGAATGTGACGCCTAAATTTGTGTTTTATTAAAAAGAAACGTGTATGGGATGGCGTATAGAAAAAACATGTATATAGTTTATTTTGTTTCTTTTTAATAAAACAGTAATCTAGGCACCACATTTTGATTACCTTATAGTTATTATTTCAATATTATTTTCAGTAAACTCTTTAAATTCATTTATTATTACTCAAATGAAAAAGAAAAGATTTTATAAAAATGATCAATGATCACTTAATTTGCTAATGAGCTTTTCAATAATTATTCCATCAAAATTAAATTTTATTTTCATAAAATGTAGCATTATACATAAAAAAATTTAATGTTTGCTGTGATGATACTAGAATGGTCATATAAATATGTATTAATAAATAAAGTGAACAATAAATGATTACTGAACACTTTTAAATGTGTTATAGTATTGATATATATGATTGATTTTGTATGAAAAATATTTAACAATTAATTTCAATCTCATAATGAATTAAGCAATACAATTTATTAAAATATTTTTTCTGAAATTTAAATAATGTATTATATTTTCCTATAAATTAAAATAACTTATTTTCTAAAATTTTCATATATATATATATATATATATATATATATATATATATATATATATATATAAATCATTTATCATAATTCTAAAAATCATTTAAAATTTCAATATTGTACATTTCCACACGACCATCTATTATTTAATTTTTTCTGTTAGACACATTCATATCAGTAGAGCGAAACGTTATTAAGAAGACAACAGACCAATTCTCCCTTTCTGTATTTGTAAAGAATTCACACGTCACGTCGATTCCATAGAAAAGTCAACGTGTTTACTGACCGATATATATTTTTTTGTAAATATGAGAAATGCAAGACTGGCGTGGGAAATAATGAAATATATAATGAGAATAACTGTAAATACACCTGTTTACACCCATCAAGTTACTACCAGGTGTTTCAATAAAGAAAGAAGTATTATTTTATATCTATTTCCCCTTTTCAATTTAATGTTAAATGTTTTCAGTGAAGATATTTATTTCAATTTACAAGGATGTAATTTGTTTTAATTGTAGAAAACAGAAAATAATGTTATTATATAAAAAATGTTCTAAATAAAAAAATTAACAATTTTGATTAGCTTCAATATTATTATGATTTTTTAAAGAAAGTACATTTGATAATTATAAAAAATGAATAAAAATTGAAATTAAAAAGTGGCAAGATTAATTTACATTGAAAAAATAACATAACCAATTTACTAAACATAATGAATCATTACTCCACTAATATCAAATTTGATAAAAAGTGTTCAATAATTAGTTTTTGTTTACTATATATATATATATATATATATATATATATATATATATATATATATCATCATCATCATAACGCCCACATCAGTCCACTACTGGACGAAAGCCACAATGAATGCTACCATTCATTGGTATTTGGTCATATTCACCACGCTGACCAGGCGGATTGGTGAAGATTTTTTTATTCGGGGTTTACTCCCTTCTCGACAGTTATTTTTTACAAGATGAGGTTGTCGGCCTTCATGCTCAACCCTCGACTTGAAAACGAGGGACTCTCCGACTGGGAATCGAACGCAATCTCCCGCATGACACGCGGTGATGCTAACCACTGTACTACCCAGTCGGTATATATATATATATATATATATATATATATATATATATATATATATATATATATATATATATATATATATGAGCCGTTTTTTTAAAGTGACATAAATCCATTTTTGGAGAAAAATGAATTAATGATAGTTTTAGTGAGACATACATGTCCTCTTTTTATATTTATAATAACACAGTTAATGATGTTCAATATTCTTATTAATTAATCAAAAGAAATTTAAATGTAAAATGTTATCGCAAGAATGTTTTTTTGAAAGTGGATTAAGTCCATTTATAATTATCAATAATTGAAACAATTTTAAAATAACATAAGTGTTATTGACCATAAATTTCTGTTGTCGGGTCATTCATTTCTTCTAAACGACAGAGATTTTGGAATTGTGAAAAATTCACTAAAGAAGAAGGACCTTTTATGTACTGATATAATGTAATAAAGAATTGCCGAAAAAATAACTTTCTTTTATATGAAATGAAACGAGAAGATTTTGTCTCAACCAAATTCCTATAAGAAGCAATATCAATCAGGAAAAAAATATGGACGGAAAAATTATAAAGTAGCTGAATATATGCTGGATGAGGTTCAAAAGGGATGAGCATTACAAAATTCTCTACAAAACCTCTATGGAAAAAATGCACAATTTAAAGTTATTGATTTATTTGGAAAACGAAGAAGGTTTAAAAATTTTAGCAAAATTTCTTTGTTACCACTGTACACAACTTCAAGGCCTATAATAAGAAAGAAATATAATGATATGATGAGTTCACTGCCTTACACACCTCCTATTCACCATAAATACTTCACTATGTTAAGTGTAAAGGAGAAATAAGATTGAAATACGAATAATTTTCTTATTATTAGTTATCCTAACAAAGTTATTTAGTTTCTATAATTGTTTATTTATAAATTTTTAAATAACTAAAAATATTTCTTAATAAAATCGATTTTTCATTTACTTACATGTCTTCATTTTAGTTATTATTTTTTACATTAAGAAAAAACATTTCAAGAAAGCCAGCTTCAATTAAAATATAAATTTAAAATTGCTGTTGTTCATATTTGGCATAATTTGTTATTAATGGAAGTGGTATAAGTCCATTTGTAGCTAAAAAAATCGGTTATTTTTTCAACAATTTCAATAATTATTATCACATAATAAAATTTAATAAGTTTACAGTTTCAAAAACATAATCCAAATGTTCACAAATGAATTTAAACCCCAATACCACAATAGTTTAAAGTGTTCAATAATCACTTATTGTTCACTCATTATTTATAATTATATAATCTATAATTATATCGGTTAATGTATTTCGATGGCGACGCCATCATCATCATCAGAGCCCTTCTGTTAAAAAAAAATCGCCATCGAAATGCATTAGCCGATATAATTATAAACTATATAATTATAAATAATAAGTGAACAATAAGTGATAATTGAACACTTTAAACTATTGTGGTTTTGGAGTTTAAATTCATTTGTGAAAAGTGAATTATCCACAGTCCCAAAACAACAAATAACCCCAATTTATCAATGTTTGCAAATAATTTTTAATTAACTCAAACGCAAACCCTTAAATATCTCAATATATGAATAAATGGACTTATACCACTTTCTAAAACAACGGCTCATATATATATATATATATATATATAAATATATATATATATATATATATATATATATATATATATATATATGTTGATAAATAGAAAGATGGATATGTATATAAAATTAAATATCGATTTATTGTTAATATTTCCTTTGAATATAAACACATCATAGACAAGGAAAGAATAATAAAACATAAGATTAAATCCAACGCAGTGAAGCATGAGGAATGATCGAATAAAAAGAAAAAATGTGGGTGGTACGTAATACAAGATTTTCTTAGATCATAAACAGATTTAAATATATGAAACGGATATGAAGTAGACATATTATAATAATAGCAGATGATTAAAAACCATGTTAAGAAAAAAAATTCGTACAGTAACGCGAGATAATTAAAATAATCTTTAGATAAAGAGATATGCAAATAAGTGAATATAATTCAAAAAATGTCCAAAGTAACTGCCATGTTTTATTCAAATTTTAAATGAAATCAGCATAAGTTTATTTTCGTTTAATCTCGTTGATGTTTATACATAAATTATAAAAACATAATAATGTTTGAATTCATTTCGTTTTTCATATACGGTTGAAATTGTCAGTAGTAAATTCAAACAAGAAACAGAATTGGACAGTATTTAAATTAAGTCTGTTGATTTTTTCTGTGAA
>CP092087.1:62365871-62425871 GCA_029203775.1 Neoneuromus ignobilis | reverse complement strand
AACGAGATATGTATAATTTCCGAATTGAATACAATGCTCGTTTACTTTAACTACAGTCGAGTTTGGTCGGTGCATTGGTTGAAATGAAAAAAATAAATATATGTGTGTGTATGTACATGGTGAGGGACGAACACCGGATGTTAAATGGCGTGTGAAAGAACAGGGGGATTCAGAGAAAAAAAAACTACGTTTATATGATTTTATACATTGTAATTAGGAGAGGATGTAATCTGAAGGTATGTCTATGGCACAGCTGGAACGTTTACGGTCCGTGAACCTCTTGATGACGTTTGAATTGATTGATATGTATCTGTTGAATAAGAACAGTTGATGCTCTTATTCGTTGAGTTCATTTAATCGATTTGAAAATTAGGAAACAATACTGGTTTGTTTGTACTTGGAACTAGTTTTAGTTTTTAAAGAAAATATTTATAGCAAATATTTTTTTTTGTTTCAAGTTAAATTATTATTTAAACGTATAAGACACGTCAAGGTCACATTATTTATTATAATTAACTCTTTTTTGATTACAACTTGATGATTATTTCCAGTATTTTATATCGTTACGACAAATTCTGACCATTATGAAACAAAGTCAACAAAGACTGAAGAATATTTCAAAATATATGATATTCCAAATAATTATAATTGCTAATCATTTTTTTACATACAGCACGAAGTAAAATTATGATATATGAGATGTTATAATATAAAAAATTATTATAATATAAAAATAATAATTATAAAAAAAATATTTAATAAAATATAAAGTCAAGTGTAAATCAATTTATTTTCGTTTCCCACCATGTAATTTCATCTAACTACTTTATTGTAATTTTATAAAAATTATTACCCGTATTAATTTATTAAAATTAATATGGGTATTAAACAAGGTTATTATTGTGAACAATTATTATCCTAGTGATAAACTAAATACAAATTGAAATTAATTGTAACAATTTGATTAGAACTGTAATTTGTGAAAATTAATTGTATTGAAATTGAAATTTGTAATTTCATACCTAACATAAACTATGAATTATAAATATATCAATTATGTTTAATGCATTATTTCTCTCTCTCTCTCTCTCTCTCTCTCTATATATATATATATATATATATATATATATATATATATATGTGTGTGTGTGTGTGTGTGTGTGTGTGTGTGTGTGTGTGTGTGTGTGTGTGTGTGTGTTTAAGCGTGATAGAAATTAACATTAAATCAATTTAAATTTCTATTACGATTAAAAAAAACCATATATATATATATATATAATATATATATATATATATATATATATATATATATATATATATATATATATATATATATATATGGACCGTTTATTTGAAAGTGGTGTAAGTCCATTTTTTTAAAAAAATGAGATATCACGTAATTTATGCTTAATTTAGTGTAAACTTTTTATTTATAACTAGTTAATATTTAATTTCTTAAAAAATGCCAATGCTTTGTTCAATTTAAAATTGGTCGATAAAAAAAATTGCGTAGCCATTGATTATGAAAGTGGTGTAAGTCCAATTTCCATAGAAATCCCAATAAATACTTTACCTGTTCTTTTGATTTACAAAAACCCTTACCCTATCCAAAATTAGCTGTTTCAATCGCATATTATAAGCGAAATATGTATGTTTTAAACGAGGGATTTCACAATTTCCACGACAATAAAGTTAATATGTATGTGTGGGACGAAACTACTGTTTCCAGGAGATCGCAGGAAATAGCTTCTTGCTATTTGAGACATTTACAAAATGTAACGACTCAAAGTCATATTGTTGCATATAGTGATATGTGTACTGGGAAAAATGGAAATTTACAAATGGCATTGATGTGGTTGAGGATTGTCCAGTCTTTGGAAAATAACATTGAAGTAATTGATCATAAATTTTTACTCTCCGGGCATTCGTATCTTCCAAACGATGCAGATTTTGGTATCATAGAAATGGCATTTCGAAAAAAGAATTTTCTGTACACACCACAGGATTATTATGATGTTATAAAACAATGTAGATAACATAATAAATTTATTTTACACGAAATGAAACGAGAGAATTTTGTTTCAACAAAAAATCTACAAAACGCAATTAAAAAACAGATAAGAAGAAACACTAATGGAGAAAAGGTAAATTGGTTGGAAATATGTTGGATGAGGTTTTACAAAAGGGCACTGTATACTATTTTATATAAAACATCAATGGAGGACACAGAATTTAAAACTTTAAATTTATCACCTACATATCGGGGAAGACCGCCAAAATTTGAAAAATCGACCTGGCGCCTTTGTATCACCATGCCAGGCCTATTACATACGAAAAATATAAGGATATGGAGCAATTATTACCTTATATACCTCCTTTGCATCATGAATATTTCAAAACACTGCCACATGAAAAGCATAAATAAATAATACCAATATCTTGTTAAGTTTAACAATATATAAATATAATCAACGTTCAAAATAAAAAATACTACTCCTATTTTATTTCTTGTTATTATTTATAAACAAAATTGGATTAATACGAAATATATTTTAAGTGATATTTAATTTTTCAATATCGAAATTAAATGATTTTTACAATTGACTAATTATGAAAGTAGTGTAAGTGCATTTCCAGCACGTAAATATACATTATTTTAGTTAAATTCGCCTAAAAGAAATTTATATAATCAAATTACATATTGATAAATTAGTAGAAACATTGCCAGACTCTATATAATTAACCTATATTTTTTTATTGACAAATATGCTAACCTTTAATTTTCTCGAAACAGAAAATGGACTTGCACCACTTTCAAAATAAACGGTCCATATATATATATATATATATATATATATATATATATATATATATATATATATATATATATATATATATATATATATATATATATATATATATATATACATAAATCATCAGCAGCAGTAGCAGCATATTTTTATCCACTGCTGACTGAACACCTCTCAAAATTTTTCATTCCACATATCAGTAAATAAAACCAGTATATTTTAATTTTATTAATAAATTATAGATAACTGATAGAGTACTGCAGATGGGAGAATAATTACTTATTGTCTTACCTGAAAAAATATTAAAAAAATGTAAAAAAAAGTACTGAAAGTGAAAAATAAATGGAGACATGAAGTTTTAGTTGATATTTTTAAAACTTTTATGAGATATTTGATCTGAAAGGATTTTAATCAGAGAATACTTTTTGATTGTACTTAAAACTAGTTTCAGTTTTTAATGAAAACATTTATAACAAATGTTTTTTTAATTCTAATTAAATTATTATTTAAACGTATGATGTAAGATATATCAAGGTCACGTTATTAACTATAATTAACTCTTTTTTGATTACAACCTGATGATTATTATATCGTTATGAGAATTTTTACTTCTTTCTATAGCAAAAATATCTATTTTCTAAAATTAAATTGTGAAATTACAAAAATATGTGTAAGAAAATTAAATTTTTTACAGCACTCTTCATTCCAGTACTTCGAAAACATCGCCTTTGCCAATTAAAGATTTCAAAAATTAGGTTAAGAGGAATAACAAATATTAATGTAAAAAATACTTAAAAACTAAAACCTCTGTCATCTACTTTGAAACCTAGGCAGATGTGTTATGATAAATATTATTAAATAACCGACAAGGAATTATTAAGCACTTTTATAAATCATCTTGTGATTTTTATATAAGTAATTCGTTGAAATTAAACTAAATCTGTTCAATACTAAAATAAATAATTAAAGTTATTTGTCTTTCCTTAAACTATTTTAAAATAGTTAACGATAATGTATATTCATACTTAAGTTTTTTGTTTGTTTTTTCTGATTTTTATAATCTTTATCTTAAAGCACATTAATATTTTAAAATCTTTGTTGTATAGAGTGTAACTTCAAGGCCTGATATTACAAAAAGTCTATTCTTGTATACAAATATGAAAACTATAAAACTCAGTTATAGGTCATAAACATATGATGGATTTAATTAAATTCATTTTTTAAGATATCAATTATTTTAAAATATGTTTATTAGATATTTTAAAATATGAAACATTTTTTGTTTACATATTTTAATTGCTGAATCCATTTCTTCGGTCACTTTTAATTGTATTAACAAAGATTAATATGGAATAAAATTTTCGTACGTGTATATATATATATATATATATATATATATATATATATATATATATATATATATAAATATGTATGCATGTATATAAATATATTCACTAAGGAAAAGAATTATGCTCGCAAGACCATATTGTTTTCGTGCACTGCTCTTTGTATTCAGTTTAAATGATAGAAGTACGATGTCAAGGTCTTCAACGATACACTACAGTAATTTCATGTCAAAAATCTTGAAATTACGTTTTATTTTGACTTGCAAACGTAACTCACTGGAAATAATTTTAAGTATACAATAATCAAAATAAAGGGAGTAATTCGTATGAAATAATAAATCATATAATATATATATATATATATATATATATATATATATATATATATTAATCTGCCATTTGAACCGAAGTCGATTCATTGCCTCACTTCTGAACTTCTTTTATGCTTTTCTATCGAAATCAAAATTCTCGTTTATTCTTAACACCAACAAATTATTTTTAATTCTATTTTTTCAACTTAGTTAGAATTTTTCAATAAGCCAATTTCCATGAAGCATTTTTCTTTAGGCTTCCATTTATTATTTTTTTTAATTAAATTATCTTCCCTCAACATACGATACAACTATTTTTTTATCTTTGTCTTTATATTAGTTATTATCTCCATTTCCTTAAAAATGTACTTAAATATCTACATTTTTCTTACTCTTTATTCTCCATTTTCTCGAATAAACCTAAATATTTTTCTCAATAGTTTATTCTCAAAAGCTAACAATTTATTTACATTTTCTTACGAAGCGTCCATATTTCTGCTTTATACAATGAAATAAATCTCATTTTTTTATAAATCTCACTTTAGTTTTTCTGGATAACAGTCTTGTAATCATTGTTTTTCTTAAAATATAAACACTTTTTCAGCTGATTTTATGCAGAAAAATACACACACACACACACATATATATATATATATACATGTGTGTGTGTTTTTTAAACGTGATAGTACTTTAAATTGAATCCCTATCGAAAGTTCTATCTAACCTAAAAAAAAAACCATCTTTTATCATATCTTTATATATACACACATACATGTATATATAAATCGTGTTTTTTAAGTTAGATAGAACTTTTGATAGGGATTCAATTTAAAATTCTATCGCGTTTTAAAAACAACTATATATGTATATAACAGACCGGTGGGTAGTAGTTAACATCATCGTTTGTCGGTCGGGAGATAATGGGATGTTTCTATCCACAATCGGAGGTCTAAAGCAGGAAAGACTTTAGCCAAGGTGAAGAAAACCTGCCTAAGAAAGTAAATCCTAAATAATAAATTCTCTCTAACTCACCTTATCTGCATGGTAAATATGACTGAATACCAGCGAATTGTACTATTCATTTAAATTTTCGCCCAAAAATTGGCTAATATGAGCTATATATGATAATGAAGATGGTATATACTTTGAGTCATTCCAATAGTAATATGATTTTTTCATAATTCAGTGAAATACATTAATAGAACCAAATCCTAGTTTGACGATGGAAAAATTATCCAAGCAGTTCAAATCAACCCATTAAATCCATTTGTTCTTTTGTTTCAGTTAAAAACTTTCTCTAAATGACATATTTATGCAATAATTTAATATATATATATATATATATATATATATATATATATATATATATATATATATATATATATATAATGTATTATTTCATGCGAAATATTTTATTATATATTAAAAAATATTATAAAATACGGTAAGAGAATAAGAACCCCATCTTTCAAAAACATAACGAGAATGAAATTTAGATAAAAAATATCCTATTGAATTATTAGTATCAGAAATCAAAACTCTATAATATTTATAACACCAAAAATAATAATTATAGTACAATATAATGAAAACCTGAATATTCAAAAAAAGAAGAGAAATAAATAAGATGTTGTTGTTATAAAAACAGTAAAACCTTGAATTAACCTGATTACAGTGTCATGGTTGACAAATACATAATAAAGATAGTCAAAAAAATTATTTAACAAAGATACAACATATGCTATTATCATATGCATTATAATATTAAGAAAAATATTTCACATCTATAAAAATTATAAAAATGTTTACAAGAGCAAATCAGAAATTGGGAAACAAATTCAACAGTAAGTAATTATTGAACATTTTTTAATATCTTGTGGTATTGGAGGTGATAATTTATTTATGTTAAAATAAATTTGCCACAATTTCAAAAAAAATTGTTGTAATGTTTACTTTTTCTATTATTTTCAGTAAGTAACATTGATTTAATATTAATCTTTATTTATTTAATAATAAATTTTCTGAAAAAGATTTTTAGTAGTAACAAATATCTCAGTTCCAGATACCCAGTGTTCATAAAATACAATAACTAATTCCTTAACAAATAAACAAAAATCACAAAACTCTCAAGAAAAATTTCTTTATTAAAATAATTTGTATAAATCAAACAAATTTATAAAATCAAACAAATTTATAAAATCTGTTCGTCGCAAGTATTTCTCGTTCTGTTTCAATACAAAAATCAAGTTTTCAAGACACATCTAATCGTTTATAGTAAATCTCCGTATCGCATTCGCAAGTAGCACCGCATTCGTTTAACGGACATCCAGTATAATTTGTGTATTCCACACAGTTCGGATAAAGATCACTTCTGGGACATGGATTCGTGCACAGATTATTTTCGCAGTGATAAGGACATGCCGAACATGAGCTTCCTTCAATGTATGGTTTTAATTCATCGGGTGCATTACCACTAGAAAAATTTGATTTGTATCCGTGAATTGATCAGATAAAAATATATTTATTAAATTCAGTTTGGGAATTTTTTAAATAATTATATTGTTTAGAAACTCGTGATTCTTCCAAAAATATATTTTAAAATATTTTTTGATTATTTTGAATAAAAATTGAATGATTAATAAACTTAAACTTGTATTAAAATAAACTTAGACTAATTAAAATATACCTAGGTAAATAATTACAGACGTAATTGTACCAACTTCCACCTAATCTAGGATTATTTTTACATTTCGCTACTCCGCATCCGACTAATGTCGTAGCTGCCCAGACTAACTGTGTGTAATGACCGGTTTTAACAAAAATGTTTTTATCTGAACCATACGTAAAATCTTGTCGTTCGTCATTCCAAATTTTTACCGTTCGTTCCCTAAAATATTACATGATATAGAAAACAATTATTTTATCTAAAATTAAATATAAAAATATGACGATTTTTGAATTTACTTTAAAAATTAACATGCAATTTTCTTAGATATGTAAATAAAACTTATTCAAAATAAAAGCAATTTTAAAGATTAGTTTTGAAATATTGTACTTTTGGAATAATATTAATCGATCCTTTTTCATTTTGTGAATTAACACGTTGAAAGAAAATTTCTTAATAGTATTTTTTTTAAAAAAATAAATAAAACATGAGGACACTTTTAACTCAGTTTATTTAAAATGTAATTAGAATTATCTTGCAATTTAGAGACATATAAAGAATGTTTTTTTAGGATAGATAGAACTTTTGATAGAGACAGTTGTTAATTTGCGCGTTATAAGCAACATTTGGACTCAGTATACTTTGGCTAATTATAAAACGTTTTACACTTAAGACACGTTTCAAAATTGTAGAAAACAATTTCAAAAATCAGTGTTCTGTTTGCAAAACTTATAAAGTAAAATTTTGTTCAGTAAGGAGTCTAATTTTTGGTTTCACGGATGCGTTAATAAGAAGAATTACTGCATTTGAAGTTAGACCAATTCTAAAGTGATTCACGAGAGCCCGTTATATCCAGAAAATGCACCATATTTCTTTCGAAATGAAGTCAGAAATCACGTTACCATAAATGGTGTACGTGACAGAACGATGATTAATAATTATTTGTTTCCAAATTTGCATGGGATCAATCTGGAAGAAATTTATTTTCAACAGGATGTAACCATATGCCATACTTTGACTGAAATAATCGAGTTATTGAAACAAAAATTCGGCTATAACGTTATCTCCAAAAATGATTCTGTGAATTGGCCTCCACGATCGTGTGATTTGACGCCTCTGGATTATTTTCTTTGAGGATATGTGAAGTCTTTGGTTTATGCTGATAAACCAGTGATTGAGGCATTAGAAGCTAATATAACTCGTGTTATTGCGGACATAAAGCCTCAATTGCTTAAAAAAGTGATCCGAAATTGGACTGAGAGAATGCGGTATATTAAAAGTAGCCGTGGTGTACTTATACCCAAAATTATTTTTAAATATTTTGCCATAAAATTATCTTTCGAATAATACTAAATAAATGGTCATTCGGTTAATTAGCATGTGTTTTATTTCAATTTAAAATTCTATTAAAAAACACTTAAAAACATCCTTTACTATTCTAACCTTTTGAACCAACTAAATCAAAACATTTTGAAAAAAAGTCTAATTTATAAAGAAAAAAATAATTTTTAATACACATCCCCATACAAATGTTACTTTAACGACAAAAATCACTGAATTAAATAATAATTTGTTCACCCATCTAACTTGTACCTCTTATTTATCTTCATCTAACTTCTATCTATTTTTAAATATCAAAAAATCCTCACTAGTAAGATATTTTTTTAAACAATAAACTAGAATCGATAACAAATTATTATTTTGAGAACATTGAGAAATTAAATTTTGAGATCAAATAAAAGCAGTAAAATATTGTTGGATAAAGTGTATTGAAGTTCAAGGAGATTATATTGAAAAAAGAAAAGTAATTCCATAAAGAAAAATAACTTTTCATTATCAAATCACAAAGTTTTCAAATGACCTTCACATATATACATACATAGGTGTGTGTGTAACTATTTTAAACATTTTCCTACAAATAAAAAAATGCCACAACTGTAAAAAAATAATAAAAAACACACACATACGAAATTATGTTATAAAGAGATATAGATGTCGCGTTTATAATATTAATTATATACCACAGTGAAAAATGAATAATTATTCTAATACTCGTATACGAACCATGGAATTATACCAGCAGATACGACAATGTTCTGTCCTGAATACCAATAATAATCGTCTTTAAAATAATCGTGAATTAAATATTGACATGCTTCTGCCCATCTCTGTGCTTCTTTCGCCGCATTCTCATTCCATGTCTGGAAACACAACACACAGTTTACAGAATTTGTATTGTTCACATGTACTAATAGTATTTTTATTTATTACTACTAATAATACATCACTTCAGTTTAATACTTCCTCGCAAGGTTAACGACATCGTCAAAATATTTATTCATATTTATGATACATAATTTTCTCCAACTGAATTGTTTTCTCTTGATTATTTGTTTTTGATTAAATACTTAATCATAGAATTACAAAATAAATATTTTTATAACAAATACATAGATATCTTTTGAAAAGAAATGTTCGACCAAAAAAACGAATCAATGAAACAGATCTTAATTTTCACCCAATAACAACAAATAGATGTCTTAGAAAAAAATACAAATTCAATACGTTTTATATAAATAAAAAACGATATAATCGTACCATTTTAAGCATATTGGCTGCTGGCGGATTTACATTCGCCCTGTACCGATTATGAGCCATGACGATTTGTTGTTGAACTTTGATGTTCCTTGTGTCTATCTGAAAATCTAATATAATAGATGAATCAGAGGTTAAAGATCGTCATGTAATAAATATCATACAGTTGTTTTCTCGATATTAATCGAAATGGATTTAATTAACAGTTGTTATTATAAAATCAGAATAAAAACTTGTACATTCACACATTCATATATATATATATATATATATATATATATATATATATATATATATATATATATATATATCATGTCATAGTAGACAAGCATGTAATATTGTTCTTTTAAAACGTAAATTGTTTTGAATGTTTTTATAAACGTTAGGAATTTAATTATAGTGAAAAACTTGCTATTAGTGAGAATGAACGTACTTCCTCAATGATTATTTCTTTAATTTGTTGACTGAATAATATTTAATGTACTTTATTCACCGGTAATTTTGTTAAAACATTTTTATCTTTATATTTTTATTTATTAGTAAATAAATAAATATGGACATCTATATTAACTCGAATATATAAGGTCATCCAAATGTGATGCCTAGATTTGTTAAAAAAAATAAATAAAAAATAGATTTGTTAGATTAAAAAGAAATAAAAAAAATTATACATATGTTTCCATACACCCCCCCCCTATACACACGTTTCTTTTTAATAAAATACAAATCTAGGTGTCATATTTGAATGATAATATATTTACAGAAACACAAAATGGTACCAAACATTCATTAGTTGAATATAATATTAATTAATAGAAATAACAAAAATCATTTTCGTTTTTTTAGAATAGAATGTTTGAAAAGTTCAAATATAATTGTTGCAATTTTTTTTAAAATATATAGCGGAATACGGAATGAAAAGTAAGAGAATTTTTTGTATCACTTTTAATATTTCTTTTTTGAAATTATTTGAGTCAATATCTTTAGATCAATTTAAAACAATTTTTAGATCTACTGGAAAAAATATTATACAAAATACTAAAAAATATATATTTCAAGAAATTATTTTTTAATATTTATATTCAGAGTTGTAATATTATTTCAATTTTTTATCATAAATTATATAGTGTCATCCAAATGTAACGTCTATATTTGTGTTTTATTAAAAAGAAACATGTGTATAGCGTGGTTTATAGTTTCTTTTTAATAACACACAAATCTAGGCATTGCATTTGGATGACCCTTTATATAATTCTATTGTGAAATATACATACTTTTGATATAATTGCTTAATATATAATTTATATAATAATAATATTTTTAAAATTGTTTGCTAGAATCTTAATTATAAAAAATAATAATTAGATGTAAGTAGTGTAATTTCATAGTAGAAAAAAAATTTTTTTTGTATTTGGGTGATACTGTTGCTAGATGTTTTAAGAAACAAGTAGAATGAAAAACTAGTAATTAGTACTAAATATATATTTCAAATAAAATTATCTTTGTAAATTAATGTAAAACTTGGATGGGAATGTAAAGAACAAGGATAGAAATTAGAGACTTCAGTTTGCATATTTAGAGTATATATAGGGTATGCAATATGAAAATATTTTAATCAAATTATAATTTCTTTTTCTTTTGATAAAATTCACGATTGCGTGTTGAAATTTACATAAACGCACACACACACATATATATGTATGTGTGTGTGTGTATGTGTATGTGTATATGTGTATGTATATGTGTGTGTATGTGTGTGTATATGTGTGTGTATATGTGTGTGTATATGTATGTGTATATGTATGTGTATGTATGTGTGTGTGTGTGTGCGTGTGTAAGTGAGTGTGTGTATAACAAATTGATAATAGTTCAAACTTCCATAAAAATACTTGAAATGATCTTGATTTTAAATATATTAAAACACGTGAAAAATTCATAACAGGAATAAAACGTAGAGATAAAAACTGATACCAGTGGATCAGAATAAAAGCAAAAGTTACTGACATTGAAGCAAAAGTGAGAAGTTTAAAATGAAAATTATCCGGTCATATAACAAGAAGAGAATTGATAAATAAAAGAAGTTATTAATTTGTAACTGAGGAATATTAAAAAAAAAACTAAAAAGAGACTCACAGATAGATAGGAGAGGCATATAAAAAAATTGTTTGAGTAGAATAAAAGAGAAAGGCATTATATCATTAGAATTGGAAGATTTTGGAAGAGGTCTCCATTTAGTCATGAATTAAAAGAGACTGATTATATATACGAGAGTCATTTAATAAGTATGGTAAATTTTAAAATTGATGAAAAATTTAAAAATGTATTAAATTTTTAAATTTTATGGTAAATTTTTTTACCATACTTATCAAACGAACCTCGTATATACATATATATAGAGAGAGAGAGAGAGAAAGAGAGAGAGAAAAAAAAGAAGCGAGCTAAAAGAATGCCCAAAAATGAAATAAACACATAAGAAAATTTGACGATAAAGAATAAACAAAATAAATATTAGATTGCTGGAAATTGAAAGTTCAGGAAAAATAAAACACATACACATACATATATATATATATAAATATATACATACATATATATATATATAGAGAGAGAGAGAGAGAGAGAGAGAGAGACTAAGAGATATTGATTAAATTTTTGAAAAAATAAAAATATAAAGAAACGAAAAGACAACCGATTAATTATATGATGAAAGTATTAATTTTTTTTCAGAAATTTGTCAAAAAGATATAATGTGAATCGTTTAAAATAAAAAAATTAAAAGTAATTTTAATCCAGTAATGAATTGACATACATTAAAATATTATATATATATATATATATATATATATATATATATGTGTGTGTGTGTGTGTGTGTGTGTGTGTGTGTGTGTTATAATTTAAAGAATATTTAAAATCTGATGTATAATTAAAAAAAAATATTTCAAATTGACTAAATATATTGACTAAAAACTCATCGAGAAAACAAACACTGAACAACAATATAAAAACAAGTTTCATTTGAATCTCAAGTTGTGAAATATTGACACATCCAGGTGCCCAGGTGTCTCGTCTTCTGAATAATTCCATTAGATAAAAAAGAGTTATATTTAACCAAACCTGTATTTCTGAATATGAATTTATGACTTGCAACGTGATACTCGAATACACAGAATTATCGAAATGTTATTAAAATCTTATGATATATATGCTTACTTGAAAAGTTGTTTTCATATCTTATATTAATCTTTATATCCAATCAAAAAATGAAAAACATAACCAATCGAACATTTGTGTCAACATACATTAATTTTATCGGAAATTATCAAAATATGTAAAATAGCTTACCTGTCGAAAAACACAGATATACACATAAGAGGAACACGTTGATTTCAAGAAACATTTTTGTAAACTAATTATTATCCAGTTTCGTGTTATCTTCTATATATTAACCATAAACTGAAAAACCCCACCACTCGAATAAACATTTTTTTCTAAATAATTTTTAATATACAAACTGAATATATATATATATATATATATATATATATATATATATATACATACATACATACATACATAAATTTATATATAAATGAGTGTACATTTCATTGTGTGTGTGAAAAAATATGTACAGACATAAATTAAACCCTTGTCATTTACGAACGAAGTGTGAACATCTGTGATAATTAAATATTTGAATATTAATTAACAAAAGTAAATTTCGTACGATTTATTCCAGTTCAAAATTCTCATATATAAGATTTTTACAAAATTCATAGAATGAAAAACCGTATATCAGAATATATGAATGAATATATATATATATATATATATCAAAAGCATTATCGTTTAAAATTATGTATATAATTAATTCTTAAAAACCACATCTCAAAAAATAATTATTGTTCAGATAAAATTTATATATATATTAAATAATATACATATAATGTATTTTATATGAATGTTAATTTCCGGAAATGTTTTAAATTCGATTAAATATTATTTAATGTCAATTATTCGGTATAATTATAAAGGTTAATGTGACCATGATAATCATTAATTTTATTAATTTCACCAATTCAGTTTTATTTCATACTTTTCATAATTATCCAAATTATCGATAAATATTTTTCACATCGATGATGTAATCCTCAATGATGTAATTATAGTACATTTCGAAGAGTTCGCTGATTTTATTTTTTTTATATTTAAATTAGTATATAATATTGTCATTATTTGAAATTCGAAGGATTGAAATGAAAAATTTCTTGAAAGGAATGACGTGTATTTCGAAACCTGACTTGAATTTATTATGAGAAAAATTCAATTATCAACGTAGTTTTTACTTCATTATTCTGATTCAATTTTATATACTAATTTAAACTACAATTCAAACTTATTTAAACTAATTAAACTACATTTTATTTTATACAAAAAGCATGACAATGAAACCTAACAATAATCATTTTTTTAAAAAAACTCAAAAAAATTATATGGTTATGGGTATTAAGTAAAGAACACAGTTCATGACTACTGCACACATATTACTATAATCAAATTATATATATATATATATATATATATATATATATATATATATAGAGTCATCCAAATGTGATACCTAGATTTGTGTTTTATTAAAAAGAAACTATACATATTTTTCCCTATTCAAATCCCTATACACATGTTTTTTTTTTAATAAAACACAAATCTAGGCGGTAGATTTGGAACACACTATATATATATATATATATGTGTGTGTGTGTGTGTGTGTGTGTGTGAGAGAGAGAGAGAGAGAGAGAGAAAACGAGTATGTGTGTGTATTTTGAATGCCAGAACAATTAAATTGTTCCAGACAACAGAAAGATCCATGGAAAAAAGCATTTTAAAATTATTATTAAAATTGAGAACGAAGAGTCAGAAAAAAATAGAAGTTATGAATATTACGGCCAAAGTGAGATATTTAAAATAGAAATAGGATTGTTATATAGCAAGAAAAGAATGCTATCAATAGACAAGAGAAATTATTGATTAGAAACTTGAATATATAAAAAATTCAAAAAAAATAACCCATGGATAGATGACACAAAAATATAAGGAAAATCATTAGAATGGACTAGAAGAGAAGGAAATTGGATCAGTAGACGTGGAAAGTTTTGAGAGATGTCTTCATCCAGCTGTGGCTGAAAAAAGGCTGATGATAATTGTATACAAACATATATATGCATATACAGATGAGCCAAATGAAACTACGAGGATCGTGTGATAAGTATGTTAAATTTAGTTATTGTTTAACTTAATTAATTAATTTAATTTAATTTTTTAATTTACTTTTTCTTACCTTTTTACTATATTTATCAAACAACCCTTGAATAATATAGGAAAGAATAGTAAATATTATTATGTAAGTAAATGTCTATCTAAACCGATTAGTTTCATTTAGACGATACTGTACTTTACAGTACTGTACTGGCTATATATATATATATATATATATATATATATATATATATATATATACATAGATAGAGAGAGAGAGATGACATTTTTAACAAACCATAAATGAACTCGAAAAAACAAAAATTTATAAAAAACAAGTTAAGAAAATGGTTTTATGATATTCATGAGCAAAACAAATAAAGAGTAAATTTAAGAATAAAAGATAAATTAATTTTTTAAAAAAATAAATAGTAGAAGTGAAGAACAGTGTACATTTAAGATATTTCATTAAAACCAAACAACATTTATAAATAAGGAAAATAAGAGAATAAGAATGAAACGATAACAATTTAAAAAAAATTCTTATTTTATGAAAACAAATATTCCTCTACGTTCGAAGAAAAAAGTGTTTTTATACTTGTTAACACTATGGTTAGTTAATATTGATCATAAATTTTAAAATAATTCAGTAATTTTTAATAACTCAACTATAGTCAAAATAGTAAAACATTAAAAAATGCATAGTGAGAGAAAAAGTGTGATGATAAGCTTACCGATGGACAACAGATATTATCAATTAGAAACACAAAAATATAAATATGTTCAAGAAAAGGCTCTAATGGGTATTCATACATATACATACATACATATATATATATACATACATACATATATACATACATACATACATACATACATACATACATGTGTACATACATACATACATACATACATACATACATACATACATACATACATACATACATACATACATACATACATACATACATACATACATACATACATACATACATACATACATACATACATACATAACATACATATACATACATACATTACATACATACATACATACATACATACATACATACATACATTATAATTAATACATACATACATACATACATACATACATACATACAAAATATACATACATACATACATACATACATTACATACATACACACATACACACATACACACATACAAATACACACATACATACATACATACATACATACATACATATATATATATATATATATATATATATATATATATGTGTGTGTGTGTGTGTGTGTATGTATGTAATGTACAGTCAATGTACTTAAACAAATTTTACTTGATAAATCAATTTTTAAAAAACAGCATTTAGAATCAAGCAGATTTTTAAGATGTGGATGAAAAATATAAAACAGTAGAATTAATTACATACCCCAACTCAACATACTTTTTTATAAAAGTATTTAATAATCACTAATTGTTCATTTTAATCACTGATGTACATTTCGTTGGTCATACCATCATTATCAATAATATAGAACTCTGACGATGATGGCTGTCTCATAGAAACGCATATCAACGAATAAAATAAACAACAAGCAACTATCTTTTTTAATCTCTTGTGGGGTTAATATGATTGTTAGTTTGTGTAAAAATGAACAAGTGATTATTGAATACATAACATCTTGTGTTATAATAACTACTTCATTGATATTTAAGTGAATTTATCATAGCATCAAAACAAATAACAGGAAAATCGAGTCACAAATAAATATTATTTTCAATTAAAAAAATTCACATTAAAACGTTTTATTATATAAATATTTTTCATGTCTCTTTTTAAATTGACGAAGGAATAAAAAAAATCAATTTCTATTTGAAAAAAAATTATGAGATAAAATTATCTCAAAATATCTTTATCCTTAAAAATACATTATATTTATAAAAATAAAATGCAACTATTTTGGAAATAATGAAGAATAATAATTATATATGGTCATCCAAATGTAACGCTTAGATTTGTGTTTTATTGAAAATAAACATGTGTATTGGAAAACATGTGTAGAGTTTATTTTTAATAAAACATAAATCTAGGCATTACATTTAAATGGCCATACATTTCTTAATCAATTATACACGAATTTTTCGATTAGAATATTTTTCTTAATTCAATTTTTATTTTATTTTAATTTCATTTATAAAAAAATAAAATATATTTATTTTACACAAATTTATTTTCAACTTCATATGATTTTTTTAAGTTTAATATTAAGATTTATTATTTTCTTTTATGAATTTTCATAAAAATTATATTACCAACAAAGCAAATATATCACTCGAATGCAACTATGCATTAATGAAAAAAATAAATCATTATTTAACTCATCAATAAAATCTGATAATGATGAAGAGTGATTATATTAAAATCAATTATCAACTATATTATAATCAATTCCTAAACTATTCATTTTATATTCAAATCAATTCTGAGTTAAAAAAATAATTATATGTTATTCAATTCTATAAGCTATTTTTTAAATAAACAATCGTAATAATAGAACCATTAAATCACAATAACTATAATTATAAGCGTACGTGTTTAATTCCACCTTTTATTACCAATGAAAACCCCATATCCGATTAGATGTAGTGTCGGAATTATCTTTCTTTATTGATATTTATAATTGGGTGTATTTTTTTAAAAAACGGAAATTGAATAATATTAACCATGAGTGTAAACACGCATATAAAAACTATATTCTAAATATTTAATAACTGTACTTGTAATTAAATTTGTTTGTTTCCATAATCATGTACCTTTGGTTGTATTAAACCCATGATTAAGACCTTAGTATAATAATAAAATTTGAATACCTAACAAATTTGGAAAGAAATTATTTTCCAAGGTTAATAAATTATAACATTTTTAACAACATTAAATATTTGTAAAAAATTCAAATCTGAGTAACTGAATTAAAAATTAATGTAATTTTTTGTAATAATGTTAATTTAAATACTGAATTGTTTTATATTATCCAAAATATATTAAGTGATTTTTAAAATTAACAATTTTCATTTGAAAAAATATATAAGTAAAATTTTATATATGGTGGCCCAAATAAGACTGAATAGTTTAGAAATACATTTACTTGCTTACTATTATTTGCTATTCTTTACTATCCTTCAGTCTCATTTGAACTACCAATATAAAAAATTATCTTCTGACCTGATGATTTATTTTCAATCATGCGTGATTATTTAGACTATTAATTAATTCATTTACTCACAATATTTCTTTGAAATCGGTTTTAAGTAATTTGTTTATAAAAATAAGTATAAAATAATGTCAAATAAGACATTCAAATATTATAAATATTGTGATGAGTCTAGTCTATCAAAGTGAAATTTGACCAAGAAAACATGTAAGAGTAAAACTTTTTATTTGCGCTAAAGCTTGTGTAACATTAAACTTTTTGATTTTATTTACAATTAACATTTAAATATTAGGGAACCATGAAAGTTCTGTCATTATTGAGTTTATTACAATTTCAAGAATTGTGTATACATCATATAATTTATTAAGCAGGAAATATTAACTGAGTAACAAAGAACATACCTTGTTCCATTCGTTCAGTTCATCTTTATGTGTTTACTTTAATTAAAAATATAATTTAAATCATTCAAAAGGACTGTGTAAAATAATGTAAAACGTGTATGTTCACTTTACAATTTTTTTTAGTTTTAAAACTGTTGAAGTTGCAAGAAAAATTTGTACTGTATTTGGAGAAGGGGTAGATATATTAAGAACAGTACAGAGGTGGTTTTAAAAATTTATTTCGTGGAATGAATTATTAGAAGACGAATTCAAATCAAGTATATCATCAAATTTAAATATTAATAAATTATTATGAGTGAAAAAAATCGAATTTAACGTCTTAACAGTGTATTGAAGCATTTAAAATAAATGACCAATTAATAAGGAATTGGTGAAAAATAAATAAATGGGTACCAAATGCTTCAACTCCTGACAACAAATTATAATGTATTAATATTTGTAAATTTCTTATTTCACGGTTAAAATCTCAAAACTTTTTGGATCAAATTTTAACTTGTGACAAAAAATGGATTCTTTAACTCAACTTTAATGTAAGTACCAACTGCTACCATCGAATGATCGTGTGTCACAAACATCTAAATCAAAATTAACTCTAAGAAAAATTCTTCTCTGTGTTTGGTGAACTCGAGATGACTTATTTATTATAAGTATTTACAATTTATTCAAATATTCAAAACGAACATTGACAGTTAACAGCTATAAAAATTGCATACTGCATTACAACAAAAACAACCAGTGCTGTTAAGTCATCAAAGAGTTTTATTTTTGTAAAATACCACTTAACCACATTTGCAATAATGACAAGAAAAAAGATAATGAATTTAAAATTCGAAACGCTCCATCATCTCCATATTCACTAGATATATCACCATTAGACTTCCAGTTATTTTCTCCTCTGAATAACCATACACGCGATAAAGAATTCAATAATGATACAAAATTAAAACATAAGTTTCTCAATTTTTGAAAATACAATTTTTTAATATTATAAAAATAGATTTTTTTTAAATTATCGTCTCGTTGAGAAAGAGTAGTTTAATGTGTAAGTGGATATTTTGATAAATAAATTTATTTTAAACGTTCTTATTTGAATTTTAAAAACTATAAACGTTCTTATTTTAATTTCAAAAATGATAGAATTTTCTTATTTACCTAATATTTCTGAAATCAAAAATGAGCATGCAAATATGAAACTCGAAAATATTAAATACCCTACCATCGAAATAACACGATAAAAATAAATCTTATTACTCTATGTACTAAAAATGAATTACGTTTCAAAAAATTCACTAAATAAATATCCTACAAAATCATTAAGGTTTCATTCTTTAAATATTACCTGGATATATTATATACTTAACGCAGCACTGGATTAAAAATATACATAAAATTAGAACCAATAGTTAATTAAATATAGCCTTATTGTAAGGCTGTGAAATCTCAAATTAAAATAATACTAATAATCACTATTTATCATCTCGATATTTACATCAATCGAATAAATATTTTAATTACATCACCAAAGATGAACAAATATATCGATTTTTTCAGTTACTTATTTACTTTTTAATAAAAATTTCAAATAATTAAAAAAATAAATATATTAAATAAGATTTAATTTATATATATATATATATATATATATATATATATATATATGTTAATGTTAAAGTATGTATGTATATATCGTTTAACACTATTCTTTACGAAAAAAATCAATTCAATGAACACAAAAGAACACAACTGATTCTAATTTATTAACCCGTGTACAGTTAAACTTGATCTGTTAAAAATTTCGTCTAAAAATCTATTTAAAATATCTTTACTCCAAGGCCGTAATAATTGTTGTTCAATGACGAGTAATTTTTTTCACTAATTACATACACATTAATAACATACACATTATAGAGGAATAATAAGAAAGTAGTAAATTAGAAGATAAGTTCTTAGAACAAATAAATAAAAATTAATCATAGTCATAAAAATGAAAAATGTTAACATCTTTTTTTCAAGAAATGAATTTATCTTTTTTTTATAAAAAATATATAAACTTAGAATACATTTTTTTTGTATTGTTTAAAAGATCCGTTTAGATTTTTTAATGTTATTGAATAATAACAAAAATAAATAAATCAACGTAACAATTTTTTTTTCTTTTAATAATTTAATTTTTAAGTGCAACAGGATTTCTATCAATATATATGAATATTAATTAATCTAGTATCTAAAAAAATACTGTTTCGTAGAAAAACCACAGTTGATTAAATAATTTATTATTTGCAATTAAAATAATAGTTATAACTTACTCATAAAAAAGATCAAAAAATTATTAAATGTAATATTTGTTTTGGAACTGTGACGAATTTTCTTTCACACAAATGAATGATTACCACATTACCACAAGATATTAAAAAAGTGATCACAAATATGAATAATTATTCATTTTGTTTGTTTATACGCTGATGCGCGTATTGATGATTATTTTGAATGTCATCATCATTAAAGCGCTGCATTATAAAATCGAAAATAAATACAAAAATACCAAATACAATTTGTGTATAGATATAAAATAATATTTGCAAATATCGCAATAAAATAGAATATATGTTTTAAAAATAATTTTAGTTTGTAACTACAAACATTAAAATAAAGAGAAAATAAAAAATATCTAGGAAAGAGATTCAATAAATTACAAATTTGTATATTCAAAAAGAATAAAAATATTCCAAAAGAATTTATAATCTGCGGTTAACTTTTTAAAATATATTTTATGATTTATACATAGTGCGTTTAAAAAAATATTTTATGAATTTTGAAATTAGTATAAATATTTTTGTGTGCCATGTCTCTGTAATTTGGTATTACAATTTATTTTGTATGAGTGTTTTATTATTTTTTTATCGTTTGATTATTTTATATGGTATTTGATTAAATTATTATTTCCTTGTAAAATAACCATTTTTATTTTTATATAAAACTGAAGTTAACTTTATTAATTCTTATTTACTGTATTTTTTCTATCATGAGTAATATCATTTAAGAATCATCTACACTGACTGAAAAAAACATTGGCACAGTGAAAATTTTTAGAAATAAAAATTTCTAACTGAAACATTTCAAAATATTTGCAAGAAATCTATATATTTTTTATTTAATCAATTGCTTATATAGTAATATAAAAAAATAAGGATATTGAATCAGAAAAAAACACATTAATGAAAAAGACTAGAAAACTATGTTAAATATTTTTTTAAAAAAAATTGTATAAAAAAATTCAATAAAACTAAATCATTGATTTAAAAACTAAAAGAAGTACATTATCTCCAAAAAAATATTTTATATTTGCATTCGAAACAATCTTATTCGATTTTACTCGTATTACAAGAATTATTAATAAAAGTCGATTTACAATTCAAAATCAACCGATTTTAAAAAAATGACAATTTATAAAATCGGATTAGAAGTGGACACCAAAGAAAACTTTCTGATAACGAAGGAAGGTTAATTTTTAAAAGAGTAAAAAATCCAAAAATATCTTTATTGGAAATAGAAGTACGGTTAAAAGAAGATTTTAATAAAACTATTGACTCTAAAACTGTTTTGTAAAATGTTGGTTATAATTCTAGAGTTTCTAAAAAAATCATTAAGAACAAAATCGATTAATACTAAAAAATTATATAAACGAAAATATGAATTTTTGAAAAAACTATATTTTCCAATGAGAGTAAGTTTAATATTTTTCCTCTGTATGGCAAAAGCCAAATACCGAATTTAATATAGAAAATTTATTACAGGCTATGAAATATGATGATGACAAATCATAAAAAAATTACCTGAACAAAAACTAAATTTTCAATTTACTTTTCAACATTTTATTCAACAAAAATGAACACTACCTCTGATTTTGTTATTTAAAAAAAGGTCATTCGTTTTCAGCAAGAATTCTTTAATAATATTAATACCACACTAATTAAACGATAAGAAAAGCAAATATGTTTATTAATTCATATGTAAATATTTTCTAAGAAATTATTTTAAAAAATATTCAACTAATATAATAAATTGAACACCACTGTAATTAATAAATGTTAAAAACGTTTAATCGAATATTAATTTTAATAAAAAAATATCAGTGTTACGAAATATTTAACCACAACTTATTACGAAAATACAACCATAATAAACTTAATGACTGAATAATAAGTCTTAATTTACAGGTAATTTGTTTTTATACAAACAGACTGATTTACAAAATGGACATTTTTTAAAAAAAAAATCTAAATAAATAAATCAAAAATTATCAGAAAACTAGTTTTGCATATCACTAATGTTATTACATATTATTTGTATTTTAATATATATTTTGTGATAAATAACAATTAGATATAAACATAATTATTACTTTCCTATCTTCACCTAATCATAATCATTGCATATATGTATTATTTATATATATATATATATATATATATATATATATATATATATATATATAGTATTATTTATATATACATGAAAAAATTGACGTACATCTAACAAGTTTACAAAAATATTTCCTTTCTCCAGTTATTCACGTTTTTATTCTTATCTTCTATCCAAAAAAAAAAAACAAGTCAGAAAAACGTTGAACGAAACGAAAGACCAGGAAAAAAACAACAAACTGGTTACATGATTCACGTAATAATGTTTTTATTTTTATATATATTTGATAAGATTAATTGCGAATCGTTTAAAGCAGATAGTGTTCTCGCAGCAGGTGTCGATTTACGTTTTATAAATAGTGGTTTTGTGGAGAACGGACATTTAAAATCGTTTTATTTCAGATTACTAATTGAAAAAGCAGATTTTACATTTTTTTATATGTCTAATGTTTACGGTCAATTCGTTATACCTTTTGTGTATAATACAAACAATCAGATGGTCATTGATAGTCTTTTTTTGAACACGTGTGTTTTCAGTTTACAAAATGATTACGCATTTTTTGTGCATTGTATACAAGTCAAGCATCAAGTAAATAAGAAGAGAGAATTATGTTTTAATTAATAAATGTTTTATACAAAAATATATACTGTAATTTATTCATTCTAATATGAAAATTTATGATCACACTAAGTACTAAATTATTTTTAATTAGGTTTTATAATTATTGAAAATATTGTATTTTTATAAATAAAATAAAACAACACTATAAATAATATTAAGGTCACAATACAAAAAAAAAAATTAACACAAAATATAAAGCAAACATCCTGTATTAAATATAATTTAATTAAAATTCAGAGAAAAATTTTGGAAAAAATTAATTAAAACTATTTTATATAACACATGGAACTAACGTGCATATTAAAAAATATATTTATATAATGTTTTTTGAAGGAAATTATTATATAAGGTCTTCCAAATGTGACATCTAGATTTGTGTTTTGTTAAAAAGAAACTATACACATGTTTCCCTATGCACCACCCTATACACATGTTTCTTTTTAATAAAACATAAATCTTGGCAAAACACTTTGAAAACATTATAAAAGAATTCTATTAAAATCTATTAGTATTTGCTTGTAAAATTATAAACATACTTCAAGAAGCTTGTGTGAAAATGCAAATAGTATTTTTTTTAAATATAAAATTGGATGATTAACTAAATTGCAGTTTTTTTAAAATAAAAAAATGTCTAGAATTAAAAAAAATGTTTTTAATTACGTTTGTCAACAGCCCAAATGTTTCCTGGACACGATTAATTTTTTTTTTTGTATTCAGTTAATTTAGACTAATAAATATCTGTTAATTACGAATATAATTACTGAAAATAATATAAAACCAATTATAATTAATTTAAATCTGTAACATAATATATCTATAATAATTTAAATCTGTTTTTTTTTTAAAATCTATTATTTTGTCAAAAAAATTCGACAAAAATAGTATTATTTACTAGAAATTATAGTTTCAATATATACGAATTTTTTTTGATTTTTGTTTTACTAAATAAATAATTAAAATAAAATATAATATAAGCGAAAATAAATATAATATAAATCATTTCAATCCACAAGATTAGAAAAAAAAGGATTATATCCATGTACTTGTTTAATTTTTTTCTATCAATAGGTTAAAAAAATCAAAATAATAATTAAAGTAAAATACAAAATATACAAAATGCAAAATATTATTCTTATAAGATAAAAATTACAACACAAGATAATATTTATATTCTTTAATAAAACCAAAAGAAAATAAAAATAAACATGTATATACATTTTATAAAAAATAGGAATACAATCGGTATTAAGCACACATATATTTAATCTCGTAAAGTTTGCAAAATATTTATATTTGAATAACAAAAATTACATTTTATAAAAATGAGTATTCGTTTGATATTTATTTATTCCCGCATTCAAGGATCACAGATAATGAATAAATATGAAGAAGATTTTCTTTAAAAATGTATATAATATATCAGGTCATTTAAAAATTTATTAAATATTTTTTATATATAAATATATACAAATATATTCAAAACTACACTGATTCGATTGCATAATATAAATCGTAAAAAATTCTACCCTTATTTCAATGAAAAAAGTAATAAAAATAAACTTTTACTGTTACTTGGGAGGAATGTTTGTGTAAAAAATTCAAAAATGAAAAAATATAAACATATTAAAATTGAGTTATATGAATATATTATTACCAATCAAACTTGATTTTAATTTGCAATTGCTTTCAAATTTTTATAACACAACAATTTCGTATGATTCCTTCAAAATTTATCAATCAGTAATATAAAGAATTAAGTTACTCTATATAAATAACTTTCATGTTTTTATTACTATTTAAAAATTATTAAAAAACAATTTTAGTAAATTTTCCATATTAATAAACTAGGCAACTATGCATATTGGCAATTTAATCATGAGTAATATAGGTAAATAAATGTATATTTTGCTCTTTTAATGTTTTCTAAAATTTCTAATTAAATATAAATATTAGATAACTAAAGTTAAGATTTTATCCATTTTTAAAAAAGACCAAAAATACAGAGTAATAAGTATTAAAAAAAGGCTATAAAATTTATACCAATAATATAACTCAGGATATTAATAGAAAATTTCATACTAGAAAAGCAGTATAATTGAAATCATTTTTTTATTTTTTTCATTATCCTTTTAAGACCTTTATTAGATACCAATTTTGATAGAACTGTCATTATTTATAACAATACGACTTTCTAAACACTAAGAATTTGGTCATCAATGATATAAGTAATAATAAATCTATAAAAGTAATCTATAAAGTAATCTATAAAAAATCATTTTTCAACTTTTTGGTGTTCTTTCGAGTCTTAGCAAATATTACTCATTAATTATAAACGTATGGATTTCACACAGACCTATAATTTGGTTATCAGTAATAGAAATAATTAAAGTATTCTACATAAATAATTTTTGACGATATTTGTTTTAAAACTGTGAATAATTAACTGTTATATAAATGAACTATAACTCCCATACTACATTATAATAATGCAGCAGTTTGATGATGCCATTTCCATCGAAATATGCATTAACTTGTACAGAAAGTGAACAATAAATAATTATTGAACAAATTTGTCAATATTTTATGGTATTGGGATGATTGTTCATTTATGTATTTTTTTTAACATTTTCTAGTATCATTTAATTAATAAAACTGTCATTAATTACAACTGAATAACAGTTTCAGAGATTCACAATCAGATTAATGCTAAGATAAATACTTGAAGTATTTTATAGAAATATTTTTCCCAATAAACGTAATTAAAAAACATATAAAATTTTTAAAATCACCTGATATATCTATACATATATAATATTTAATATGGTATGTCAAATCATTTTATAAAATATCAAAGTACTGAATCATATATACATATAAAAAATAAAATATAAAATTTCGACTTACATTGTGTAAAAAAATGCAGGTAGTAGTATATAAAATGTACACATAACTAGATTCGACATAAATTATTCACGAAAAGATACACATAAATGTAACACTACAACTAATTAATACAACGTTCTTAAAACGAAAAATTTATAAAGTACAGAAAAACACTCACACCTAAAAGCATAGAGCAGTTATTTTTAAATTACGTAACTTACGATTAAATATTCTGTATTAAATACCTAACACTAAATGGCACATTGGGTCATAATACTGTCCAAAAATTACATAACATAGTTTTATAATAAGCATAACGTATAGCAAGAGTAGGGATTGTATTTTGAATTTGTAATTTAATTTCGTCGTGTGTGGTTTCTATAAAACTGTTTATAAAAATATATGTAATATTTTAAATTTTATATTTTTTTATATAATTTTAAAAATGACTAATGATCCTATCTCTCTCTATGTATATATTTTTATTTCGAAATATAAAAAGAATATTGGTTCGATATGCCATCTGTACGGATCCGAAAGAATTACTGATATAATTAAGTGTATTTAATAAAATATTTTAAGTGTATGTGCCAATTAAATTAATATGAAATCTACTTGTACAAATAGAAAAAAAATCTCGATCTCTTTCAAATGCAAGTAATTTATAAAATTGCCGTTTGTACGAAGACAAAAAGGTACTAAAATCAATCATTTCTATCAGCCATTGAATAACTACGCTCGGGTGTAAAACTATATTAAACGTACACACTAATTAATATATAATATCACTAGATGGCAGTTTTAACATTTGAAGCAAGCATACCTTAAAACCATCGACAGATGACAGTAATAATACTCATCTATTTACAAACCGGATTTATATAAATCCGTTTTTTTCAAATTAATAAACCATATTTTCACATGTACATGTAGCTTTGCAATTCTTGTATCTCAGTCGACCTTCTTCTGTACTTGTTTGGCATAACCATTTCGGCCAAGTTTTGAAAATTTCGCGACAATTCGACCAGAGATCTGAAGCTGGACAAGTGTTCGTACACATTTTCTTGAAACAGTGGTCAGGACAGTCCGTACACGAATGGCCACGTTTGTACGGGAATCCTATTTGTCCTTTAATATTACCCCTGTAAGAAAATATAAATTGATAATGATAAAAGTAAACCTTTATTAGTTGTTTTGGAACTGGGGCTGATTCACTTTACACAAATGAATTTTCACCCCAACACCACAATAATTTAAAGTGTTCAATAATCATTTATTGTTCACTTATTTTTTATAATTATATCGGCTGATGCATTTCGATGGCGATTCCATCATCGTCAGAGCCTTTCTGTTAAAATTTAAATCTTTCTGTTAAAAATTAAATCACAAAACTAACGCATGCAGATATTCAATTCATCTAGAACAGACCTCACAAATTGTTAAAATTTTCAAATAACGTCACAAGTAATAAATGAGTCAATCCATATCATCAAAAAAAGGTCACAAACCTATGAAAAAGAACATATTAAAATACATTTGTGTAAAAAACATGTTGCAAAGACAATAAAAAGGGAAAGCACTTCATGCTTGCAGACCAGATGACGAAAAGAAAGATACAACGCCCAGTTGTAGATGGATTGAATAAGGACACAAAACACGAATTAGTATAGGTATATATAAAAAAGTTAGTCTAGATTTTAACAACTCATATACAGGTTTTGAAAATTTTCCTGTGAGCCCTACTCAAAACAAAATTTCCCAACTCCAAAACATAAATACTGTCCTACTGTTATATAGCAAAATATCCGTGGATAACCTGCTAATGTAACACAATATCAAAATGTAGAAATCATCTGTACATACTATATATATATATAAATATCAATAAAGCATTTATCTATCTAGATTTTAACAGAAAGGCTCTGACGATGATGGCATCGCCATCGAAATGCATCAGCCGATATAATTATAAATTATATAATTATAAAAAATAAGTGAACAATAAATGATTATTGAACACTTTAAATTATTGTGGTGTTAGGGTGAAAATTCATTTGTGAAAAGTAAACCTTGTTAAAACTATATAACTGATGACATAAAATCTAATTTTAAAACGTTATTTTCTTAATTTAATATTGTCCTTTTTAACTTGACCAAAAAAAAATATTAACTGAAAAATACAATAATTCAAAAATATAAAATAAAACAACATTCCAAGCCCAATAACTTCTAAAGAATGTTAAACGTTTATTACCTGTATATCTCACAAAAATGCAAATTAAAGTTACAAGTCTTCATCTATTCTCCAAAATATCCTATTCGAATTACTATTATTTTACTAGGACTACATATCAAAAAATGTCTATTTAATTAGAAACTAGTATCTTTCTCTGAATTTGTTCTATGTATATTATTAATCAGTTTACAATTGTTGTAAATTAAAAAGATTTTTCAATACTCACGCTGGACAATAATCACAAACGTAATTGAAGAATGTGAATTTACGTCCTGAGATCGAATCCCGATGACATTTGGCCATTGCACAACCGACACGATGTGTATTCGCCCAAACTACTTGTGTATAATGACCGACTACTTTTAAATGATTCTTGGATGAACCGTATGTGAAATTGTATTTTTCAGTATTCCAAGCTTTGATGGCTTTGAACCTAGAAAATGTATGAAAAAAATCATTTTATATGAAATATTAAATAAAATTATATATAAATACAATATTAATAATAAAAATTAATCAATTCGTTTTCAAAAAAAATATATTAAAAATTAAAAAAAATACTTCTGTTGTACTACTTATCACTGAATTATTGTTTGTATATTTATCAATAACGATTTCGGCCTTAAGGCCATTTTTGAAATAAACAAATAATCATTCAAATTACATTTTTCCTTTTATAAATCGTTTATAAAAATAAGATGTATTTTTATAAAAAGTAAAAATTTTTCATTATTGATTTGATTTTTCTAATTTTTATATATGAAAACATAATAAAAATTGACCAGAAAATAACTATTTGATTAATGAATTAAAATATGAATATTATTTAAACAGTAAAGCTAGTTCATTTTTACACAAATGAATCTCACACTACAACATTACACAATTTTAAGCAGATATATATTTAATAATTACTTATGGATGACTTTTTTCATTTGCATGCATTTTGATGACTACGCCATTATCTTCAAACTTACAAATTATATATAATTTGACAATTTCGCATTATTTTTATTTAACTATGATTCATTATGAAACCAATTTTTTATTAGATTGTGTCATATGAAATGTCGGATTTCTCAATTGGAAATCAAAGAAAAATCTGATATTTCATATTACTCCACCTAATACTTGTTTTTTTTTCTATATATATTTTTTTTGGAATTCGGATAGTATCTACATGACTATTCGGATAGTATCTATATCCTTTTACTGCTTTACATTCTCAATCTAATAACTTAAATAATTTCCCTAGCCATATTTTTGTATGTATGTATGTATAAGGTTTTCCAATAATTGCTTCAGAAGTTTAAATGAAGATAAAATAAAAAATATTCAATTAATTGGGTTTTTTTATTTTATTTTTAAGCATATTCTATGGCATTAATGATGGGATACAATTTCACTCATACGACCACCATAACTTTGCTTGACATACGAGGGTCGTTTGATATGTATAGCAAATTTATTTATTGTTTAATTTAATTAATTAATTAATTAAATTGAATTTGTCAATTTAGTTTTTCTTACTTTTACCATACTTATCAAACAACTATCTTAATGCATTCATTTAGTCCAATTTCAGTCACTTCTTCGCATAATCGTGGTCCAATTTCATAAATTACACGCTCAATGTATATTTTCAATGCTTCTGTTGTTTGTGATTTATCAGCATAAACCAATGATTTTACATAACCCCACAGAAAATTATCCAATAAAGTTAGATTACATGATCTTGGGAGTCAATTGATGGGTCCATTTCATGAAATAATGGATTCACTAAACTTTTGTTTCAATATGTCTACTGAAGTTTTTACAATTTCTAAGCGTTGTTAAAATGTTAAACATTCCATGATAATTTGCCAACTATACTGAGTTGAAATGTCAAAATGAGTTTAAAAAAATCAAACATGGATGCCAACAGCTGCCAAAGTTCTGACATTCTTATTGGAAACCCCTATATATATATATATATATATATATATATGTACACCTGAGTCTGTTTTTATGCTGTAGATACGTTCCGCAGAAAACCGCATTAAAAAAATCACACAAAAAAGACCTTACTTATATTGAAAAATTAGGGATACGTTTTGTAATTTTCAAAAACCGCATAAAACTAAATCTACAAAGTGAAATTACTCTAAAATTCGCATAAAAAAATTAGGAAATAAAGAATGCTTGAAAAAAAAATTTAAATATTTGCAAAAAATTGATACAAAACAAAGCTTTTTACATTATTTTTTAATTAACTATTTAATTTTATTCAAAGCAATATGTACATATGTGTAATTTATTTTAGAATTTTTCATACATATTTTAATTGTCTTCGCAATAATATCTGCACTGTTTAGAATAAAAATAAGAAAATAAAAAAGAAAGTGAACAGCTGCACTGTTTTCAAGACATGTAGGCCAAGCCTTTTTCCAACAGGCATTTAAAGTGTGTTGTTTTATTTGAGTAATAGCAAATGCAACATGATTTATACAGTCAAAGATAGAAATTTTTTTCCAAGCGTCAGTTACTGTTATTGACTCATTTTATAATTTATCCAATATAAATTGAAAAGTGCATTTAACGTAATATTGTTTAAAAAAAATTGGTAGCTTCTTCATCTGCCGATGCAATTGCGCCCGTAATCTTCACGTTATGCAGTACATTCCTTTTTAAAAACCCGGTTAACCATCCTTTGCTAGTCGAAAATTCCTTATCAGTTTGAGAAACGGAAGTAAATGGTTCTGATTCCTTCATTTGTGTATAAAACTGAACCGCTTAAAGCTTAAATAAAATTCATATAAAAAGATTGAATTAAATAACTTCGCATTAAAGGAATCCTTAATATAAAATATATATATATATATAAAGTATACTAATATATAAATATGAATCGCATAACTTCAAAATCGCATTAAAATAATCCGACTCATCAATTGACACACAAAACAGTCCCAGCTGCATTATATAATATATATATATATATATATATATAGATATATATATATATATATATATATATATATATATATATATATATATATATATATATATATGTATATATATATATATATATATATATATATATATATATATATATTTACATGTACACAAAGGTATTATAATAAATTTATAAAATACTTCATGTTACAAATATTCTGTCTAGAATTAATAAAAAAGTTATTGATAATCAAGTTATAAAATTGTCTACTACGCATTTTTATTACCATGTTTACAAATTTTTAAACGATACTAACGATAAAAATATCACACATTCAAGGAAAATGAATCCTACGTTTTTATTTCAAATTAAAATACGAGAAAAGTATAAATTTATTATTTTTTACAGTGTTACATTTATTACACACACCTACTATTATGTTTCAACATTTATGTATATAAACGATCAAGAAAAAAGTAGAAAATCAATGAATTCATTTTTGTAAAAACTGGATAAGTAATTTAGCAAATGTCTTGTATCGCACAAAGGATAAAATCAATTTAAACATATATTGGTACGAATATTTTTAAATAATAAATTTATCTACGTCTCTGTTTAAAAATTCCAACGTTCGTATCGAAAATGCTTATCTATAACGACGTTACACCAAAAATAAACATTCATTGTCATTGCCACGGATTTTTTGTGAATTGGACTGGGTTAAATCAATTGACATATTGAAAACGACATGCATGCGTGACATGTTGATATTTCGTTGGCGCGTAGTCGGAGTGTGGTTGTAGAAATCTGAATGTCAATAATGTTTTTATTGCAAAAAGTACATTAACATTACTATTATAAATACATATATTAACTATTGTTCGTGAATTTATTTACATATACATTTACATATATATTATATTATATATAAATATATATATATATATATATATATATATATATATATATATATATATATATAATATGTATATATGTATGTATAACGAGAAAATAGAAAATGTCGAATGGACAGATTTTGGTTGTAGGAAGTTAGGTGAGATTAAGTAATTTGATATTATGCTAATTTAAATGAACATAATTTTATGCCAATGTTAAAATGATTTCGAAACGTAATGATTTATTAATTCTAATACAAATTGAATATATTTGAAATAACAAAGATTATTTATATGTTTACATACACGCACACACTAACTCACACAACATTTATATATATATATATATATATATATATATATATATATATATATATATATATATATATATATATATGTATATAAATGTATATATATATATATATACAGGTAACCCTCCTACAACACGGTTTCGCTCTAACACGTTAAGAAAATTGCGGAAACCCTTATATTGAATTACGGAAACCCTTCTATAACATTAGACAACATGATATTTATTATGGAAAATATATCAGAAAATTATAAAATAATAAGTACTGGCTTCTAGTCTTATATAACACGATTTTACATAACACGGTATTTTCTAGGAACCTATCTACTGTGTTAATAAGAGGGTTACCTGCATATACATCAGGGGTCGGCAACCTATGACCCGCGGATCACCGAATGACCCATTTGATAATTTCAAGTGATCCACTATAGTTCCAAAAATAAAGTACTACTTCAAAATTTTTACTTCAAAATTGATATTATTTGAAACTGATGTAAAAACTAAAAAAAATTATTTCTTTTCCTTGTTAAAAAGGGAACATGAAAAAGAAAATATCGATGAAAGTAATCTAAATATGTTCGAAAGTTGGATTTTCGTTATTAAAAGTGAATATGAAATTCGGTTTCAAAGTTTTAAGAAGCATGGAGAAATGTTTACATTTATAATAAAGCCCGAGGAAATAGAAGAAAATGTTTTAAATTTGCAGTATTTCAATATCTAAAAAATTGACAATTTTAGTTTAGAAATGATTGATTTTAAAAGTTCAACGTTATGGACGGATAAATTCAAGAAATTGCGGAAAGATTTGGAAAAAACAGAAGATAATCATCTTCTCATGATATCATGTTGGGCATCACTTCCTACGAAGTTTTCATCTTTGAAAAAATTGGCTTTACCATTTTGTCCACATTCGGTTCAACTTATAAATGTGAGCAAATATTTTCACAAATGAAATTTATATTAAGCAAGAACAGGAACAGGTTAACTACCGAAAATCCAGATGCTTGTATTCATCTTAAAACGACTAACTATAAACCAGACTTGACTAAATTGATGTCACAAATTCAACATCAGGGGAGCCATTGATATCGAAGAGAACGTTTATAAATAAAGTTCATTCAACTATGTTTGTAATTATTTTCTTAATAAAATATATCTTATTATTTACTAAAAGACTGTTTTAATTCGAAAATATCTCTGACCCAAACGTCTCTTTAATACTCACATTTTGGTTGATTTTGACCCGCGGCCAAAAAAGGTTGCCGAACCCTGATATACATATTAGGAATAACAAAACGAGGTAAAAAAAGAACCAAGTATATTGGAAAGAAATCAAAAGTTACTGACGTTAAAACAAAAATGAGAAATTCAAAATGGAAATGGGCTGATTATATAGCAAGAAAATACAACCACTGATGGCCAAAAAATATTATTTACTCAGTAACTGAATATATAAGGCTATACAAATGTAATACCTAGATTTGTTTTATTAAAAAAAAATTAAACACATGTTTCCCTATACACATGTTTCTTTTTAATAAAACACAAAATTAGACATTACATTTAGATTCCCTATAAATAAAAAGGTATAGAAAATCCTTATATGTAGATAAGACATGTGATAGGAAATGAAAGATGGGATAAGAAAATACGTTGAAATAGACTGAAAAAAGACATTTTATCAGTCGAAATGGAAAATTTTAGAAGCCTTTATCTAGCAGTGGAAAGATAGATGCTGATGATATATAAATATACATATATACATATACATATTTATATATATAATGGTCCACATGAAACTGAAAGATATTAAAAATAATAAATAACTCTGAGCAAATGAATTTGTGTCTAAATCTTTCAATCTCATTTGGGCTACCCTAAATAAGATAATAGAAATCAATTTAAAAAAAATAATGATATAAGGTCAAAATACCTTATATCATCATTAATTACGTTTATTATAAAAAAAATGTTTTAGTTGACTAAAAGAGTAACGAAAAATAATTCAATAATATTACTTTCGTTGTTTTATGAAAGAAAGTACAGATAATTGTTTTGAAAATTGGAAGAATGTGGAGATGCGAATTTAAAAATGAGTTATAATTATTTATATGATATATAAATGAATATGCACACACACATATGTATATATATATATATATACATACTTGTGTGTGTATGTATGTACTCACAGCCATGAAAACGAGCAGAATTTCGAAATGGATTTATCACAATAGATCACGTTTAAGTAATAAAAGAAGTTATTAGTAGATGTAATAAGTATCAAATACCGCTTTGCTTTGGATTTATAGGTTATAAAAAAGTCTTCGATTCAGTGAATACGTTAATGATATTGAAATCATTGAAGAGTCCGGAAATTAAAGAAGCGTATATTGTATTACAAAACAATATCATCAAAATTACTTACGTCTGCGTTAGAAAAAGTATTTAAAAGGCTTAACTATGAATCTGAAGAAATAAAAATATACTTAGTCACTTAAGATTCACTAATAACCACATTATTTTTTCAACAAGGCAAAATGATTTTAAAAAAATATAAAATAATTAGATAAAGTAAGACAAAATATCGATCTTGTGATAAATCTCAGATGTTAAAAACTCAACGTTCAATGAATTTTCATATCAAAGAAGAATCGAACTAAAAGAAAAATAGATAATTAGAAAATTATGTATAACTGGGACAACTTATTAACACTAAAAGAACAATAAACAGAACAATAGCTGAAATAAACAGAAGATAGAAAATGGGTTTTTTTCAATTCGGAAGAAATTCGCATATTATGAAGTTAAATACTCTTCTCTGTTTAAAAAGAAAATTTGTTAATCAATGCATCCTACCTGTTCTCACCTAAGACAGTGAAACATATCTCTTGAGTGGTAAAATATTCAGCTACTTCGTACAACACAGAGGCATGGGAAAATATTATTTTTATTGGAAAGTTCTGTCTGTTTTTGAATTAAAAAAATAATACATTTTCAATATTTTTAATAATATTTACTGAACAATATAATTTTTCCCTGTTACTAATGACCTATTTCCAGAGTGGTGGTAATTTATGAATTCCATTTATGTAAAATGATTCATTTTTGAAACTTGAGATGACATTATCGGACAGAACTTTCCGGTAGACCTAATATATTAGAAGTAACACGAAAAGATATAAAAAAAATAAATGGATCAGAATGAAAAGAAAAGTTATGGTTGTTATAGTAAAGGTGAAAAGCTATAAATATAAATGAACCAAGTTTAAAAGATAAGACCACCAGTGCATAAAAAATACTGATTAGAAACCTAGATATATAAGAAAATCTAAAAAAAGACCCGAGGAAAGATGGAAAAGAAATAAACCGTTGCTGCAATTCATATTAATCTAAAAAAATCTTATTGACATACATGAAACAATGTTAATTATATTCAAAAATACCTCTCAATTAAAACAAACTAATCAAATATTAATTTATGTCGTGCATGTCAAACAAAATGAACTTTAAATAAATCCGACACGGATCTACAACATTATTATATTTATTCAAATGAGATGTAGAAAAATCACTTTACAAATTTATTATAATTAATTCCGACCAGTGCGAACGAAATTAAAAAAAATAAACGGTTTATGTAACAATACTGGTTCATAGGCTGACCCATTGACTCTAGCGGCATTTCAAATATCTATTAAGTGATGAACTAATATCTGTTATAATTATCTTGCACGCAATAAGATGATAAAGAATATATACTTACACACACACATACGCATATATATATATATATATATATATATATATATATGTATGTATGTATATATGTCAACTAAATGTAATAGGGTCATGTTTATAAAAAATATTTTCTAGTTACATTGACTTGCATTCAAACGCAATTATGAAGTGCATTTTTATATAATACCAAACTATTATATTACAAAATCATATTTGAAATGCTTTTTTATAACATTCTATTATAATCACTGAACAAAGTATGAAAATATAGAACATTCGAGATAAACTTTTTCCAAAACAGCTCCATTTCTTAAATCCATTAAATATAATATTTAAATGTCATATTAAGAATCATATACATAGGTGTTTTTTAAGCGTGATAGAACTCTGAACTGAATTTCTATCGAAAGTTATCTAATCTAAAAAACACACCTTTTAACATTTCTTTATATTCATGCACACGCATATGTATATATTTAAAGGTTGTTTTTTAGGTTAGATAGAACTTTTGAAAGGCACTCAATTTAAAGTTCTATCGTGCTTTTAAAAAACACTTATATAAATATATATATATATATATATATATATATATATATATATATATATATATATATATATATATAAGAGGGTCGTTTGATAAGTACGATAAAAAAGTAAGGAAAACTAAATTGAAAAATTTAATTTAATTAATTAAATTAAACGATAACAAATTTACCATGCTTATTAAACGACCCTCGTATGTATATATATATACAAGGTGTGATCAAAAAATAAGGTGAATTTTTATTTTTTTCAAAGAATATTTATTTATTCATCAATTTTTATTTTGTCCCCTTCAAAGTAATCCCCCTCGGATATAATGTACTTGTGCCAACGCTTTTTCCAATCCTCAAAGCATTTCAAAAAATCATTTTTTGTGATCTTGTTTAGCTCCTCTTTCGATGCCGTCTTTATTTCCTCAATCGTTGCAAAACGCCGTCCTTTCATGGGCCTCTTCAGTTTGGGAACAAGAAGAAATCACAGGGGGCCAGGTCTGGGAATACGGTGCCTTTACGATGTGTGAGCAGGAGCGTTATCATGGTGCAAAAGCCAATTTTTGTTCTTCCACAAATTCGGACGTTTCTCAAAATTAACTTGCAGGTAATATTCCTTATTTACTGTTCTACCCTGTTCATATGCACGCCCCTGCAATCAAAAAACTGTAAGCAAAATCACATTTGATCGAAATGATCCGGAATGCCTCCACTGGGACGATTGAGTCTTAGTTTTATATATATATATATATATATATATATATATATATTGATAGAACAAACTTCGCTGACACACGTCTCATGTCTAAAACATAAAATTGATTGGCACGAACCAAACGAGATGCCAATATCATCAGAAATTTCTCTAATGGTAATTCGACGATTCCCCAACACTATTTTCTTCACTTCTTCAACGTTCTCATCATGTTGACGTGCTGGGGCGTCCAGAACGAGGTTCGTCGTTGGTGTCTTCTCGGCCTTCTTGGAAGAGTTTATACCACTTGTAAACATTTTTTTGGCTTAAGTAGACTCATCGTATGCCACTTTCAACATTTAAACGATTCCATTTTTCACACAAAATAACAAATTTGATCCATGATTTTCGACAGCGGAAAATGCAAAACACTTCTAACTTTTATTAAAAACATATGAAATTTCATATATATATATATATATATATATATATATATATATATATATATATATATATATATATATATATATATATATATACACATGCAGTAACTCACAGTCAAAATGAGCCACCACGAAAAAAAATAATAGAGATAATAGAATATTTTGAATTCTGTGTAAAATAACAGATAAGTACATAAGTATTTAATATTTAGTTGTTTCATAAAAGAATATGAGAATGTGTGTATATTTTATTTACATATATATATATATATATATATAAATAATTCTTTAAATATACTTTTGTAAATCATATCACAATCAAATTGATCTACTGGGAAGTAAATAATTTCTATTTTAAATTTTACAATGTATAGAAGAATTCTAACTACAAAACACGTTAGACAAAGTCTCAGATCGTTTATGGTATCATCGCATTAGACTGTTATTATAAAATACACAGAATAGCTCTATCTAAAAGACACACTACTCTAGTAAGACGAAATCTTGTAATACATTATCTGAATTGTAAAAGAAGTCAAAAAGAATTAGCGAAGACGATCAATTTAAACCGAAATACGGTTCAACATATTATACGTTGTTATGCAAATGAAAACAGATTTAGAAATAAATGTAGGACAAGTAATCAAAAAAATAATAAGAAAAAGAAAAATTGTAAAAAGTTACAAACTAAATGTACCTAAATTAGCTGCTGGGGTTAAAAAATACTTAAGAAGAAAATTAGGGTGGAAACTGTAAGAAGAGTTTTGCATAAAAAAATACCACGGACGAGCAGCTAGAAAAAACCTTAAGTCAGTGAAAAAATAGAAAACTTAAAATCATTTTTTTTTCAGAAAATCTATTTTTCCCATGGTGGGCCACTTTGACTGTGAGTCATTATGTGTGTGTGTATACATATATACATATATATATACATATATATATATATATATATATATATATATATATATATATATATATATATATATATATATAAGAACGTTTTTTAAGCAGAATTTTAAATTGAATACATTGTAAAATTTTCTTCATACATTGTAAATTTAAAAATTTTTTGATAGAATTTTAAATTAAATCTTTATCAAAAGTTCTATTCATCTAAAAACACTTTATATATATATATATATATATATATATATATATATATATAGATATATATATATGTATGTATGTATGTATGTATGTATGTATACAAACCATTTAACATGAATTTAATTGTACTATCTGTTATATAAATCATTAAAATGATTTTAATATATAATAAAATATTTTAAACTATTGTGTATAAAATACGAATATTTTATACTGAACCATATATGAAGACACAATTTTGATTAATAGCTGAAAAGTATTGTATTTTATATATTATCATTTTTTTTTTTGCTTTGTAAGCTAACACGTGTATCTCGTTTAGTTCCAATTCAAAACAATTCTTCATCAAAAAAATCCAGACTGTGAAAATAAAACAGTTTATAAATTTCAACATTGACAGATAAGCGTTTAGGTTTAGCAACAAGGTATTTTTTTAAATAAAATATTTGATTCTTCATATACTTTTAAACAACTGTTATAAATATATTTTCATTGATCTTTTTACTATTATTCGAATAAAATACAAGACTACTATTTATTGTTTCTCCTGTTCAATTTATTTTTTTAATTTGGTTTTCATTATTAATTTTTTTTAGGTTTGTATGTATGAAATGAATAGTTTATAGTGTAAAAATAAGAACATTAAAACTTTTGTTTCCCTATACACCACCCCTATACACATGATTCTTTTTAATAAAATAAAAATATAGGCGTCACATTTGGATGATCATATATTATATATATATATATATATATATATATATATATATATATATATATATATATATATATATATGCGGGAATGTGTATAGACAGATATATTAATATAAAATTGAAAATGAAGAAATTATTAACATAAATTTCATATTGGTTATTGTTCTAATAAAAATCTTTTTAAAAAATACATTTAACATATAAAAATGTCATATATAAATTTTTAAAATAAATTAGGTTTTCATATATATTGGAATAATAAAAATCAAAGCAATAAAATATATAAAAAAACATAAACACAATAAATAATTAAAAATTACAGACATAATATGAAAATATGTAATTCTGAAAAAAAAATGAACGGAATAATTGTAAGAAAAGATGATAACTTTTCAAAAATAAATTATTGGTTAAAAGTTAAAATATATACATTTAAAGTAAAAATTTAAAAAGTTTCCATCAAAAATTATTACAAAATGTTATAATATAGTTACTGTTTGTTTTAGAACCATAACGAATTCATTTTCATACAAAATAATTATCATCTCAACACCACAAGGTAGTAAAAAGGTCAATAATTATTTATTTTCATTTTCTTTTGTATAAGCCGATATGCATTTCGATAGAAATACAATCAACATCAGAGCGTTGTAATAGCATTATCGTCGAAATGCACATCAGCTTGTACAAAAAAAGTGACAATGAATATTTATTAAACACTTTTTAATATCTTAGATGTTTGGATGATAATTTTCATTTGTATAACAAATATAATAGTGATATAAATTGTTTGTATCCACAAAAAGTGTTGAATTCTTCAATAATTATTCACTACTTATCTCAAATTGCATATCGAATTTCAATAAAAATGCAATAATCTTCAAGAGACAAATACAAATAAATTTATTGTATCTATTTTTAAATTATAAGATTTTTTTTGAAAAATTAAAAAATGTAATCAAACTTTATAGAAAAAAATATAATATTCAAATTTAAAATTATGATTGACCACTTAAATTTTTTTTAATAATCTCTCTCCCCCTATATATTATATATTTAAATATATATATATATATATATATATATATATATATAGAGAGAGAGAGAGAGAGAGAGAGAGAACGGAGAATATTGACATAATCTTCATTTCGCAATAGATATTGTTCAATTAAGAAGTCTTGAAAAACGTTCCAATCATCTCAATCTCACGCTATTAAAAATAAAATAGAATGAATAAAAAATATGTGATGCGATGAATTAGAAGAATTGCAAAGTTGGTGAGGTTAAACGACAAATCATAAATCTTATTGTCAAAACAGCAATTATATCAATTGGTTTATTATCATGTCAGAACAGTAAAACTATATATGCATGTGCGTGAAATATTTACCTTGAACTAATATATGTATATATATATATATATATATATATATATATATATATATATATATATATATGAAATAAAATTATGAATTATAGTGACAAAAAACTCATATAGAAAATTATGTTAATTTTCCACAACTAAAAAAATCATAATAGTTATCCTTCCTAGCAAAAATATTTCAATTGATTGTTAAATATAAAAATCTTTACCTTTTAAAAAATACATCTTTTCAACTTTACAGAAAAAATAAAAGGTAATTTATTCTACAAAATGCGAATGAGAACAAAATACTAATCACAATATATCACAAAATGAAATAAAAAAATCATAATAATTTTTTAATGAATTTAAGTTATTATAAAAAAAACTTTCGCAAAATATAAATAAAATAAAAATAATATTATATATGACAATTTCTATAACAGAATAAAATAAACTATTTCTAACAAAGTACAGTCATTGGAAAATGAATTTAATTATTTCATAAGACTTACCATGGATCTCTCCGTGTTGAAATATAAATATTTTGTCCGCAAGCGCCGAAATCGTCATCCCATCGTTCAAGAACATCGTTGTGAGTCAGAAAAGCACATTTATGAGCCCATTTCTGTGCCCGTTTAGCAGCATCTCTATGCCATCTCTGAAAAAAAAAAACGAATTACAAAAACGTTCTTCGATTCATCGTTCATACATTTACGGAAACACTAAACTTATTGAAACAAAATTCTAATCAGTCCATTATTTTATGAAATGGGTCCATCAATTGGCCACTAAGATCATGTGATCCTAATCCCATCAGATTTTTTTTTAAGGTTATGTGAAATCATTGGTTTATCTTGATAAATCCAAACAACAGAAGCATTGAAAATAAACATTGAACGTGTAATTTATGAAATTAGACCGCAATTATGTGAAAGGGTGACTAAAAAATAGACTAAACGAATGCAGTCAGGAGAAGTCGTGGTTGTTATATGAGTGAAATTATATTTTATCATCATGCTTAACACGTTGACGCTCACTTTGAAATCGATGATGGACGACAAAAACAGTTTTTTTTTTGTAAATTAGTTGATTCTTGGGGAGTTTGATCAAGAATTCATTCTTACAGAATAAAATTATTATATTTTCTAACAAATTTTCCTAAAAAATGGTGGACGTCATAGCCGTCATTTATTTTTAATAGCTTGATTTCTCTGATACACAAAAGACAGCTATAGAAGTTTTGGTAGCTGTACAGACTATAACGATATTTTTTGAGAATAATTTAGTAAAAGGAAAAAATATATTTTTATAAACATATAACTAGATTTTTCTTTAATAAAAATTTTAAAAACAAAAATTTATAATAGCATTACAAAAATTCAAAAGTCCATTTAGAGATACAAAATTCAATTTTGAAAAACATTTGTAACGAAAAAAGCAGAATAGCAAATTTTATAAAAAATTTCCAGTAATAATTTCAAAAAAATGTTTGAAGCTTCCAAAATCACACTTGAAAAGAGACTGAGACAAAATGTATGAAATGTTTGCGGCTATGCACGTCGTTAAATTGTATGAATACTTTTGTCGCAACCAGTTTCCAATTCTGGGAATAATTGAAATAAAATGACTGTATCACTTAATGAGAAATATTTCATCATTCATACTTGGAGGAAAATTGAAGAATGTAAAAGGAAATTGATTTAACACTGATATACATTTTAATCATTTATTTATAATACTAAGAGTATAGAACAGCCATTACCGTTATTTGCACCTACTATCACGAACATTGGTCGGATATAGACGGTATTTACGTCAATGTGTTAAAAATGAAAATAAAAAATAACTAATTAATTAAATACTTTTTATTTTATTTCCTTCTAAATTTCTGAAACGCTTATTGGAAAACCTTATCTTTCTCTCTCTCTCTCTCTCTCTCTCTCTCTCTCTATATATATATATATATATATATATATACACCCGTCCCTCAATTTACGCGTGACTTTTTTTACGTAAGTTTTTTTACGCGGCAAATTATACCTCAATTTACGCGGGACTTTTTTTACGCGGTCAGATAGATTTCATTTTATATAATTTTTCATGGAATTTATTATATATCAGAGTGATGTAAATTCTTACTTGAACGTATAAAAGCACGATATAAATATATAAAAGGTTGATTGTTTTGAATTACAGTAGCGATAGTAACACCGAATAAAATTTATCTACTTTTATTTTCTAAAACGTCATTATTTTTTTGTTAAGCTATGTGTAGTAAATATGTGTTTCTACAGCTTTACTAGCTTTTATTTCCAATATTTTTTCTATTGTACTGACAGACTCAATTTACGCGATTTTCATTCACGTAAAACAAATCCACGTGGAACGGATACTCCGCGTAAATTGAGGGACGGGTGTATATGTATATGTATATATATATATATATATATATATATATATATATATATATATATATATCTACTTTACCACATGACATATTTTCGATTATTAATAAATTTCCTGCAATATTAAGGAAGGAATTTAATTTCATTCAAATTTCAAGGTTTCGCATTAAAGCAACAAACTAAACAAACGTCTCGTGCTGCTTCCATTAAAAAATGTCACGCTTGTCAATTTTAATTAAATCGCTTGTGAAAAAATTGCCTCAAAAATCTAACAATGTAATTGGACACGTTCTGATTTAAACTTGACAGACATATGAATGATTTGCGAAATAAATCTATTTTCAATTTCCTATTTAACTGTAACGTGATTATATAACGATATAAACGTATTCTTCAATTGAATTAGATTACACACGACTATAATTAGTGTTGGTTGCGAACATTTAACAATTTCACGGGTCATGTAATCAAATCGGCGAACTGATGAGACGTCCGCGCTGCGAAAATTTAAAACTCATTAGTTATATCTCCTTGTGTTGTTGTTAAAGATAATTTAAATGTATGAAAAATTAATTGTTTACACAGAATGCTCTATTTAGAATGACATTGGTGTACGATGAGCGAATATCAGATAAGTTTAATAAACACAATTCGCGAATAAAAACGCTGTAATTGATGTAATAAATGATAATAAATATATTATATAATTGTGCGTTTTTGTGTAGAACTTGAAAGAATTAAAGCAGACTACGGATGATTTAAATGTAAACTCGCTTGATTGCCACGACTGTTAAATCTCGCAGACCTCGCTATACAATTAAACGGTAGTTAAAAATATAATGTTTATGTATTGAATTACATTTCCAAGGAATTTTTTTTTATATAGGTACATAACCTCGACTTTGGTTAATCTTACATAAATATAAAAAAACTTAAATAAAATATAAATAAATGAATCATTTGTTAATGTAAACGAAAGAAGAAACACAAAACAGTAATGACTCACTCAATTAAAAATATTTTTTTTCAGATCGTGAATTTCAATTCTATCAATTTAAAATGATATTTTACGGAACTTACAGATAATAGTAAAACTTATATTCGATTTGGTACTGTGGAAATTTCACATATAATATTACAAGATTTTTTAAAATGTTAAATAATCTATTACAACTTATTCCAGAACCAGGTCTAACTCAGTCGAATGCTGTTGATTTTATTACAAAAATAAATTACAAATATAATTAAAATAAATTTATAATTTATTTTTATAAGAAATAAATCATATATGTATTTTTCATAATAATTATCTATATTTGTTTTTTATCATTAAATATTTAAATTAATATAGGGTTATCCACATGTGACGCCTAAATTTGTGTTTTTATTAACACGTTCGTGGACGTGAATGCTATAGCATTCATTTTCATTGTGAAGCTGAATGACATGAATGCTATAGCATTCAAATTTTAAAGCCAATTATTATTTATTTAATTTTATATAACCTTAATTTTTTAATTATAATTTTGATTTTTTAATTAATTGTTTATAACTATTAAAATGTAATACTCGTATACTGACTACTCTTACAAAATGTGTCTAATCGAATTTCGGATATCACAATTAATTTTAAACAAATCGCCTGTCTATTTTTGCAGCTCACTGAAATTTTTACTATCCGTAAACGTGTTAAAAAATGTTTCCTTATACACATGTTTCTTTTTAATAAAACACAAATCTAGGCGTCACATTTGGATAACCTTATATATTGGGCTACTCAAAAGTTCTGTTCGTTATTTTGTTAAAAGAATATAATAATTTTTTATACTGTTTATTAATAGTTAATTAAAAATGTAATTTCAATTTATAATAACAACTTTTTACAATCTTGATGGGAATATTAGGATTCCTCTCCCATAAAATCATTTTTTGCATCTTCATTTTCATTAAAAATTTTTTATTAAAAAAATTTAAAATCAAAAATAAATGGTTTCAAAAGAAACTATATCTGGAGAATATATTGGGTAACTTAGAACTTCCTAACCAAGTTCCAATATTTTTTTGGGTTGCTAAAGAAAATATGTGGCCTTGTATTATCATGTTGTAAGATAACTTGTTTCCTATTAACAACATTCAGCTACTTTTATTGACAGTTTTTTAAACTCATTTTGACATTTCAACTCAATATAGTTTAGCAAATTATCATGGAACGTTTAATACTTCAACAATGCTTATAAATTGTAAAAATTGTTTTACAAGAAAATCTTCTTCAGTGATGAATCACATTTTTGGTTAAATAGCTTTGTAAATAAAGAAAATTGCAGAATTTTAAGTGAAAGAAGTCATTAAATCCACAAGTCATTAAACAAAGATTTTCTTGTAAAACATTTTAAAAAATGTTTTACAAGAAAATCTTCTTCAGTGATGAATCACATTTTTTGGTTAAATAGCTTTGTAAATAAAGAAAATTGCAGAATTTTAAGTGAAAGAAGTCATTAAATCCACAAGTCATTGAACAAAGACCACTGAATCCACAAAAAGTAACTGTTTTGGATGCTAGTGGTGTCATCGGACCATATTTTTTTCAAAATGAAGCTGGAAATCACATTACAGTAAATTAATGATTACCGAACCATAATTAATGATTTTTTTTAAAAAAAATATTGAAAATGATTTGCACGATTTACGTATCATACATCTATGAAAACAAGCAATAGACTTATTGAAACAAAAGTTTAATGAGTTCATTATTTCACGAAATGGATCCATCAATTGGCTGCCAAAATCATGTGATATAACTCCATTGGATTATTTACTGTGGGATTATGTGAAATCATTGATTTATGCTGATATATCACAAACAACAGGAGTATTAAAAATAAACACTGAACGTGTAACTCATGAAATTGGACCACAATTATTTGAAAGAGTAACTAAAAATTGAACTAAACGAATGTACTATGTCAAACTAAGTCTTGGTGGTTATATGAGTGAAATTGTATTCCATCATTAATGCCAAATATATGCTTAGAAATAAAAATAAATAAATAACTAATTAAATAAATACTTTTTGTTTTATTTCCTATTAACAAGATTTCCATTTAAATTTCTGAAGCGCTTATTGGAAAATTCTTTAGAAATACACATTAACAAAAAAACTGAACAATATGTGATTATTGAACAATTGTAATTTTTTTTAATATTAAAGAAATGATTTGTTTATACAAAAAAGGAAAAGAATTTTCTTTAAAATCTATTGTAAATCTTCAAATATTAAGAAATTAATTTATTTATACAAAAACGAAAAATTATTTTCTTTAATTTAATTATCAATTAATTACAATTCAAATTGTTAAAAATAAAAAATTAGTATAATTTATTTTCATAAAGATATGTGTATAAAATGTATAAATATTCCATGAATCTATTTGAAGTTTATGAATAAAAATATTTAAAAATATTCACTACATGTGTATATATCATTACGCGTGTATATATTAGACACGTGTATTTCCATCTAAGTGTAACCAATCTGTTGTCTATTAAATTAGTCACTTACATGTAAACATTGTATTGCTGCTTTAATTTAAATAACCTATATAAAACTAGTAATATAATCAAACGAGCATGTATCAAAATAAACAAGACAGCGATCTCTCTAAACGTACTTTTATGAAAACACATTAATGGCGCCACGCTCATGTGTACAGATCAAACGATTTTTGCAGATCACATACACGGTTTCAGTACACAAAACCCAAGAAAAAATGCAAACGAACCGTAACGAAACAGTATTCATTTCTTCCTGGCAAACGGTACTCATTTCCTGGTCGTCGAGCTTTTTAAAAAATATGCATCCAGAAGAGAATAATGACCTATGTCATGTCGGATCGAAACGAAAATAGTCACTGTGTACAACATTGTATAATAACAGTACAGGACATAAATTGTAAATTCGTTTCGAATAAATAAATTATGAGGTTGTGGGCTGATGTACATGATTTTTATATATGTCATAAATCATCGAAATACATTTTCGAATAATAGTTTAAGTAGTCGAGTTTTAATTGAATAAAATTTACTTAAAACAAATATGTTTATTTTTGAGTACTATTTTTGTACTTACCATTCTTAACATGTTGGTAGCTGGTGGTATGACCCTTTGTCGAAACATATTATGGTACATTACTATTTTTCTTTGTATTCCTTTGAAGTGGCCTATCGGCATCTCTGAATCTAAAAAAAAAATAAACATTAATAATAAAGTTTATACATTTTTTACTACTGTAAAACCTTGTTATATATATCGAAAAAAATTGAATCTTAATAATTAACAGTCATTTTTAAATGGAACAAAAGTTCAAATTTTTATACAGAAATCACATGTTATTTTATTAAATAAATTTATATTTATATATACATATACAATTTTATAATAAATTTTATAAAATAATTTAGTGGATTTTATATTAATTTATGTAGTATAAATAAAAAAAAATTATAATTTAATTCATAGCTTTTAATATAAGACGGTAAATAGTTTAATATTCCTTGCTGCATATAATTTTTTCACATTTGTTAAAAAATATGATTTCCAAAATTTATTAAATTTAAACAAAATTATATAATATATTTTTATATGTAATTGTCGTTTATAGAAATATATGGGCCTGAAATACTCTTAATATTAATATATGTAAATCATTGTCTTTCTCAGTGATAGCTTTTTAACTCCAATTAAAAATTTAAAACAATAAATAAAAAGCAAATTCGTTTCTTATTAAATTACTGTCAATAAATTTGCAATCCTAAGCAAACATATCACTTATATATATATATATATATATATATATATATATATAGAGAGAGAGAGAGAGAGAGAGAGAGAGTGAGAGAAAGAGAGAGAGGGTAGGAGTCATCCATATGTGATGCCTGAATTTAAGTTTTATTAAAAAAACATGTGTATAGTTTGTTGTGTAAGAAAACATGTATATAGTTTATTTTTAATAAAACGCAAATCTAGGCATTATATTTAAATGATCCTATATACACACATACACACACACACATATATATATATATATATATAATGTGAACAAAAATAGGTGTGAGTCTTTGTTATAGAAATAAATCAATCAAAGTTAGGATTATAATAAATATTTTCAAACTGTTTTACTTCTCAGCTGTTTGTCGTGAAATAAATGTCAAATTTTTGATATTACTGTTTTGTTAAAAAATTAAAATGACTTGCTTTTTGGAAATTTTTTTAAGGTGATTTTTTTATTTTAGTGTGAAAAAATAGGTGTGTTATATCAAAAAAAAACAATTTTTATTGCGAAAAAAATGACAGAGTAGAAATTTTAATAATATAATATTTGGCAGCATGTCCGTTATTCTCGATGACTAGTGCACAAAATCGAGGTATTAAGTCGACTAAGGCTTGCCATTGGTTATTAGGGATAGCCTTACAAGTCTTTTCAACTCCCGACCATAATTCAAATATATATATTAGGTTGGCAAGTATCTCCCTTCCGCTTTTTTTTTTTTTTGTACACAGCTGCGAAATTCAAAAGACCAGAAGGCGGAAGGGAGATATTTGCCAACCTAATAAATATATATATATATATATATATATATATATACATATATATATATATATATAAAATAGCTCCCAAATGAGACAAAATATTAGACAAACATTTACTTTTGTACCATTTACTATCTTTACAATTCTTTAATCTTATTTCGGCCATCGTACATAAAGTTAAATTAACGATTCTATAAAAATCATTCAATCCTACTAGCTAATTAATAAATACCATATCAACTGTATTAATTTATTTGTATTAAGGCCTAACACTACTGTAGAAATTTCAAAAAATCATTTTTTTTTTATTGGCTTAAAATATACTTTGAACCTTTTAGAATATAATACAAAAGGTTTCATTCTGAAAAAAAAATTTTCTTTTGAAATTTCGAGACTTATACCTGCCGTCTTCGGCCGCTCCGAAACGGCCGATCGAAACTTTAAATTGATTTTTCTCGAAACGACTTTTTCTCAACGGGCACGCAGCATAACTTAAACAGTTTTTTTCCAATCAATTTGAAATTTTAATCATGATTTTATTATTATATTTCGCAGTGAATCACGTAGGGGATTTTTAATAAATTGATTTAAACAATTTTTATAAACAAAAACGTGCCTTTTTTTATGAAAATTGAAATTTTTTTTTCAATTCGCTGCCAAATTTACAAAAATCAATATTTTCAAAATCCCCTACGCGATTCACTAGCTATTGACATCAAGAATAAGTGGAATTTTTTTTTTTGTTCCAAGTTCAAGTTTGCGACAATTATGCTGCGTGCCGCGGAGCGCTTCCGATGAAAGGAGCCTCGAATTATTGGCTCTAAATCAGCCATTTTGTATTTTTTTTACTTTATATTTTTAGTCAATATAGTATAATGTTAGATCAATAACGTATCAAAATATTTTTTCTTTCCAACTTTCCTTTCCATTCAAAAAAAATTCCCAAAAAAACGCTTTTTTTCGCGATTACAGTGGTGTTAGGCCTTAATAAGATTTTCTCACATATGTATATATGTATGATTCATCAAAAATTATGAAAGGCAAACGGAAATAATTATTTTCATTTTCTAATTTTAAATTATTTAACTTCAAACATTTTAATAAATAACTAAAAATTAATTAACAAATTATAAAGAATAAATAGTAAAGAAATACATATAATATTTATAATCTACATATATAATTATGTAGTAATTCATTTTTAATCTTCTAATTAGTGTAAAATACTAAAAATAATTTTAAACTGACGCTATTAATTTTAAAAATGTAATAGGTCTAAATTAAAAATCAAACTCACGATTATTAATAAGTCATAAATATTGTATATATATATATATATATATATATATATATATATATATATATATATATATATATCGTGACCTGCAGTATCCGACTAATCAACAATATATAGCACATCAGATCAATTAAAAAACTGGTCAAACTACACATCGGAAGACCGTTTTTTTCGCGACTGATCAAATATCGTACCTCGCGGCATCAAAACTAATAACAAAAAAAATACTGTCATACTGAAAATCGATTTAAATTTCAACATATGTATTATATGCATAATAGTAGATATTTTATAATTATGACAGACAAATTGGTTTTTTTATAAGCCATAAACTCAATCTGATTTATGTTACATTATTCTTCCATGTAAATGAGTTTTTTTAAAAATGATTTCCTTGCATTTTTAATCAATACATACATACATATATATATATATATATATATATATATATATATATATATATATATATATATATATATACAAGTCAATGATTTCATCACAGAATGATTGTATCATATTTTTATAGAAAATAAATCTTTTTTTATAACTTGATTCTATTTTAAATGAAGATTTGTTTTTGTGTAGTCAGTTTTTGATAATATATAAAGATAGTGTTGAGAATTGAAATTAAATATTTTTTAATAAAAAAACTATTAAAAATCAAACAACCTTAAAAAGAAATTGACATTCAATTTAAAATTCATAAATTTTACAAATTGGTCTATATAAAACTTTTTTAAGAAAAAAATATTTAAATGATTTAATTTTGAAAATAAAATAAATTTATATGATATACTCGCAAATGTATCGATATGTTTTTTCTCACATTTTAATTCAACCTGATTTTCCATAATTTTGCTTCCTTAATCTAGTATTCAAATACGAGGTGTGATCAAAAAGTAAGGTGAATTTTGAAATTTAGCGGGCTACATCCGTTCGATCTTCGATTTTTTTATTTGGTTATGTTGGTACACTCGTCTTGAATATATGTTCCAAATTTCAGCTATGTAGCATGTTTAGTTTGTTGGTGAGAGGCATAAAAGTTAGAAGTGTTTTGCAGGCTCCACGATTTTCCGCTATCGAAAATCATGGATCAAAGAGTTTGCATTAAATTTTGTGTGAAAAATGGAATCAAGTGCTCCAAAACACTTGAAATGTTGAAAGTGGCATACGATGAGTCTACTTTAAGCCAAAAAAATGTTTACAAGTGGTATAAACTCTTCCAAGAAGGCCGAGAAGACACCAACGACGAACCTCGTTCTGGACGCCCCAGCACGTCAACAACTGATGAGAACGTTGAAGAAGTGAAGAAAATAGTGTTGGGGAATCGTCGAATTACCATTAGAGAAATTGCTGATGATATTGGCATCTCGTTTGGTTCGTGCCAATCAATTTTAACGGGTGTTTTAGACATGAGACGTGTGTCAGCGAAGTTTGTTCCGAAATTGCTCAATTTCGACCAAAAGAACCGTCGCATGAGCATCGCCCAAGAGCTATTGAATGACGTCAACAACGACCCAGATTTACTCGACAGGGTCATAACAGGTGACGAAACATGGGTATACGGTTATGACGTCGAAACTAGGACTCACTCGTCCCAGTGGAGGAATTCCGGATCACCAAGACCAAAAAAAGCACGCCAAGTTCGATCAAATGTGAAGGTTTTGCTTACAGTTTTCTTTGATTTGGGGCGTGGTGCATCATGAGTTCTTGCCACAGGGTAGAACAGTAAATAAGGATTTTTTTCCTGCAAGTTATGCGCAATTTGCGCGAAGCAATCCGCCAGAAACGTCCGAATTTGTGGAAGAACAAAAATTGGCTTTTGCACCATGATAACGCCCCTGCTCACACATCGTTGCTTGTGCGCGAATTTTTGGCTAAAACCAACACACTAATGATGCCGCAGGCACCGTATTCCCCAGACCTGGCCCCCTGTGACTTCTTCTTGTTCCCGAAACTGAAGAGGCCCATGAAAGGACGGCGTTTTGCAACGATTGAGGAAATAAAGACGGCATCGAAAGAGGAGCTGAACAAGATCACAAAAAATGAAATGCTTTTTTGAAAAATGCAGGATAAATGCGGATAAATGCTTTTTTGAAATGCTTTGAGGATTGGAAAAAGCGTTGGCACAAGTGCATTATATCCGAGGGGGATTACTTTGAAGGGGACAAAATAAAAATTGATGAATAAATAAATATTCTTTGAAAAAAATAAAAATTCACCTTATTTTTTGATCACACCTCGTATATAAAACACACAACTTAATTTTTAATTAACAACCACTGTAGATTATTTACTAATGAGTGTAACGTCATGAAATTTGACACAGATGTCATTGACAGGTATACCAACTTAAAAAAGTACAACTTGACATTCCACAAGCGCGCGAAATTTAAATGAGAAAGTTCTATTAGTTTCCGTACTTAATGTATGTATTTCGATGATTATACCATCCTCATCATAATGTAGTATTATAACATTTTTATTATAAAAAATTAATATTAGAAAATGTATTTTAAATTTTACGTTGTGATAATGGTACCACAGCCATTGGAATGCATATAAAAGAATAAAATAAATAATAAATGATGATTGAACACTATTATAAAATTTTATGTTATTGAAATAAGTAATTAATTTCTATAAAAATAAACAACCAGACTGTCAATCTACCAATAAATATAAAATGACAATAATTAAAAACATAAAATATTTAATAAAATTATATATTTTCATTTGAAAAATCAGAACTGGTAAATTAACAAGTACTGAACATCCTTGAAAGCACTGTTCATTAATTTTTCAATTTTTTAAAAAATTCGAATAAAATTATAGACATACACGATGATTAATGTACACGAAGATATAAAAATATAAATGTATACACACGTTTTTTTTTAAAAAAAAAGAAACAAGATTGAAACTGTGCATATGTTCAGCAATAAAACTACATTACATTAAAAATACTTAAAGAAATAAACGTTTTCAACACACTGTAAATAATTATAGCAAATAAGTGTATAAGTGTAAGTAAATTATTTATTCTTTTCTGTACAAAAACCTTTCTAAAAATTTACTATATAATAAATCAAAAAGCCTACACATTTGTGGACATATATATATATATATATATATATATATATATATATATATATATGCATATTTGTATATTTGTCTGAAAAGCGATGAAAAATATACATTCGAGATAAATTATTACTTCAATATTCGTCCTTAAACAACATATACAAGAAAACTGCATTAATACTTCAAGAATGAAATATCTTCACAGATAATCTATTAAGAAGTATTAATTGATATTTAGTTAATAACTACACATATCAAACTGATAAAATATTTAATTTTATTGTTGATATTTAATATTAGAATTCAGTAAACGTTAAAAATAATACATGGACAAAAGTATGTACTGACTTGAAATTGAAATTCTTACAAGCATCTGTCTAATATATTCATATTCAAAAAATTACATTATTAATATGCCTATTACGTTTAAAACGAATTTATATACAAATTCTTAACATTGACTTCTTATACATAAACGTGATAGTATTTATTAATTGATATAAACTGGAAGTATTTTTATCCGGTCGTTCGAGATAATTGTACAAGTTAAATACATATTTAAACACACACGTTTGTGTCTTTAAATCTCAAAGTTCCTAACCTGAATAAATTAAAACATGAATTCACATATTTCATGCTGGTAACCTACCACCCTATATGATGTTTTACTGTGATTATATTTTTTAAGTTTATCTTTGGTAATATGCCATTCATTGTCTAGAAAAACGTAATGTTTCATTATATTCTAATTTTTTTTAAATTAAATATCGTGTGATTATTTAGTTTTTTTACAAACGAAAAGTGAAAGCTTAACAGAAATTAAACAACTATAGGAAATGTTTCCCTTCTCAATTTTAACAGTGAAAAAGTATGATAAACAGTTTCATTTAAAAAAAGAATTCATTGAAAATGGCAATCTCAAAAAAGGTCATGATCATCTTTTTCAGGGATAGACAGCGAATTCTGCTCACTTACTTCAAAAACTTATATACTACTCTCACTATGGAATATTATAAGTCATTAACTAAAGTGAAGAAGAGAAAGATCTCAGATGAAATGAGATTATTGCATGACTGCACTAGCACACACTTCTTTCGTTACGAATACGTTTATTCAATGTTAAGGTTTCCAAGAATTAGATCATTTACTTAAGTAATTATTTTTTATTTTCGAAATTAAAATCACATCTGTGTAGAAAAAATCATAAGTGATTAAGGAATCGTCTGAAATTTTCAAACATTTTAACGATAAACGTTTGGAATAATTTTTAGTGGCATAGGAAATTTACTAAAATCATTCATTCCAAAAAATGTGTCGAATAAAAAAAAATATTAAGAAATACAAACGGTTATTTTCTTTTATTATCTTTTCAATAACCTTATTATTAGACAAAAAAAAATTGTCCTCATTTATATATTATTTCCAGCTTCTGTCAATTTAATTTTGATTAAAAATATCTTCTAATTCGAATAATCCATCACCTGTTTTACATACACACACACACACACACACATATATATATATATATATACATATATATATGTATATACATAAGGGAGTAAACCCTGAATGTTAATTCACCACCAACCTACTTAGCCAAAATATTAAGTATGACCAAGTATCAACAAATGGTAACATTTATTGAAGCTTTCGCTTAGCTATGGGCTAATGTAAGTTTAGATGACGATAATAATAAAATATAAAATAATTCAAGTATTTTTAACAGCAATTTAAAAAAATATATATTAGGCTTTTAACAAAGTATGCATTTTCTATCATTATTTATAATCTTGTTATCTATCAAACAGATTAAAAATTATTTTTGTACAAAAAAAGTTTTTATTCATAAAAAAGAAACAACTATATTTGCTTTTGGTGAAAAAGATGTATGTTTTTTATTTCCTTTATGTATATATTAAGATATTATTTCAATAATAAAACACAATTGATCTGACAGTATGACTAATCCACTTTTACACGAGTGAATCGTTCGACCCAATACCACAAAATTTTATGAACGTTCAATTGAATAATTAAATGCTTTAATAATATTCTTTTGGTGTTGCGGTTAGTGATTCATTTATCATCAATTATCGTTTACATATTGTCTATGTTGTCCTTTATGAACTAAAATATATAATAATCGAATTAAATGATATCAAGAGAATATAAATATACGATATGACTTCAAATCAAAAATTAACATTACTTTGTGATTTTTTTTATCTACGCAATGATGTAGTAAAACTATCTCTTTATTTACAGAAACTTAATAATAGTGATTATTTATCAAATTAAAAAAAACAATCATGTAGAAGAAATTTGAATAAAAAACAGAAATTCACGTTTTATTACTTTTCCTTTTCAATCAATTTTTAAAAATACCTATACATTAGAATAATTAATATAAATGTCAAAAGTGTTTTTCACCAGTGACTAAAATTTTATAAAATGCACGCAACTTAGCCTAGAGCATGAAGCTTTATCATAAAAAAAATAATTTTAGAAATAGGGTTATAATTAAGAGAAAAAATTATTAAACAGTAATATGAACTTAACAAAAAACATGGACCTTTTCAATATTTCAAATATAATATACATATACACAATTATAAACACACACACACACACACATATATATATATATATATATATATATATATATAGTATATATATATATATAAATATATATATATACGAGGATTGTTTGATAAGTATGGTAAAAAAGTAAGAAAAACTAAATTCAAAAAATTAATAAAATTAAACAATAAATAAATTTACCATACTTATCAAACGACCATGTGTGTATATATATATATATATATATATATATATATATATATATATATATATATATATATTGATATCTAATAAGGCCCAGAAAGGGACTAAAGGATAGATGGGAGAGAGATGTAAAAAAGTTTGTCGGAATGAACTAGAAAAAAGGCATTAGATCAGACAAGGTGGATGATTTTTAGAAATACTTTCATCCAAAAGTGTATTGAGAGGGGTTAATAATGATTATATATATATATATGTATGTATGTATTTATTTATAAATTAAATTATACAAAATTGATAAATATGTAAATAAAATCAATCAAATTCCAACTTACTTTTTGTATAATGCGAGGTTCCTGTCATTACAACGCACGTCAAAATGATAATCGCATTGGCTATTCTCACCATGTTTGGTCAGAAAAATCCTGAAACAAGTAATATAAATCAATACGACAATAAAATAGTATACGAATATATTACTTGGACATAAATCAACGTCACATAAAACTGACAATACCTTCATTGCTTGCATCTAATTCTAATAGTAACGTACGGCAATTGAATTGTCATTGTTTCTATTACGATATAAAATTTATGTACAATAGATAAATGGATAATAGTTCAATAGTTAGGTATTGTTTATTGGTAATAAAAAAGTAATAATATTTAATATGTTTTTTATTGCTCGAACTTAACGATTGAAAAAGTATTACAAAAATGGATAAATTAATTGTTTTTGACAAAAATACTATCTCAAGATTGAAATCGGATATTTTTATTTGGTTATTTACTATCAATAAATATCAATAGAACCTAATTCAAAAATTGATATAAAGAATATTTAAGTTTTATTAATTTAATTTAATTAATTCAGTGTATTAAACTCGCCCTCGAAACCGGATATAATTAAAAAAATAAATAAATAAATTTAAATTATATAATTTTAAGTATCATTCAATATTATTATCTCACTATTATAACATAAATAAATCACTCATAGTTAATGTCATAAGATTTTATACAAATGTTTAACGAGCACGTATTATTCACTTTATTAGCCAATACACATTTTGACAGCAAAGATTTTTCAAAGATGATACAGCGTTCTGACAATGATAGCATTGTCATCAGTAATGAAATAAACAATAAATGATTATTGGACACTTTGTAGAGGATAGATAATTCATTTGAGTTAAAATGAATTTGCCGAAGTATCAAAGAAATAGTTGTTGCATATTAAATATAACCTTTAGAAAATAAATGAAATTCTAAAAAGCATGTCTACATAAATCTGTCAAAAATAATATTTTAGATCCTAGTATATTACTATCATAAATTTTCGATTCTATATATATATATATATATATATATATATATATATATATATATATATATATATATATACGAATATATATATTCATATAGAAATTCTATAACAATAGAATAAATATTTCTTAATTCTAACGAAATTATTCCTCATACAAATAATAATATGAATTATTAACTTAATTTACATTTTCAGTATTCTCTAGTTATAACTTAAAAAGTAATGAAAAGAATATTTCGTATATATAAAAATCTTAAATAAACTATATTGTAGATTATCCGGTTTATTTGCAATCCTGTCTTTTCATTTTTCTCGACGACCATTCAAAAAGTAATAAAATGAAAGATTTTTCAGCTATAAAAATATACTGTAGAATATTTACATTAAGTCGACATTATTCAAGTAAATTGTTGATATGACAGATTTCAACATTTGTTAATATAATTAAAGTTATGATTAATATTTACATTTATGGTGGGTTTGAACAATTTATGATAACATCATAAATAAAAATTTCATTTCTGGCAACATTGAATATGATGATTTACATAATGTGACATTTAAATATTTTTAATAAGAAAAATTTTATCTTAAAAACAGTTTTGTGATTTTGCGCGCGCGTGTATATATATATATATATATATATATATATATATATATATATATATATATATATATATATATATATATATATATATATATGTTTTTTCAATAAGCGCTTCAGAAGTTTAAATAGAAATAAAACAAAAAGTATTTAATTAATTAGTTATTATTTTCTTTGCTTTTAAGTATATTCTATGGCATTTATAATAAAATATAATTCCACTCATATGACTACCACGACTTCACTTGACATAGTGCATTCGTTTAATTCAATTTTTAATCACCCTTTCACATAATTGAGTTCCAGTTTCATGAATTTTACATGTTCAATGTTTATTTTTAATGATTCTGTTGTTTGTGGTTTATCAACATAAACCAATGATTGAACATAACCTCACTGAAAATAATCCAATGGACTAAAATCACATGATCTTGGTGGCCAGTTGATGAGTCCATTTCGTGAAATAATTGACTCATTAAACTTTTATTTCAATAAGTCTATTAAAGTTTTTACAATTTTTAAGCATTGTTGAAGTATTAAACATTCTATAATAATTTGCCAAACTATACTGAATTGAAATGTCAAAATGAGCTTGAAAAAAAATTCAAACAGCTGCCACCATCTGTCAAAATTTTAACATTCTTATTAGAAAACCTTATATCTTATTCCCAAAAATACACAACTTTTATGTGAAATAAAAACATCAACTTATATTTCATTAAATTATATTCAGTTTTAGAGAAACTAAGACCTCCTGGATAGTCAAACCTGTTTTATGTAAATAAAATACTTGATATAAAAAAGATTACAAATTAAAAATATTTAAAATAAAAACGAGCTCATCAGTGTTAATGGCTTGATCATCAACAAAAATTCTGAACATGTACTTGAAATTAGTACCCGATAAAAACTCTCTTTTTTGTCTCTCTCTCAGACCAAAAAAAAATCAGTATCTGAATAACACGAATCGCTCAGAGGCAAGCATATTATAAAATATAAAAAAGAAACTAATTGCTTATATTTATTTCACGCAGTGATCCGTTAATTATATTTTAAAATAAAAAGAACAACGTTTAGAAATAAATAATAGCCGAAAACCAGAATCTAATTTAGTTATAGTAAGACGAGAATGAGTGCAAACAATGCTGTACGTAATTAGTAACACAAGACGCCTACATTCCGACAGCTAATTCAATTTATGTTATATGCAGGACATACACCTTTTTGTAATTTAATAGATTCACTTTGTATGGAAAAATGCCGCTCGGAGTCAAAGAAAAATACACGCGAAAGGTCAGTAAACACATTGCAGACAGAATGAAATATTCCGATCGTAGTAAATGCTTAAGATAATGTCAACGTACAGAGTTATGGTCAATGAAATTTATGAAGACTGGTGTCAAGACTTTGATAATAGTAATTAATATA
>CP092087.1:62335871-62360871 GCA_029203775.1 Neoneuromus ignobilis | reverse complement strand
AATTCATTAATATAAACTGATCTACATAAGTTGTCAAGAACTACTTGTACAAAACAGGATTGAAAATCAATTAATCTAGTCTGAAAATATTAATATTCATATTTCATGTAAAATAGTAATGTTGTTATTTGTCATTGTTGAATTATTGATAAACAAATTAAAAATATTTTAACATTTACATACATAATTTTATTATTTTTATAAATGAAAGTTTTTTTTAAAGAATGAATATGCGTGTACATGAATATTTTTGTAATAAACAAACATAAATTAAAATACTGGAATAACTTCATTATTTATTATATTTGGGTCTGATTTACATAAAATACATTCAAATAAATAATACATCGTTCTAGTGAAACAGTTACGGACCGCCCACATTGCCAAATACGATTTTATTTTCGAACCAGTGGCACACGTAGCAAGGATAACGAGCATGGAATGCATATTCCAATGTCACGGATGCATGGGAGGTCTAATTAAAATTTAGGCCGGTTCACAAATCAAAACAATAGATACTATGGCCCTTGATTTATAAAACGACAAGTTCTGGACGCAATGTGAATATCTGGTATACCGATCATTGAAATTTATTGCCACGAAACGAACGGCACAGTGAAATGCATTGGCGATCGAAATACAAAACATAATCCTTGGCTTGTCCGACAGTCACAACGACGGCTTGAGGTCGACGATATAAACACTAATATGATCATTGGAGACTGTCATATTTCATCTAGTGTGACAGCGGCATTTAAATAATATGAAAATATTGCGATATTTATGACGGACGTTCTGTGTTGGCTGATGACAACAATTAATTAAATTCGCGACAATTCATTGATAAAACAGTTTAAGCTGCATGTGTTTATTGTTGCTCAGCGTCGTCGTCCTTCCATTCTATCAACTCGTCTTCATTGTTCTCACAACCAGTACTTATTAACATAATTTATTCAGTTTTTATTGTGAAACAAAGGAATTTTCATTAAGTTAATGATTCGTTCCTATGTACAAGTTTCGAACATGCACATATATATTTTTCAGTCGACGATTTAAGCTGTCAAACTAGTTATTAAAAACGTACAGATATAATTTATTATAAATTCTGTACCAAATGGCCTTCGTATCTACCATAACTTCCTTATTTTGTGTTCAAGCTTCATGCCGAAATGATTTTACTGACTTAATATTAATATATTGGCCTTAAATGTACATAATGTTTCAATGAAACTGAACGAAATTTTGATATACTTAACATCCGGTTTAAATAATACAGTTAATAGAACACGTGTAAAGTTTTAATCAATTTATAATTTTATTAATAACTTATTTGGTAATGTAAATATTTTTTGTAAACACAAATTTACTTTATAATAAATTATATACAACTCCTGCAGAAGGTTATAAAACAGAATCATTTTTTACATATACATACATACATACATACACACACACACATATATATATATATATATATATATATATATGGGGGGAAGAAAAGGAGAGAGACACACATACACACAGAGAGTTATTTAATAAATTCGGATATAATTCTAATTACTAATATAATAAAAAAAAGTTATATAAATTGTGGAATAATATATAATATATTGATTATTTCAAATTATTCAACTGATTATAAATTATTTTTCGCTATTATCTGAGAAATATTTTTGAGAAAATTGTAAGAAATTTGAATAAAGAAAAAGAAAGAAAAGAAAACAGACAAGTCTTAAATTGAAAAAACTATGAACATAATTTAAAAAGGTAGAAAAAACAAATGACAAAACTACAAGTAGAAAGTAAAATGTTTGATAATTTCAATTTTCTATTGATATTTTTATTATTGAAAATATAACAAATTAATTAATAGAAATTATTGTGATTAAATGAAGTTAAAAAAAATAAAATTTATTGTTAATCACAAAAATCATAATCTTATTCAGAGTGTTTTTTTATATGAATAAAACTTAAACAGAATGTAAATAAACTCAAAAGTCAAAAAGTACGTTTATAAAACATGGACCATTCATTAGTAAACAAATGTAAATGAAAATTATTTGAATTAAAAAATTTTTGAGAGAAACACTCACTCACTCATCTTTTAATGGATGGGGTATTGTTTTGTCACTGGAGAAAAAAATTCTTCTAAAGACACAGAAACTATCAAAATTGAAGCATATAGGATACTTTATAAATAAAGAGAAACTACTGAATTAAAGATAGCATAGATATTTCAAGATACAGAAGATATTTCAAGATAACAGTTACAGAAGTCTTTAGCAAAATTCACATTCGGAGGTAAAATAACCTCTCAAACGGAAATTTGGAAGATCACTGATTAAACTAACTCCAATATATATATATATATATATATATATATATATATAAGATTAAAAAAAAATTGTTACATGGATAAACAGTATTAAATAAGGATTTTTTTAAAAAAATGATGAAAAAATGTACATACTAGATGATTCTGGAAAAGACAATAAGAATAATAGAACATATAATAAGACACAAGATCTTGCTTAAAACTATAATGGAAAAAATTATGGAAGGAATAATTTACAAGGAAAAATCCAAATTTAACTATAGAAAAAAAATGGGAGATAAAGGATCTATCAGTTACTTTGACATGGAAAAGATGAATAATAAGGAATTGTGAAGAAATGAGACAAACAAACTTCAAGACTGATAACTGAAATACATATTATATATATATAGAGAGAGAGAGAGAGAGAGAGAACTCTAATATATTAAAAGCTTAAATGGGACAGAGAAATAAGAAAATTATTCAGACTAAAAAAAAGCATTAGATTGAAGAAGTGGAAGATTTTGAGAGAGATATTCATCCAGCAGTGGGTTGAGAAGGATTAATGATATATATATAGAGAGAGAGAGAGAAAGAGAAAGAGAGAGTTTTTTAAGCGTGATAGAATTTAAAATTGAATCTTTATCGAAAGTTGTATCTAACTTAAAAAAACACTTCATATATATATATAAATATATATATATTATATATATATATATATACATGTGTGTATGTATATATAAAGGTATGATAAAGTCGTTTTTATGTTAGATAGAACTTTCGATAGGGATTAAATTTAAAGTTCTATCACACTTTAAAAAACACCTATATATATATATATATATTATATAAGATATAAATTAATCGATATCATAGTCGAATTGATCGATGCCATGAATTGCTTTTTCTGTAATTTTGTAATAAAAAATTGCAGACATAAAAAATATACATTTATAATAATTTTAATAAAATATTGAATAAAAATATTAACTCTATACAAAAAAATATTAAATGTAAAACTTAAAGATTTTATATAGTATGTTGGGTTATATATATTATATTGTACAAAAATTAATTTATTCCAAACTATACCAGTTTTGCAAATTCGAAAAAAATATATAATTAAAAAAATCGATTACAAAATACTAATGAATAATTCACTCCCAGTACCACAAAATTTTATAAAAATGTCTAATATTAACTTACTGATCACTTAATATTTTACAATGGAATACTCTGACTATAACGACATGCCAATAGAAATGCGTATGACATTTTAAAAAAATAAAATAAATTATAAATGATTATTGTGTAGTATTAAAGTCAAATGATTCATTTATGTTAAATAAATTTGTTACAGTACCAAAACAAATAGTCACTACTTATAAATTACAATAATAATGTGCTAATTGTAATAATATCTTTTTTATATTTTAACAATCTTTTATTACTTCTTGTTTATATAATGAATAAATGTAAAAAAATACATTTAATTAAAGATAAATAAACTATTAACAGATTTTACACATAAATTACTATCCAGACAGGTATACAAAATACGTGTCTGAAGAAAAACATGACTATTTATTATTTTAAAAACTGATCGAACGTTCTAAATTATAAAGAACGAGCAAATCAGTGTCTACCTTTATAGACAAAAATATTTTAAAGAAACATTTTTACAAGTGGAAATATTTTCTTGGAAACATTAATTTTTTTTAGAAATATATTTTTATAACTAATGCAAATGTTAATTCAGTGGTGGAGAATTTTTTTCAATCACACACACACACACACATATATATATATATATGTGTGTGTGTGTGTGTGTATGTATGTATGTATGTATGAAAATATAATAAAACCGCACAATGAAACCGCAACTTAAATGATACTGCAAACTTCCTATTGATATAGAACAATTAATTAAACAAGACGTTTATGAATCATAAACGTGCGACTTTTTCATTGATACGAAAAGTCGAAACAATAATCGTAAGTTTGATGACAAACACAACACGAGATGCGAACCACGCGTCCGAAACTAAAGTCAGGGACGTCGGTTCATTTGACCCTAGACAATTAGTTACGAGACGTATATATGCAAATAAATCATCATATATGTGTTATGTTCTTTTTATACCACTAAATGAACACAAAATGTTCGACGATTCGAAATCATAATTTTCTAAACACAACATTTTATTAATTTATTCTAATTATAAAAAATTCAGAAATTTTATTCAGCTAACGATACAATTATTATTTCTACTTCACTGTATTAATATGAATTAATTTAAGTATAAGTGGTAAGTATTAATAAAAAGTACACGTATTTTCCAACCAATCGCTAATCGATGCATAAAAGATTTTAATTAAATAAAATGAAATAGGTTCTTAGAATATTTCATTACATTGAACTTGTATAAATTCCAAGAAAGGCATTTTTAAGTTTGAAGAATGCATTTAATTATAATCAATCAAATCTAATGGTTAAGTTGGATATCATTTTATATTATATATGTAAAAGGAAAAATGTAGTTTTATTGAACTAATGATTCAATTTATTTTATCGTTCTTTCAAGTACTCATCCTTGAATTACTATTATTATATTTCACTTCAATCTATTTTAACATCAATTCTATCTTCAAACTGCTTATTATTTCATTATCAAAAAATCTAAACAATCCAAAAATGTTAAAAACAATTTAAATAAAAAATAACATAATTTTCTAATAGTAGATACTCAAATAAGGACAGAGTAAAAATCAAAATTATATAAAAGAAAATTTAGTCTACAATAATTTATTTAATTCTACAGAGATAATTTTCAAATTGTATCAATAATAGGGAAAAATTTCTGAGCCGAAATTTTTGTAATAATTTCAATAATTATTTGTAATAAGAAGAAAAACTCATAAAAAAACATTTTAAGAAAATGAATCTATTAATTTTTATTACATGATTGTCATTATTTAATAATTTTAATTTGAGTCAATTTTAATCACAAATTTAAAAAAAAATAAATTGTCTTCATCCATATCATGATTTTATCATTATGAAAAACTTTCTCAAGGAGATCGTAAATTTTTTTAATTAAATTCATATAGATTTATTAATTCAAAAATACTAATTTTGGAATTCTTATAGATATAATTCTAATAATCGATGTTAAATTGTAAAAAATTATTACATTGCAATTTTATGCCAAAAATATTATATAACATCAAGAATTTTTATTTCGTATTTACTATTTGATGTTAAAACAATACGAAATTTAAATACAATTTTTGAATTTGAAACCGTAACATTATTTTATCTAACAGAAAGAAAACTACATTTGCTTAAAAAAAATTCAAAAAAAAAATCTTTAATAAAATATTCATGATTAATTATTATTCAACTAATATGTGCAATCTATTACAAGTATATTATATATATATATATATATATATATATATATATATATATATATATATATGAATATATATATATGGTCTTATATATATATATATATATATATATATATATATATATATATATATATATATATATATATATATATACAATCATCCGATATGTAATGCGGTGATTTTTTTAAAAAAAAAACACTTCTATCGACAGGATACGGAAAATTTAAAACTAAAATGGGAAGAAATTGTGAATAATAATGGGAAACACATTTTGAAATAAAATTAAGATATCAATTTTTTTGGTTTCATTTCAAAATATTATCTAAAAAACCACATTATTTATGAGTAATTCCTAAACATTCTTTATATATATATATATATATATATATATATATATATATATATCTTTATATATATATATATATATATATATATATATATATATATATATATATAAAGCATGAAAAATTAATTAGGACTAAGTAAATAAATAAATAAGAGAATTAGAAATTAATATCATAATAAAAATTATACAAATATTCAAACACATTTTATTAAAAAAAATATTTTTTTAATTAGTCAGTTTCAAGTATTTTAAAATTAAAAATATATTACAAACATAAAAAATGCATACGCAAATGTTTGTGTGTGTGTGTATATATATTATATATATATATATATATATATATATATATATATATATATATATATAAAAGAATAAGAAATACAAAGAAATAAAAGTAACAGGTAATAATTTCAGAATGTTTCAAATAGTACAATATTTAAAATGATTCTAAATCGGTTCAAATAAAAAAGTACGAATATGATTCAATATTGATGTCTAGGCCAATTAACGTATGTATTTAATCTAAGTGAATACCTAATATACTAAAGGTCTTATTGAAATTATTCATAGCTCAAATTTCGCACTGAACAACCTTCACGTTTTGTCTTTTACCGGTGATCGTATCAAATATCATCTTATAGGACATTTATTTAATCAAATAATTACACGTTCACAAATTATACAGACATATATAATTTCATATATATATATATATATATATATATATATATATATATATATATATATATATATATATATATATATATATATATAACATAAAATAATTATCTAAACTAATATTTACATTTAATTATTATATTAGCTCATAAAAATATTTTCAAGTTAAAAATATTTTCAAATTTTTTTTAGAAAATATTTCATTTATTTTACTTTTTTTAATAATTTAAATTAATATCAATTAATATTTTTGAATAAAATAAGATTATTACAATAAAAATTATTTATTACGAGGGTCGTTTGATAAGTATGGTAAAAAAGTAAAAAAACTAAATTGAAAAATTCAATTTAATTAATTAAATTAAACAATAAATAAATTTACCATACTTATCAAATGTTTCTTGTATGTATATATATATATATATATATATCTATATATATATATATTAATTAATTTGTATATCCTTATTAAAGGAAAAAATTAAAAAGTTGTAGATTAAAGATAGAGATGACAATCACAATTTGTAAAAAAAAAAACTATATCCTGGTTCTGACTTTGTCAGAGAAACCAGAGCTTTACTGAACTGTGCTTGTGATAATAATGATAATTAAATGAGAAATAAAAAAAATGCTACCCTAAAATATTAGGAAGCTTAAAATATTCATAAAATTAAATTAAATTTCTAAAAAATCTTATACATTTAAAAACACAAATATATGACTAAAAATTTTAAATATTATCAACTTAAACTATTTTTTAAAAAAATGGTTTGAAAATATTATTTTCTTTAACACAAAACTATATAAATACTGATTATGAATATTTTTTAATGAAATTAATTAATTAAAATTAAATTTGAAATATTTATATCCAACAATTTCATCATAAAATTTAAAACCTTAATCAATTAGACATAAGAAAAAGGTACTGTGATATTTCAAATAAAATAAAAACAATTATGAAACTTTCAAATAATAAAAAATATACTTCTGAAAGATTCTAATACATTTGAAAAGATGCAGATATATGTCAAGTAAATTTTAATACAGTCAACTTATAATTTAGAAAATAGTTCCCAGGGTAATAATTTAATTATATTTATTTTATATTCATAAATAAGTTTTAATATTGAATGAACAAATATATATTTATACATATGTGTATATATATAATAAAGTATACAAAAAATCCTAAATGAAAACTTACCCAAATTAGTGACTACGAAACGAAAACCAACAAAAAAAAACACTGCACCAGACTCAAACCCAGGACCCGTGTCACTATTCTTCTTAGAAAACTTGACACGTGATAATTCTGAGACTGTCACTGTCCAGGTGCACGTGCTCACTGATACATCGTTCTGCTAGACAGACAGTCGGGCTATGACGTACCCCACCCAATACATATACCAGTTTCTTTTTAACTACATATTATATACAGAGCGAACCAAAATTATTAAAATTGACATAGAAGTTTTTTTTTTATTTTACATATTTACATCTTAGATTATACTATGTATATCTAAACGATGAGTAGACAGTGAATAAATTCAATGCACATAAATTAATTAACCCTTTTCTATCAAATGTCGACTTTGGAGCAACATAGGATTACTATAGTATAATTTATCTGGCGCCAATGATGTTGTAGTTAGTATATTTTTATAAATTCAAAGCATATGAAAACAGCAATATATTAAATGACAAAAGACAATTCATGAAATTCTATAGAACATAAGCTCAAAAACATATTTCATATTTTTTTTAAAAAAATATTAATTCAGGGAACTTTCAATATTTGTGAAATCGGAAAAAGAATTACATAAAATTCGGTAAAAGAATAAAATCGAAACATTTCCACAGATCAAAAAAACATTACACATTTTAAAAAACATCGAAAAAGTATTACATAAAGTTTTGTAAAAAAAAAAGTAAAATCGACTAATATTCAACAAAAATTAAAATCAACTGAAAAAATCGAAAAAGAATTCAAATAACTCAATGAATTTCAAATCTTTTATAACATTAATAACAATACTTTATAAAATTCGCCAAAAAAATTGAAAAACATTTCATATTTTTTTTAATCCGAAAAAGACCATTACATAAAATTTATTAAAAAAAGTATAACCGAAAAATATTTCGTAGAAATCTACAAAAAACTAATCGAAAAAACTCTATAGCATTCAATAAAAACATAAAATAAAAAAAGGTTACACAAAATCAGATAAAAATATAAACAATATATTTTGCCACATCAATATAAATATTTTATGAAATATTTATAAAAATATAAAACCGAAAAAATACATAAAATTCGATAAGAATAAAAATTAGAACATTTTATGAAATTCAATAAAAAAAATAAATAAAATAATTTATAAAATTAAAAAAATATTTCATGTTTTTTTAAAAAAATACAAATAGGTATCACATAAAATTCGGAAAAAATAAATTCAAAAAAATCGAAGAGAATAAGAAAAAAAAAGAAAATCAATAAAATTTTACAAGAATATATAGGGTAATCCAAATGTGACGCCTAAATTTATGTTTTATTAAAAAGAAACATGTGTATAGGAAAACATGTGTATAGTTTCTTCTGTTTGTTTTTAATTAAACACAAATCTTAGCGTCCCATTAAATGGCCCTATATAATCGGTTAGAACAAGATTTCATAAAATTCAATAAAAAAGTAAAAATACAAAGTTTGATAAACTAAGAAGGAATAAAATACTTCATATAATTAAAATAAATGTAACTATATGTTTTGAAACGATGATAAATTTATAAAAAAATCTTTCACATTAATAAACAATCAACCCATGCCCCACACACATACTACAACTACCACAAGATATTATTATCTTGTGATGTGATAATTGATGAGGAGTGATAATTCATTTGTGTAAAATAAATATTTTATAAAATTGAATAAAAATAAAAAAAAAAATATTAATAAAATTTGATAAAAAAATTCGAAAATACATTTCAAAAAATTTAATACATATATAAAAACCAAAAAAATCTATAAAAAATTAAAATCGGAAAAGGAGTTCAATAAAATCAATAAAAATATTTTTAAAAAAGTATTTCATTACATTCATTAAAATATGACATAAAATTCTATAAAATAAAAAAAAAAACATTTCATAAAATTAAATCCAAAAAACAACAAAAAATTTATGAAAAATTAAAACCAAAAAAAATGTTCTGTAGACATCAAAAAAATATATCAAATCGAAAGAAAAATTCTATAACATTTAACCAAAATATAAAATTGGACGAGATTGCAAAAAATTTAATAAAAATATAGATAAAAATAATGGGTCATCCAAATGTGAAGCCTAGAATTATGATCTATTGAAAAGAAATAAAAGAAACTAAACACGTTTCCCTATACACCACCCTATATACATATTTCTTTTTATTAAAACACAAATCTAGGCGTCACATTTAGATAACCCTATATTTTATAATGTCCATATATATAGGCAAGTAAGAAAGCTCTATCGTTTTTGTGTCTATCATAATTCCAAAAATTGTTTTTGCATTAAAATAAAGCTCATTACACAAGGAATATTAATTGAGTAACAAAATCATACTTCGTTTCATTCGTTCACTGCATTTTGATGGTTCATTTTAATTTGAAATAAAATTTCAACTCTTCAAAATGTCTATGCAAAATAATGTAATACATGCATATTTACAAAATTAAAATTAGTTCTAACGCTACTGAAGTTGCAAAAAAAATTGTATCGCATTTGGAAAAAAAGCAGTTACATTAAAAATCGCCCAGAGGTAGTCTAAAAAATTGGTCTTGGTGATTAATTATTACAAGAATGCTAAATCATGCAGACTATCAAATATAAATATCAAATTACAGAAAATGATTGAAACAAATTGGAATTTAAAGTGTCGACAGCTAGCTGAAAAATTTAAAATAAGCGAGAAAACAATACAGAATAATTTGTATAAAATAGGAAAGAGGAGGAAATTATATAAATGGGTATCGTATGTTTTTGCTCCCTACAACAAATTATTGCATCTTAATATTTGTGGATCTCTACTTCACAGCTAAATTCTCAAAATCATATAATCATATTAAATTTTGATCTGTGACAAAAAATGGATTTTTATTCTAGTCTTTATAAACTTAATTACCACTGGCTATCATCAAATCATCCTTTGTCACACAAATCTAAAGAAAAATTGAATTCCAAAAAAAGTTTTATCTCTATTTGGTGAATTTCAAGAGGTCGTTTTGAGTATCTACAAGTTGGTCAAACCTTCACAGCGAATATTTACAGTGATTAACTATAACAAATGCATAATGCATTACAACAAAAATAACAAGAAAAAAGATAATAAATTTATGATGGAAAATTTTCTCATCCCCCATATTTACCAGAAACAACATCATCGGATTTCCACTTATTTTTATTCCAGATAAACATATACATAATAAAGAATTTAATAATGACAGCATTAGAAAGAAAAATTTCCCAATTTTTAAAAATTAAAATTCTAAATTTTACAAAAATTGAATTTATAAATTATATTCAAGTTGGGAAAGGGTAATTCAAAGTGAAAGTGTATCCTTTGGTGAATAAAATATGATCATCCAAATGTGACGCTTAGATTTGTGTTTTATTAAAAAGAAACATGTGTATAGGGTGGTGTACAGGAAAACATGTGTATACTTTATTTTGTTTCTTTTTAATAAAACACAAATTTAAGCGTCACATTTGGATTTTCCTATATTATTTGAAGTGAAAAATACAAGCGTTTTTATTTTAATCTTTAAGTGACAAAACCATTTTGGTTACTCAATATTTTTTAAATGAATTACATAACACATATTGGTAGTTGAATATAGAAAATAATGTTTTTGATATTTTTTTTAATGTTTAATTCAAATGATAATCATGAGCAATGATTATAATTGATATTGTTGAAATAATTAAAAAAAAGTATTTAAAAATAATTTAATTCATATACGATATTAATCGATGTTTATTATTACTATTATTTCAAGGTTATATAATATAAAAAAAGCACTTAATGGCAGTCATTAAAAAATAATTACATGCATCCAGTATATTACATGTGGTCGTTTGAATTTTTCTAATAATAATGTTTTCGTTTTATTTGATAAAAGAAACATTCGTCGCGAGTGTTTTATACAATTACAAGTTTATTTCGTTCACTAAAACAAACAATTGAAATGGATTTATATACATACAAAACGTGGGCCCCGAATTCTTTTAGTCTAGACACATTTCGTCCGTCTAAGAAACTTTCAAACGTGTCGATAAACTATCTTGTTCCTATCCATTACGACCGACAACAAAAATAAAAAATCCAAAATTGCTGAATGTTATACCTTGTGTGTACAGTGAGAGCTGAAATGAATGAATTGAATGTGCTGCGTTTCGTGTCTCTAGTAATATGTTACAAGCAATATTTTGTCATAGACGTGCGATTTTTTATTATTCAATTAGTAATGGAAATATTGAAGTAGAGTTGAAAATTTACAAAACTAAAAATTTATAATTAAATTCGATAGTAATATCAAATATTAGGTCGTATAATATGAAATATCGAATTTCTCATCAGTCACAAGTTGATCGTTGAAGTGATTAGTTGTATGTTTAAAAATTATAAATTTTTTGTGCTCATTAAAAGTTCATACAATTCTCAGTAAATTAGTTTTTTTAAAAAAAATTTTTGGATAATTATAATTTTTGAAGAAATGTTGCATAATGGTGTCGACCAAGGAATTAACCCTTTCCGGTCCAGTGTCATGACGTACATGATATCTAAATGTTTCCGGCAGGTCCCAATGTCATGTACGTCATGATATTTTTTCATGAGCCATTTAATTTAGTTCTGATTTACTTTCTTTCATTTGAATCGTCAAATACATATTCTAGAAAATATGAATTACTCATTTTACGATGAGCCACCCATTCAATTGCAAAAACCGGTTTCAAAATACCGCAATTTATTTTTTCTTTTCATTGTTTAGCTGTTTGCAGAGAAAACTAGCAAAAGTGTAGAATTCGCTCTGGACTTGGTGGAAACTTTTGCAAAAAATTTTTGGACCGCAAATGATTAAGGGTTATTTTTTTATACGAGTTCAAATTGGGTAACTGCACGACACATGCCGCTCACAATATCAGCCCTGTGTTTGGGGATGGTATCGTTAATGAACAAACCGTACAGAGATGTTTCGACAATTTCCGTTGTGGAAAAAAGGACTTTAAGAATAAGCATCACGAAAAATCACCTGTTCTTGTTGATGATGACGTTCTTCGAGCGCTGGTGGAAGCTGATCCCTCTCGAACATTATCTTCCCTTGCAGAAGAACTTGGGGTATGTTGCAAAACTATCGATAACCATCTTAAAAACATAGAAAAGTTGAAAAAGCTTGACAAATGGATTCCACATGATTTAAATGATCAGTAAATGCAGCGAAGATTTGAAATTGACAGTTAGATTTATTTAAGAAACAATATGACACCCTTTTTGAGAATAATTGTAATTTGTAATGAAAAATGGATCAACTATGGCAACAGAAAGCGATCGGGATAGTGGATTAATCGTATTGAACATCCAGAACAGACATCGAAGCCATTTCTACATGGCCAAAAGATTATGGTGACAGTATGGTGGACTGCAAGAAGTATCGTTCATTACTCATTCTTGAAACCTGAACAAATAATAACTACTCAGTCATATTGTCTTGAAATTGAAGAAATACATAGAAAACTTATCCAAATGGACCCTGCATTAACCAACAGACATGGACCCATCCTCCTTCACGACAATGCAAGACCGCATGTGGCGCAAATACCCTTGCAAAATCTAAACGACTGAAGCTACGAAATCCTACTGCATCCTCCATACTCAACTAATCTTTCGTCAACAGATTATCACTTATTTCGCAGTTTGGAATACTACATACGAAATAAGACCTTTCGTAATATAAATAACGTCGAAAAGACCTTTATAAACTTTATGTCTTCTAAAGACCGCGACTTTTTGAAAAGATATTTTTTATTAAACGCGTTGGCAAGAGTGTAAATAAGCTAATGGTGCTTATTTTGACCAATAAAATGTTTATTTAAATTAAAAAATCAATTTTTATTTCTCTTTGAATAATCCGACATTTCATATTACACGACCTAATAGAAAAAAAAATCAATGAAAATATAAAATCGAATAAAATTGTTTACAAAAATCAATGAAAATATTGAAATGAAAAAAATCTAAAATTTATTACAAAATGTGAAATAAAAAAATAATATTTTATAAAATTCGATCAAAATTTAAAAATGAAAAAATATATTTATAAAATTCAATAAAAATACAAAAATTGAAAAAAAAATGTTTCATAATAAAATCGAATAAAATAGTTTATTAAAAAAATAAAACAAACAAAATATTTCCAAAATTTAATATAAAATGTGAAATCATAAAATAATATAGGGTCATCCAAATGCAAAACCCGAATTTATGTTTTATTAAAAAGAAACTATACATATGTTTCTCTACACACCACCCTATATATACATGTTTCTTTTTAATAAAACACAAATCTAGGCGTCACTGTTGGATTATTTTATAAAGTTGAATAAAAATACAAAAATCAAAAAAATATTTCATAAAATTCATAACACATAAAGTGAAACAAAACATTTAATGAAATTGAATAAAAATATAAAATTTAAGTTAATATTCCATAAAATTTGATTAAAGTAACAAATCAATATTTTATAAATTCCATAGAATTGGAAAATTTTAAAAAATATCTCTTAAAAATCATGAAAAAATATTCCAAAAAATTTATTGAAATTAAAAAAATGTTTTATCAAATTCATCTCGCGTCGATCGGTCAACCAGGCAAGTAACAACAGAGACAGGCAGCCACCGGATAAAAAAGGATCCCTTGAACCTCATACAGGCGGTTGATTTCCGTGTAGTTGCCAACTAAAAAGGGTTAGTCACGCCATACGAGGACGCCCTACTTCCCCCTTTAAGACTGCGACAGATTTTCAATAGTCTCTGGCCAAAAAGAGTCGCATGAAACTCACATTAACCAGTTAACAGAAGGATTTAAAACCATGTTAGCTAGCATATGATCAATCAGGTTCGTAAGAATCATACATAGGTCCATGGACGAGTGCATATAAATTAAGTTAAATTGTAGCAGTAATGGCTACGAAAATTATTATGAAATATTTTTGTTGAGTTTTAAATTTCTCTGATTTAATATTTTATCGTAAACATTTTTTACTATTTATTTTTTTTATCAAATATGAGATATTTAAAAAAAATGATATTTCTTTAAAGTTGTAATTTTTTCGACGTAAAGTTAATATTTTTATCAACATTTATAAAATAGAGGGTCATCGAAATGTGACGCCTAGATTTGTGTTTTTTTGAAAAGAAACATGTGTATTGGGTGGTGTATAGGGAAACATGTGTATAATTTCTTTTGTTTCTTTTTAATAAAACACAAATCTAGGCGTCACATTTGGATGACCCTATATTTTGGATTAAAATTAAAATATAATTTTTTTGTTGTATTTCAAAACTTTCTCTAAAAAAATACATTATTAATGGAATAACCCAACACAACAAAACAAATCAATTCAACCAAATTAGTTAGAGTTATAAATGAAATGTTAACAAAAAAAACTACTTAATTACAAAAAATATCGTTTGTATAATTAAAAATTTCAGATAATTTTAACACAGGTCATAAGCAAATAAACAAATACACTCCTAATACAAATAAATCACTTATTTATAAGTGTTTAATTTACTTTATTTTTCATTTTATTATATTTTAAAGATGATAACATATCCATTAAAAAAAGCAATAACCAATAAAATAAATGATTTTGTAACTTAATTTTTTTACTGAACTCATTCCATGAAACTTTATATGATTGTATTGTAACATTTCCATTTTTTCAATAAAATCGGCGTTTCTTTTGAAAAAATTCTTCAAATATTTTTCCAATTACATTGATCAAGGAAATGTACTTAACCTACTGCACTTAACCTAGTTATTTTAATGATTCATTCCATATAATTAATCTCAAATAAATTGCCGACAATGTTCAAATAATTTACATTAATGTTGCATGTTTAGTTCAAGGAAAGTTGAATATCTGCTTAATGCACTAAATAATTTATTTAAAACATTTCATACAATCAATCAGATTTGAAATGAAGAACAGATATGAACAATCTGGTTATTTTTCAGATCTTTAATTATAGAAATAAAATAATATTAATCAAATAATAAAAAAAACTAGTACATTAAAAAATAAACTAACTTTTTACAGATTTATTTTAATATTTAAAAATATCGTATGGAATTTTTAAAATAATAAACATTTTACTAATAAAATTTGTAAAAAAAAAGTAAAACATGATAAGATAGAACACATCGATATATAAATAATTAAAAAGATTTTCTTTAAATACTAGAGATTTGTTTTAATATCTATTAATATCATTTTGAATTTGAAAATAATAAACATTCATTCAGTTGCATTCGGTCATGAACTTTCGTATTAACTTGAGAACTGTCACTTATCATTAAGAAAAAAAATGATTGTTTTAATGCTTATTAACCTTCGATATTGACAACATTCTAATATAACTCTAAGATGAAAGTATAAGAGTGACATTTAATTACATATATATATATATATATATATATATATATATGATTTAAGAAATGTAGAGGTCAAAAAAGATTAATGAACAGACGAGATAAGAATAAAAATTGATAATATTTTATACTTTTTATTTTCAACGAACAAAATAAAAAATGTTAATTTCTTTTTCTATCAAAATCTTGTTAATAAGGTATTAAACTTAATTCATTATCAATTTATTTAATACATAGCTTTAAAGCCACCTTAACCCTTTGAAAAGGAGATTTTTTAAGTGTGCTTACTTCTAAATCAAAGATATTTTCATGAATGTTATTATTAGGTAACCGAAAAGATTTTGTTGTTTTTTTGCATTTATCCTAATTTTAAGAATTCTTTATGGATCATATGACTCATTACGAACTAAATGACAAAATACATACCTTATTTAATTCGTTCGCTGCATCTCGATATGATCATTTTAATTAAAAATATAATTTCACCTTTCCAAATGTCTCTGTAAAAAAATGGAATACATGGATGTTTACTTTACGAATTTAAACTTGATTCTAACGCAACTGAAATTACAATACAAATTTGTATTGCATTTAAAGAAGGGGTAATTACATCAAGAATGGTCCAGAAGTGATTTCAAAATTTTCTTTGGAGGTCGAGTTATTGAAAGACAACGCCAAATCAGACAGAGTACCAAATGTAAATGTGAATGAATTACAGATAATTATTGAAAAAATCAAATTTAACATGTCAACAACTTACTAAAGGCTTCAAAGTAAGTTTTTGAAACATTACAAAATCTTTTGCTTAAAATAGGAAAGAAGTTAAAATTAAGTAATTGGGTATCGTACGTTTTAACTATCAACAACAAATTACAAAGTTTTAACGTTTATGTATTTATTATTTCGCAAATAAATCTTAACACTTTTTGAATCAAATTTTAACCAGTGGCAAAAAATGGATTTTTTATTCCAAATATAAACATATTTACCACTGGCTATCATTAAATGATTTTTGTCATAAATACCTAAAGCAAAATCTACTCCAAATAAAGTTATTTGATACGTTCCACGAACAATTATTTCTGAATTAATCAAGAGCAAATGGACCAGTAATATAGCAAGAAGAGAATACCATCGGAAGATAAATTATTTATTTTAAACTACTAATTAGTTGATTTTTCAAATTCAACTTATTAAGGTTGATTTTTTAAAATGTTAATGAAGATATAATAAACTATTTATTTGAATCTATTAATTGGTTTATAATTGAAAATCAATTTCTAATTAGTTAATTTTTCAACATTTAAATGAAGATAAATTATTTATTTAAAACATGGATGTATCAAAAAAATCCACGAAGAAACTCATGGCCAGATAGGACAAAAATATGGGATTTTAAAATAACAATGTCAAAATTTTGACAGCTGGTGGAAGTAACATTTAAATTTTTTAAAACTCGTTTTGACATTTCAATTCAGTATAGATTGGTAAATTATCATGTACTTTTAACACTTCAACAACGTTTAGAAATTGTAGAAATTTCATAGATTTATTGAAACAAAAGTTTAATGAGTCGAAATGGATCCATCAATTGACCACCTAGATCATGTCATCTAATTGCATTGGATAATTTTCTGTGGAGTTATGTGAAAGCATTGATTTATGTTGATAAACCACAAACAACAGAAGAATTAAAAATAAACATTTAACATATAATTCATGAAATTGGACCACAATTATATAAAGGAGTGACTAAAAATTGGACTAAACGAATACACTATGTCAAATGAAGTCATATGATTGAAATTATGTTCTATTATTAATGCCATGAAATATACTTAAAAATAAAAAAATAATAACTAATTAATTAAATAATTCTTGTTTTATTTTCATTTAAACTTTTGAAGCGCTTATTGGAAAAGTTTATCTAAATTAATTAAAAAAGAAAAGCGTTAGATTGATCGATGTGGACAATTTTGGGAGAAGTCTTCATCTAGTAGTAGATAAAAAGAAGCTAATGATATATGTCAGGAGCAGCCAACACATCGACCGCAAGGCCTCTGGAAGTCGCCCGCGAAGCTGACGTAAACATTGACAAATTATAGTGATAAATTCATATTTCAATGCATTTTTATACGAATCAGTATTTTCCTGCATGAATGCGATAAAAACTAAACATAGGTCATAATTATCGGATCTACATTTAGAATCGTGTTTAAGAATTATTTTAAGTTCATACTAGGCAAATTTTGACAAACTTGCCGAAACTACGCAATGCAAAGTGTCATAAAAATTAAAAAAAATTATTTTTTTTTATTTTTTTACTTTGTATTTTTTTTTTGTAAAATTTACATCTAATTTATTTTAATACAATTCGAAAACAATAATTTTCTTTTTTCTCTATATTTTCTTGATTTTTTTTAAAAAAATCAGGACCAGTTCTAGAAAATAATTATTTAAACGTAATTTAATAGTAATCATAGTAAAATGTCTTCGTCAGTTCGTGTCTTATAGAAAAAAAGTCATCAGTTCGTAAGTATCTTCTAAAAACATCACCAATATTCATGAATACCTAAAAAGTCCTTATAAAAAAAACACCAATTCGTAAGTACATTCTAAAAAAACGTAGTCGCCCCCAACGTCTAAAAGATTGGCCGCCCCTGATATATATATATATATATATATATATATATATATATATATATATAAGAATATCCCAAAATTTTAATAACAAATCCTTAATTATTATATACAATTTATACATTCCTTTGAAAATACGAAACAGATATTTTGATTTTTGTAAAAACTATATTTTATAAAAAAAATAAAAATATATTTTCTTTCTAAATCGTTAAAGTAATTATAGACAATGAATATTATTCAATTAAAACGAATATTTTGAACAAAAATGTTTAAATAATATCGAAATATCAATACAACTGTTTTTTTCATTATAACTAATCATTTAACCAGATAAATCATTTCCCAAAAACTACAACTTTACGAAGTTACCTAATAAACATTCATTATTTATTAATTATTTTAATTCTCATTTCGATAACCATTCTATCCCTAAAGCACATCATTGTGAAATCTATTTATAGTCATATTTTACAATTCTATGATCTTTGTAACATGAAAATCGAAATTCATGGTTACAAAAAAAGTGAGCAATAAGTTACTGAACACTTTTATAAAACTGTGCAGTGTTAAAGTGGCATTCGTCTCAAATTCCAGATGTTATATTTTTTTACAAGAACAATCCAACAACGTAATGATCTTGAAATATACACAAATCAGCCACTTAGAATCGAATACTATTTGTGTGCATAAAACTGTAATAAATCAATTAATATTAATGGAAGTAATTAGCATGTCTAGTTCGTAGAAAAAGTATGACAGTTCAACGATCTAAAAATCTGATTGCATACAATGCAGCCAAACGTTAATACTAATAATTTTGTGAATGGCTGATCAAACTCGCAATTAATGATTAATATGTATTTCGAAGAAACACTTTGTCAATAAATTAACACACACACATACATAACTTTATATATATATATATATATATATGTTTGTATGTATGTATGTATGTATAGATGAATGGATGGATGGATGTATGAATGTATGTTTGTAAAGAAAACTCACACTGTTATAATCGTACAAATGTGTGTATTTTTCAAGTGCGTGTGCGGTATGCATATAATTCTTTGTCGGTTATTGACTTAATAAATTGCCATAAATTGTTTTATCAAAAAAAAGTAGTCTAGCATATGACAGCAATAAATTCATTGTTGACAAACAAATATGCTATCAAATATACTTCTATAATACAAGTTTAAATTTTACGAAATAAAGAAATCTATAAATCATGTTTCTGACATTTTCTCTCATTAAAAATATTAATTAAAAGTTTTTAAAATTATATGTCAAAAATTTAAGCAATTAAATAATTGTTGAATTGTCTCCTTTGCTCATTCATATCTTTAAATTTCAAATTCTCTCTTCAAAGTTATTTTGAATTAAATGATAAAATATTAGGTTATACCACATGAAATGTCCAATTTCTAATTAGACATTTTTCTACAAGCTCAAGAGATTTTTTAATGCGAATTTTATAATTGTTTAATTGGTTATTAAATAATGTTACCTTATGATATTGGAGGTAATTAATTTATTTATGCTAAAAAAACTTATTAAAATATTAAGATAAATTGGAAAGAAATAACACTTTTTTCCATCCAGAAACGAAAAAAAATGAAACGTTCTTTACGAAACATTCAGTAAGTAACTTTTGTATTTGTCTATTTGACCTTAAATTTTTTTTCAACTTGTTTTTGAATTTTCTACATTCATTATCATCTGTTTCATACTTTTAAATTCCACATTTTCATTTAGCTAAATAAATAATACATTCATTAAAACTAAGAATGCTCAAATTGCAATTAATCATGTCATATAGTCATGAAAGATTACAATTTCATTCATTTATCTTTCAGACATGTTCTCAGTCTTTTCTTTTTATTATATTACAGAAATTCTTATTTTAAAGAGATTTTAAGTTTTTATATGTACTTACGTAATTACATACATATTTATATATATATATATATATATATATATATATATATATATATATATATATGAATAAAAAAATATATTTAACCAAATATATGTTTAATATAAAACTAAATGAAATAAAAAATTAAGTAATATTTAACATAAAACACTCGTCTCTGCATTGAATTAATCAAATATTTAATTTTAACCAATAAAATGACATACATATGTATAAGATTTTTTCATGATGTGTACACAAACGTCCGTGTAAAATAATCGAAACCGTGAGTTAAATTTAACAAACCGAAAATAAATTTCCAATCGTAAAAGCGATTCGATACAAATGACTGTATAGAATAAATTTACCATTAGTTTATTATCAGATCTAGAATAATACAGAATTATACACACACTTATGTGTATATATATATATATATATATATATATATATATATATATATATATATATATATATATATATATATAAACCGTCCGGTGGACATAAATCTGCTGTTAACCTTGAACGCAACCGTGCCATTGTGTTCTATTTAAAACAATGGGAAGAGGAAAGAAAGATCTGTGCAGCAATTTGATCCAAAACGGATGATTTATCATTTATGTCGTTCATCAAACTAGAACTTGTTCTTTATTTGATGGGCAGATATAAACCTGCCAAAGATCATCTTTTTATGATTTCCGACATCGGATGTTGATATGGAATCCTAGATTTCTAATCGAATTCAATATTTTAACTCTTGCGTTATAATACATTGATATATATTTAAATAATATGTTTTAATGAAATTAGTTAATATTCCAATTAATTTAAATAAGAACTCGAGTATTGGAAAAAGTCCTCTGGGATTAAGAGCGAAAGAAAAAAATAGAAATTTCTCGGGTTAAAAACTATTAAATTATTAATATTAAAAGCTATCTTTTTAAAAACTAGCACATCTTTGTTTTTCAATATTTCACTAAGACTATGGAGTTGAAAATATCAAATAAATTCTAAAAACATAATCGGCAATCCTTTTTGAACTTAATTAGTATCACCAATTTTATCAATGTAATTAGGATCCTATATAACATTTTAGTACACAAAAATTGATCTTAATAATATTCATACATACAGACACACACACACACATACACACACACACACATATATATATATATATATATATATATATATATATCTATATATATATATATATATATATATATATATATATATATATATATATATATATATATATATATATATATATATATATATATATATATATATATATATATATACATATATATATAATCCATCCTCAACAACAGTCTCATTCCATTCACTATTTCATACGAATTTTCTCATATTTTTATCCTACTTTAAAGTATTTTCTCATATATCTCTCCCATTTATCAACATGTCTCTTTTTAAGTATTTTTATATTTGTAGATTTAGAATTAACAATTTTTATTGTACATCAGAGATTTTTTGTTCTTGCAATATGACCGATTCATTCCAATTAACATTTTTCTCTCATAACATCCATAAATTTTGTTTGTGATCTAATCCACTTTCTCTTCATAACTCTACGTTTTATTCATAATATGCATCTTTACAAGCTTCCTTATGTTGCCTGAAGTCACAAATTATATTATTTATTTTGTTATAAACTAAATTTAGTTTGTGTATATATATATATATATATATATATGTATTGAATTCAATTTATAAGAGAACAAAGAATATAACATTTTCTTTTACTATAACAAACACTACTTGTTATATATTTTCAAATGAACAGTCGTAGAATTCGCAAAAAATAAGATAAACAATAATTAAATTTCTTTTTGGATTGATTTTTTACTTTAGATTAATCAAAAATATTTTCTGATTAAAATTTAGATTTATTAAATGAAAATGCACCGAGACAATATATTTAATCACTAGTATCTCACTCGATATATATATATATATATATATATATATCTATATATATATATCACCATATTTTATTAAACATAAACTACAATACAACAATTTTAAGTGAATACCATCCCAGCCAAATTGATTATTTTTTTATATAGTGACTAAATACATTTTTGGTATTCCTCAAAAACTTTAATAACTATTCTACTGATGTTAGTTTAATAATCATCAATAGACGTAGAACAAATATAATACAAATTGAATTAAGACATTAAACTAGCGAAATTTCTTTCCTTTCAATTTTATTAGTAATATTCTTTTTTAAACAAAACTAAATGCAATGTTTAGCAATGATATCCTTTAATAGTTCAACAAATTGAAAATTTCAATTAAGCTTATTTTAAAATGCTATTTTCATCTACAAACATATTTTCCTTAAAAATCAATTCAATAATCAAACAATCAATTTTATACATACATACACATACACACAAACATATATATATATATATATATATATATATATATATATGTGTGTGTGTGTGTGTGTGTGTGTGTGTATGGATGTGTGAAACATACAGAAAATAACTAAACCATACAATTTTAACTAAATAAATAACCACTAAAAATATATTGCTTTTTTCGAAAAAAATTCCATAAACAATAACAGTAAATGAAACTATGTTAAAAATTACCAATTAAATAATAAAATAGAAATAATTAATACATCAAATTAAGGTGAAATTATATAAATATAAATATATATATATATATGTAAAATTAAATAACCTTACAATCTTTCAACTGATTCTTAAAAAAGTAAAGGATCCTATTAAGCAAGGAAAACAGAATGAAACAATGATGTCACCACGGTACCAATTTACCTTGTCGTTCAAATGGTCTAAAAAAATTGGTGTATCAAGTTTACAAGTTATAACAATACCATATTTAGAACAAGATTTTGCAGAAACAAGTTTGATATTTCCTATATACAAATTCAATCTAATTAACATATAGCCTTGTGTATTAAATGAAATATTAATTATCTAACTTCTCTAAATAACGTTCAAGTATATTTTTAATTATATTCATGCTCTATACTGTTCGCAAATAAATCTTCTTTATAAATTTAAATAACGCTTATGACTGAGATTATAAAAAAAAGATTCATGATATATATATATATATATATATATAATCTTAGTCATAAGCGTTATTTAAATTCATAAAGTAATTTATAAATTTTTAGTATATATATATATATATATATATATATATATATATATATATACATATATATGAATATATGTATATGTATGTATGTATGTATATGTAATCATTTGTTTAGAAACGTATATAAAGATTTAATAATTATTATCAAAAATTAATAAAAAAAAAAATATTTAATGACAGAAAATGTTATTCAAACATTATAAAATAAATAAATAAAATATTGTAAAACAAACTTTTAAATCAAAAAATAAATTTCTATTAATGAACATATTATATATATATATTTATATATAAATGCACATAAGTCATGGCACACATGGGTAATAAGCAATTTATTGATATAATTCAATGAAGTCGTTAAATTAAAATAATATACGAGGTGGTCCCAGAAGTACCCGACCCAATAAAGAAAACACAAACATTTTGAAAAAAAATATATTTATTTTTCAACATAATCTCCTTTCAGCTCTATACACTTTTCCCAGCGATGTTCAATAAGTTCGATACTCTTTTTATAATAAGAACTGTCTTGCTCTTCAAAATACCCATTAACTGCCGACATCACTTCTTCATCGTTGGGAAATCTTTAACCACTGAGCCATTTTTTCAAGTTGGGGAACAGAAAATAATCCGAGGGGGCTAAATCTGGCGAATAGGGTGCATGAGGTAGCAATTCAAACTTTAATTCATTAATTTTGGCCATTGCAATAACGGATTTGTGAGCTGGTGCATTGTCTTGATGAAACAACACTTTCTTCTTAGCCAAATTCGGCCGTTTTTGCTTGATTTCTTCGCTCAAACGTTGCAATAAGTTCACATAATACTCGCCGTTGA